>CAXKVY010000919.1:0-43781 GCA_964058915.1 Tetropium fuscum
ATTTTCGCCCTTTTATGTTCCATTTTTTAATGTTGCCTCACATTTTACCTACTTTGCTGTTTATTTTTTATATAGATAAAATAACTTTCATTCTCTGGAATATCTCGAGCAAAAGCAATCCACAATTGGTGTCTGAGAGCATTCCTGTACCTTGAAAATATTCTGACCCGGATAAGTCTCTCTTCGTGATCTCGGTCCAATTGAAACTATGCTGTTCGCTCGTTGATGTCATTGTCTTGGATATACGATGGGGCAAGATTGACCTAAGGGTGCTTTTAGGTCAATCTTGCCCCATCGTATATCCAAGACAATGTCAATCAATTCCTGCAAGGAAGCGCAATCCACCATCGGAAACGTTGGCAACTCGGCTTCTAGTAAGGGTTCCCATCTGCCCCGTCTATTGGTGGCCGGTATCTCGAAATCCTTTCATTATTTTTCATCGCACCCATGGTGACATTTGATCAGAAGGACATGCCTGATATTTTTCAACAGGTTTGAGCGAGATTGAGTGAAAACCAATACCCCTTTAAAAACGGCGGGGTTCTTTGATTCTCTACAAAAAGTTTCTTACAAAAAGTTTCATAAGAGATATATCGAGATTTTGCTTTATTTACGATATATTGAAAAAACAAAAGGGGTGGTTTTTCACATATATCTTCAATTACCACCCTCTAATTTAACAGCACTCTGAGATGTTTTCTTCTTTTATGACCAATTGATCGATTCCTGCAATAAAAACCCGTGAACGTCTTAGTTCCTTATTGCCCTGTTTTTTAAGACATAAACAATAGCCTAATATCCGGGGGATGCACTTATTAAATTGGGCTGGAATAGTAACTATAGTATTTCACCCCAGTCCAAGGGGTTGAAAATAAGCATGGAACTTGTAGAACCACGGTACACGTTTTATTGGCGTTTCAGTAATACTGTCATATCTGCTAATCGCTACTGTAGCATTTCCTCGGAAATTTTATTTTGTTACTATTAATATATATGCCTTGGTTTTATTTGAGTTTTGAGTTGACTATTAAATAATCATCGCTTGTGTTTGAAAATATATAATTGTACTAAGAAACTAGATGGTTTTCTCACAACGCATTATTTGAAGATGTATGTAGTCAATTACTATAACTTGATTAGTGAGACGTAAGAGAAGCCGCATCCAAAGAAGGAAATATCAAGAAAATGAACATAAATCGAGTTCGTCGGTCGCGCGGATGTGTTCTATAATATTAATAGAATATAGATTGATTCGTTGACGAGTTTTTGCGCCTTTTGTCACTTATGGATTCCCCACGTCAATATGTTCTAAGGCGTCCACTTTATTATATCCAACACTTATAAGTGCCCTTCTACTATGGATCTATATATCCGCTGGTTTTTGTCGAGAAGCACTTGCTCGCATATGCAGGCCAGGACTTAAAAGTTCTTATTGTGTTGTGAGCAATATTCTGAAAATGGTTTCCACTTCTGATTATTATCTACAGCTTCCTATGAACTGATTCAGGTTATATATGTATTTTGACCAATCAATGGAACTCTTTAAATCATCCAGGATATCATTTCCAATTTGTTGCATTCAACTCATCGACATTTATAACACCGACAAGATATTTATCAATGACCGAGGTCAGCTTGCAAATTGCTCTTCTTATAATGAGGTGAGACTATACTATCCTCACATGAGTACACCTAAGTTAGTGCCGGATTTTGTCATACAAGTGAAGTCACATTTTCCAGGAAACTGTGAATCTATGGGAATATACGCGTAATATGAAATTAAAACCGACCCATAACTGTTATAAGAAACAACTTAAATTATTAAACAACTTAAAATACATTAGTAATATTACTATCCCACTTCAAGGAACTATCTATTTCCAACCCAATAAATTCATGAGACTTTTGCTTAATGCTTTTGTTATCAAACTTTATGAACATGCTTTCATTTTTTAATTGCGAAGTTAGTGTAGATTTAATTAATACAGTTTTCTCCCTAGTTATCTTTAATTTATTTCCATTGAACCATTCACATAAGCTAGCATTAATTCTTATTATTTCATCTTACAAAGTTGCTCTGCAAATCCCAAAACACTAGTCTCATCTGCATTTTTTTTTCAAAATTTAAAAATGTACTTAAATCATTTATATAAATAATGAAAAGTAGAGGCTATGACGGAACCTTGTGGTATACCCAATGATATTTTTAAAGTTTATAACTGATGATCATTTATTTCTTCTAGTTAGTGTCTATCATTCAAGTAACTTCTGGACCAAGATAAGGGCTGACCCCGCATACCAGAACACTCTAGTTTAGTTAATAGAATGTCATGGTTTACCAAGTCAAACAACTTACTAGAACTCCAAGTGTATAGCCCCTTAGACTATATAAGCCCTCATATAGCTCATTTACATAACTCCGATTGCATCTGAGGTTGCTAATCCTTGCTGAGATCCAAATTGTTGTGAAGATATAATACTTCATTTTACTAAAAATGATGTTAACTGAGCCTTTAGGCAAATTTTTTTTCGAGAATTTTTGAAAAGCATAATAAAGAAATTGGTCTATAGTTTTCCATTTGCAGCTTGTCTTTTTATGGACAGGAATAAATTTAGCTGTTTTTAATTTTTTTAGAATAGTAAAAAGAAAATTTAAAATTTTCTTTTTACCTTTTAACACATTCGTTTATTTTGTCAAATAAAGAATATTTATTTCAACAAACTTCCTTTATTTTTTTGATCTGAACCATATTACTAAGGTATCATATAAGGTTAAAATTAAATTGAGAGAATTTACGATAATTTTTGATATTTAAAATAGGGGAAATGTTAACAAAAACTGGAAGATAGAGGTAGTCAAAGAAATTTAGTGAAGACATGGTACTCATTACTCTTTCCGTAGTTCACTATTGTCTTGGTTTCGAAGATAAAATCTACTTAAATCCTTCTTACCTCAGAATGGTAACAATGTATAGCTACATTTTCTTAAAGGAAAAGAATCGATCCTAAAGGTGGACGTGGATATGTGTTGTTTAATTTAAAGGAAGCTCATGATTTTGGATTGAAGTAGGCCATTTTTACGGCGGCAACGGCAATAAAAACTTGAGGGAAATCTAATCTTCACTAAATTCAGTCATTTCAGTGAAGATCTCGATCGATCTTTACATTCCCGAATTATAATTTGATCAAATGTGATGCTTTACAGAGATACTCCAGTCAAACGGTGTTTTGGTGAGGAAAAAAATATAGAGGTGTTTTTCTGAGTAGTTCTATATGTTTTTGAGGCGCTTTAGCGGCTTCACGGTTTAGCCAAAATAAATGTCATGTTGGGTGTCATGAGACGGGGTAGTGAGTTGCGACAAAATTTTTATTTATTTTTTACAACCATTAACACCGTATTCCTTTAAACTAAACTTGTCATATAAAAGTCACATAAAATACATTGAACATCCCCATATAAAAGACACTGGATATGTGAAAAAAGAACAAATAATTTCAAAATTACCACCGTTATCTAGGAGTAGAGGAAGATATTCTATTTCTATTCAGTTATAATCGCAATATTTGTTTTAGTTGGTTTTTATTTTAGTAAATAGCTAGAAGAAACCACATCGTTACTTTGTTACTTATATAGACTTTAGGGTGTTTTTTCTGTTTCGGTCCCATTGGCTAATGATTTAGCATTGGACCTAAAATAATTTCTCCCAAAATTTTAGATTCCTAGATCAAACCTGGAAGTGCGCAAACCCATTTCAATGTTTTTGCAACTGTTAAATCTGCTTCATTACAGTTCTTAATCCTTAATTATTTCTCCGAAATATTGTCTCGAGTATAAATTCAATTTCAAGAGAAGCGAATGAATGAATAAGAGAAACTAGAAAAGTCAGAAGAGTTTCAAAACATTACAGAAAATCGATGTATTTAGGTGAAGTAACTAAATATCGTAACGATTAAATAAAGTTTTTGTCTCCTACTCTCCCCTGTTTTTCATTAGTCACCTTCTACTTTATACTTTCCGAAGCAAAAAAAAATTAGATATAACTTAATTAATAAAATTAATTGAATTAAATCCGATTTTTAAAAGAATATTTAAACGAGCATATCTTTGAAAATAATGAATTCACGGATTTAGTACTAAGGACCTTTTTTGTAGGAAATTTTATTCTCTATAAAACGCATCTATCATAAATATAAAAAAAATTCTTCCAGCTATTCATATTTGAGTAAAAACGTCGATTTTCCCATGTTAATTAAATGGGAAACAAACTCGGTTTGCGCCGTTCACAGATTTGATCTAAGAATCTAAAATTTTGAGATAAATTATTTTTAAGTCCGATGCTAAATCATTAGCCAATGGGACCGAATTTTTTTTTTTTTTAAACTAAATACAGATGCCTTTATTGTGCTAAAGAATAAAAATGTTTTTTATATTTTTTTATCCAAAAGTGTTTTTTTGTAAGTGTAGTTTTATAAGTTTCTGTACTTAAGTGCCTTAAGTGCATCAGATATAATTACCTAATAGTACATTACATACCGAGCGGGAAAGTACTCTATTTCAGCCGAGCGACAAGGTAGTTTACCGAGGTGCGAAGCACCGAGGTAAACTACAGACGCGAGGCTAGAATGAGTTCCCGCGAGGTTTGTATACTATTTTACTCACAATCGGTTAGTAGTTTATGGATTTCTAATACTCACAATCTACCAATAATAATTTCGTTTCAAATATCTGTATCCATTTTCATTATGTGATAAGATGAATTATTTTAAGTAACCTGTGAGATCGTTGCTAGGTAACAAAACAAGTTTGTTGAATCTGACATTTAGGCGATACACGACGCCATTAATTGTACATATAATCAAATTGTGTTTATTTTACAAAAATGTCTGATAGTGAATTTGAATGTACGCCACCAGAAGTGCGGGTAGCTGCAGAGAGAACTACTGAAGGAATAATTCCTGAAAAAAGCAGGGAGAGGTATGAAAACACCTATGAACTATACAGTAAATGGTGCGTGGCTAAAGGTGTGCAGCATACCTCTGAGACGGTACTTCTTGCTTATTTTTGTGAAATAAGCAAACAAAGTAAAGCCTCCACATTATGGTCAAGATATTCGATGTTGCGAGCAGTATTTTAAACTTAAATTGAAGGCATTTTTGAAAAGGAAGAATGTGGGATATCAAGCTAAAAAGTCAAGTGTTTTTTCTGAAGCAGACATCGATACATTTTTAAACAATGCCCCGATAGAATATCTTCCTCAAAAGGTAATTTTAATTTATTTAGTGCATATTAAATATATGTTATATTAAATTTTTTTAGGTTGCTTTAATTATTGGCATTTCCGGAGCCTGTAGGTGCGATGAACTTTTAAAAATGAAAATAAGTGACCTGGATATTTTAGAAATTCGAATTATAATAGTGATTCCTGTCACAAAAACCTACTCTTCCCGTACATTTGTAATTACAAAATCGGAATGGATAAATATAATAAAGCAATACTGTGACCTTCGTAATAACATTGACTCTGATAGATTTTTTTTACAAATAAGATTTGGTAAAATTACACGACAGCCTTTTGGGCATAATGCTATAGGAAGTTTTCTAAAAAAAATAGCAACTTATTTAAAGCTGGAAAATGTTAACAGGTTTACAGGACATTGTTTTAGACGTACTTCAGCAACATTATTAGCAAATACAGGTGGAGACATCCTACAGTTGAAAAAGTTGGGGGGTTGGAAATCCAACACCGTAGCAGAGGGATATGTGGAGAATTCATTACATGGACAAATAAAAATTGCTAATATGTTGTCTCATGTAGAAAATCCAGAAACGTCGGCGTCTTCATCTATTTCTGAAACTCATAATTTTGAGCAACACGGTCTTACTTTAACCGTTAATAGTAATCATAATTCCAATGTAACTATTAATATTTATAATTCCAAATAGTTTTCTTTTTGTTATTGTTGTTGTTGTTTCTGAATTAAATAAATGTTGAGTGGATTCTATTCTTTCTAAACCATCTTTTAATCAAAAATGACATTGACATTTACAAGTAAGAAAAGTGACAGATGCTAGCCGGGAAAGTACTTTCCCGGCTAGCTGGGAAAGTAAAGTAAGTAATAAGTCGCTTCCCGATTACTTCAAAGGTTAGAAATCCATAAATTACTAACCGATTGTGAGTAAACATATTTTTTATACATATTTTTTATACATATTTTTTATACATACCTAAACGTTTTTTTTATACCTACATATAGGGTAGGTATGTCCTAATAAAGTTGATTCATTATATGTATGTATTTTTGAATTGAAAACGTTGTAAAAGTGCAGTATTTTTTTAAAAAACTTATTTAATTGTCTCATCCCATCCGCGGCGTGAGGTTAAAAAAGTAGGAGAGGTAGAAAATTTTAAGGTTTTTTGCAATTTTGGTCATGAATCCATATCCGTGGGAAAGTAGCAAAGTTGAAATTCGGAGTCAACACCCCAAATACATATAGAACGAGTGAGAAAAACTTCTTTATTTTTTTCCCTGAAACAGGCACCTCCGAGGACGTGTTTGGGCTGAACCAAGATGGACACCCTCTATTATGTTGTATCTAGGGGACTCTATTTAGGACACCATATTTTATCTGGAAGAGCATTCGCTTTTGTATGAATAGATCTGAAGACCATACAGGTGTAGTGGGTTGCTGTTGTGGGTAATACGATAATACCGTCGCGTATCCCAGTCCCGACCTGTGCGCCATTATGCGCAAGGCTCGAACAGGTTTATATCTAGTAGATTCCCGAAGGCGCGCTTTATATTTTCATACAATATCTACCCGTTTTACCATCGCATACTTCATTATACACTACACCGCTAACGTATGGACCCAATTTACATGGATAATAATGCCCCATTATTCATTACGTAATTTTAATTTTTGTTGCGATACGAAATTTTTATACAAACAAATAAATTGTTTATTGTTGGCCGGTAATGAGCACAGTAACGTCGGAATAATGATGGATGTAATTATGGCGAGCTTGGATTTATGTTTACAATTTATTCCGACCGTAAATATAGTAGATATATTTATTTATCTATGTTTTTATTCTTTTCAGGTTCAACATTACATCCTAGTGGTCCAAGCACTAGATGCGGGTCACCCGAGCTTATCAAGTACACTTACAGTGTACTGTAATGTCCTAGATCTCAACGATAATGCCCCACTCTTCGACCCCATGTCTTACAGCAACGAAATCTTTGAAAACGTGTCAATTGCGGCGCCCGTGGTGACAGTAAGCGCAACAGATTTGGATTCAGGTAAGAATAATAATGTCATAACAAGATTTTAGATTGGGCAGCCATGAATTGGACGTTTATTTTCCGGCTCATTTTACGTGGCCTTCTAAAATAATACATTTAGTGTTCAAAAACTAGAGTGCAGAAATGAGTACGGTATCGGTTCGAGATACACTGATCAACAAATTGATAAGGATCAGAAGCATTTCTTTACACCATTCATACCCGTATATCTTTGTATGCAAGAACCGCAGCAACATAAATCTTTTTGGGTATATTATGGATATACGCGTCAAGAATATGTGAAATATTTTAGTAATTTCTAGTAAGTCCTGCGTCCTATCGTGTTATCTCGTTTGCACTTCATTGCTAAAAGCTACGACCCACTTTAAGTTATTCCCCATCTAAAACGGAAACATTCGGGCCAGGTCGTGGAAAAATACTGTACTGTGCAGAGGGTGGCTGGGGGAGGATTTTCATAGAAGGGTAAAATTTTTTTTACGCATTTTGCATCTTCAACACCTCTGTTTTCATCTCATTTGATACTAAAAAAACTTTCAGTTCAACATATTTTTTATTGAATGTTAAATATTTCCTTCACATTGCTTTTATATGGAGCATCTTAATGATTAAACGCCCGAAACAACATAAATCTGAATTCATTTCTCACTTCATAACTCGAAAGCGCAACAGTTAATTGAAAAAAAAGCACCTCAAATTGCGAATCCGATGGATAGGGTCATCAGAAAATTAGAAATTGCAGAGCGATGCCGTATTTCAACGCGTATCTTTCATGTCTTGGAATATACATCCCGTTTTAAGAAGCAAAAATTATGTCTTGGCAAATATTGAGTTTTCCCAGGCAGGCTGTATAAGAAATAAAAATTCTAGCTACTGAGACTGTTAGAGATATGCAAGGTTACTTGAAAATTAGAAAAAAATCCATTACTTTGTTTTTAAACAGTAAGAAATTTTCAAAAAAAATTCCTAATCCAATAAAACACCCGTATAATCGATAATAAGCGATATATCAAAAAGCGGCAATTTTTTTTTCGAATTGCAGGTATAGATACAAATTTTATCTCGATTTTGGTTTTTCTAAATTCTCGGTAACAATGAATTAATTTTTTGTAGGGGTTTAGTTTACACCCCGTATATTCCTTTTTTGAGCACGATAAAAATATGATATTCCGGCCATTTATTACCAATGAAATATCCAAAAAAGGGCTTAAAACCGTAATTTTATATTCCATATTATTGAGAAGATATATGCATCCAAAATTACATTAAAATTTTGAATTATTCCAACCTATTGGCCAGCAGTATTAGTATAGTTCAATTTTAAGTCTAATTAAATCTTTACAACGTCAGGCATACCTACCGCAGGGGTCCCATTTGGGGCCATTGTTATTTAATATATAAGTAACTAGTGTTTCTAAATGTTTTGATTTCAATATCAGAATCTGTCACTCTTGGTACTATCGTCAGCAAGCATGGTAACTGTGTCGCTTTTTATATGATCTGGTAGATCATTTAATACAATATAAAGAGTAAGGGCCCACGTACCGACCCTTGCGGTACCTTTAAGGATATTTACATACATCATATTATTTTGAGAAGCGGTTTCCAATCCTCCCAAATACCAGCTTCACCAAGCATTATATCAAAACGATTAATGCGGAGGCTTAAGTATTGAAGTTGGCTCTTAGACAATAAAATTAGATCTCCAAGTAAAAGCAAAACAAGTCTAATTATAGGTTGTAACATCGAAATATGAGACATAAAAACCCGACCAAAAAACCCTCATTATATTGATCCCTTCACACGCGCTACAGCATTTTTAACAGCGTTGTCAAGTATAACCGATTTCCAGGAATTTAAGGAAAAACAAATGATTTTATATACATCGCCAATCACATTATGACATTATCATGTAGGATAACAAAATATTGATCACACTATATACCTTTCGTCATATCATAAAACAATTGGACGGTGAATGTGATGCAGAATAAGAATGTTTCCCATTCAAATATTACGGATCCATTTTACACATTCCTCGGCCGTGTTACATCGGCATCATTGGCATTCATTGGATGCCTAAACTGTCTAATACCATCGAACGTTTTGTGGTAAACTGGGGTCAACAATAATTCTTGAAATATAAGTAATACAGTTATTCTTTAATTTAGTGTATTATTTTGATGGGTTTTGTGTTAACATTGATTAGTTATTAATATTCTATCAAAACATAACTTGTTGAATGAAAGCAACGATTTTATAGTGACGTTTTTAGCTTGCTGTAAGAAAAGTTATACTGCCCCGATCTCCCATTGCAGCAATGGGGTATTTTTGCTCGATCGAAACAAAAATGGGCAATTGCATATTCAACAAGTACATTTTTGCCTTAATTTGTGACATAAGAAAAAATGTGCAATATTCAGAGATAAGTGTTTAATTGCAGTTTCTATTTCTATTACGTCACTAAGCGAAAATAGAGAAATCATTAGATATATATGTTATATATTATGTATATATAAATACTAATATCAGCAGCAATGGCCGATAGGAAGCGGTGCGGCGTCGCTGTCGCCAACATGTAGACATAATACCTAAAAAATCACTACATTTGCCGCATTATTTGAATTTGCGCTTAGTGACGTCACATGATTTTATTTTTTTTTTACAGCTTGTTTTAGAACTAAACAAAAAAATAAAAAATACGGGTCTCTTCTTTTTCCATTTACTTTCAGCTGCCATTGTTTAAAAAACTGCGAAAATACCCAATTGTGGGTATCCTTTGAAATTTTTTATGTCTCATACTTCGATGTTACAAACAGTAAATCTTTGCAACGTCAGGAACACCTACCGCAGAGGTCCTATTTGGGGCCATTCTTATGTAATATTCAATTAAATGGTGTTTCTAAATGTTTTGATTTCAATATCAGAATCTGTCACTCTTATGGTACTATCGTCAGCAAACATGGTATCTGTGTCGCTTTTTATGTGATCTGATACATCATTTAATACAATATAAAGAGTAAGGGCCCACGTACCAACCCTTGCGGTACATTTAAGGATACATACATCATATTATTTTGACCAGCTTCAGCAATCATTATATCAAAACGATTTCATTCGAAGGCTTAAGCATTGAAGTTGGCTCTTAGACAATAAAATTAGATCTTCAAGTACAAGCTAAGCAAAACATTTTTGGGGTCACGGCCGCCCAGATGAAAAATAAAATTTGCTGAGAAAATATTAATCAATAATATTGTTATCCCAATATGTTATAATTGTATACAAAATGTCCCCCTCAATCTAAAAAAAATGTAAAAATATACAGGGTGTCAAATCTGGCATTATTTCCTATGCAACCGGAACCGAGTGAAAATAATAAATCAGTCGAATTAATCCATATTATTGATGAGTCCAAGTTTAAGATTCTTTACTTAGAAGATCAAAAATATGTAGGCCTGCGTTATGGTCAAACGATATAATAAAATGTAATGGGCCTGACACCGAACCTTAGTGCATACCCGAGGACATGTGGCGAGCAATTTACCGATAAATTATCAAACTGTCCAATGATTTTTATTTAGATGATGGCTGCTGAATGGTTTAATTTGAGACATACTTTAAGTCTTAAACTAACTCTTCACTTAATTCCAAACTGCTCTTGACAATAATAAAACCATTGCCTGAGCCTCCGTCGGTGACAGTTGCGTATTTCCTGGTAATCAGGCATCATATATGGCGAGCCTATGCACTGAAGCTGGACACCAGATCTATAAAGCAGTGGCGTACGTCATATCTCAGCACCGGTCACGCGGATTTATCGGAGTTCCTACTCGGATAAATTGGCTTTACGGTTTTGGCATCTTAACGAAGTCGATTATATCCATCTTGTTATGCCAAAGGGAAGCAGCATTTTTAAGATGGCGACGCTCTATGAGACCCAAAGAGAACAACGTTGTGACTGTTGCGACCTTGGGGTCAGCGAGAACTATGATGTTATGTAATTAGGCGAACTGTTAGTGTGCATCCACTGTAATCTATCCTCGCCGGCTAGCTGTATTCATAATGATACACTTCATTTTTCCAACTTCACGCTGAAACAATTCGTTCGAGTGCCCCGGTATTCAAAATAGCGCCGAGCGTTCTAGACTAACAGACAATACATATTTTAGCGTCGATAATTATTGCAATGACATAATGAACGCTATGCTACGACATATTTGAAGAATCCCAAATGCCAAAGGAAATTTGGATTAGTAACATACAGAAACATAGCGAATTTTTAACCCGCCATGGACGTTACTTTTACGATTTTCCATCAACAACTGCGGTCGTGGTCCGAATCGATTCTTTTTACGATGGCGACGCAATATTAAGAATAATTATGGTCCACGCATTAGTTGCAGGCGCGAAAGCCGTGCCAGAACACATCGCAGGACATAATGTGCCTATATACGCGTCAGCTAGCGACAATAACGTGCCATTTTAAGCCATCAACCTCTGTTGACGGCTCAAGAAGATATCGTCTACGTATAAAAAGGATTACACATACACACACTTTGTGAAGGCGGTGTTCCTCAAGGCTCAACACGCTGTCAATAATTACGTCAATGGTAGAAATCAGAACTAGTCGCCCAATTTATTTGTGTTATTATTATCCCCTTATTTTGTTACAGGAGATAATGGAAAGCTTGTCTACACCATAACATATGGCGATGACAACGGAGACTTTCAGATCGCCCAAAACGGCACTATAAGCACGAAAAAGCAGCTGGACAGAGAGACTCAAGGATTGTATAATTTGGTGGTTACTGCGACTGACATGGCTGCCCCTCCGGAAAAACAATTATCCTCTACAGTTCAGGTAGGAAAATTATATATTTTTGGCTTAGGACCCTTTACATGTTACATGTACATTATGATGTACTAAATACATAACGCTTGAGTGAAGTCGCACATTTTGGTAGTTTATAACTCAAGAACGAAAGGAGCTATCGCGGTCTTCACTGAACTTATTACATTTCCTTTAATCTACCTCAATCCAAAATTATGAGCCTCCTTTCAATAGAACGGCACCCATATGTTATGTCCATCTTAAAGCCCCATGTTTTTCCTTTAAGAAAATGTAAACATTGTCTTCCATCAAGGAGTTAAAGATATTATTTTTTTACGAAACCATGTCAAAACGTCTCTAAAAAAATTACACAGTTTAATGGCTTTTAACTAGTGAACTAAAATAGTATGGTCTAGTAAATTCCTATGCTATCTTCCAGCTTATGTTAACATTGTTCTCGATTTTAAAATATTGTCACCTAAAAAAAACCCGAATTTGCAAGCTAAATATGGTTGTCATTGGCGCATTAAAAGGGCCGTTTTCCGAACAAGACCTTAATCATCAAATTAACTACATAAAGTTTTATGAACCGTACTTTAAACAAGATGATTATTTGTTTTAACAGTCCTTGTTAACACACAATATGAGTATGTAAACATTCATAAGAACTTCTTAATGATGCTGCTTGTTTGCATAGGCCGAACTGAGGGACGCCTTTGATGATGGGTGTTCATGTAGAACATACGGAACCGAGCGCGTCTCTCCCCTAGGCTCTTATAAAAATCAAGAGTCACGTCTGCCAGACGTTTTAAGGACAATTCTGTCACGTACTGTATATCAATACAGCGTGTATCCACATCGAATGATCTAACACCTCGAGAGATTGAAATAATATTGGTTTAGTAAGAATAATATTTTGATAGATCGCCATCGAAAATATTTCAAAATGCAATAGCTCCGGTACCGATTAAAATCACGTACGATCCTTTACAGTATAAATTCGAAATATGCCAGTAATTTCTAGGTGTGCTGGTTTCCCTGGTCCTCTGAAAGCCATAAAATAATAAACGGATAAAAACAATAAAATACGGATAAATACTAGTCGCTGTAGTGCGTTAAAAATTAGTTAGGTGACACAAGAGTAATAAAAATCGATATAACACAACGGTTTTATGATAACTTCTTGTTGAGCGACTTTAAAAAATTATATGAAAAATATGACGTTTTTATGGGGGCCAAATAACTTCTCTTTTATGGCGGTTTTATGGTAAATAAAAATTCCCTTGTGTAATAAATTAATACTCGCAAAATGTGTCGCAGATCGGTTTTCATGCAGTCTCCAAATAAGAGTATAATTCTTAATCAGTAGGAGTAGGTTTTTACGTAATAAAAATATCTTCCTTTGCCTTGCTTATTTCATAAATTCAATAATTTTCCAAAATGTAGCAAGCGCAAACCAAATTAACCATATTATAATAGTTATAGAATTTATAAGAATATATCGAGAGTATTCTATATATTTCTATAGAATATAACGCAGTAAGTTGTTACACATTTGGCAATCGACCTTAGCGATCGTGTTCTGCTTATACCAATAAATGGCCAGCCATTCACCTTTGCAGAGGCACAGAGGGCAGTCCACCAGAAACTAACGAGATGGTAAAATAACTCCCAACTGATTTAAACTGCGCATTTTTCTACTTATTTCAATCAGCGATGGGATGAAGACGATGAGGTTTAATGCCCCTCTGTAAAACGGATTCCTAGCAAAAAATTGCCCACATGCACTACCATTAAATAAAATTCCAGGTCACCATCATCCTAAAGGACGTCAACGACATGTCCCCCGAGTTCATAACCCCTAACGAAACCACCGTAGCCGAGAACATCTACATCAACTACGTGGTAATGGCTATCAAAGCAGTCGACAAGGACGAGGGCAGAAACGGTTACATCGAATACTCTTTATCGAACGATCCATTGACCAATGGGATATTTTCCTTGGGTCCAGTGGACGGGCTACTTAAAGTAGCTGGGAGAATCGACAGGGAAGCCAAGAGCAACTACACCCTACTAGTCACAGCGAAAGATCGAGGAGACCCGCCTAGATCGACCCAAACTCGATTATTTGTCAAAGTCCTAGACCAGAACGACAACAGTCCGGTCTTTGATCCCAAACAGTACAGCGCGTCAATTGCAGAGAACGCATCGATCGGTGCCAGTGTCCTGCAGGTAAGCAATAAACGTAACACGCGCCTCGGTTCAAGCAGGCTTGTAACCCTTAACTAATAGTCACGTATACCTTTTAAATTTATTTTCTGTAGGTCTCCGCAACAGACATCGACGACGGTCTCAACGGCCGGGTGCGATACTCCATAAGCTCCGGCGACACCAACAGAGACTTCTCCATAGCCGAGGACACGGGGGTAGTCAGGGTAGCCAAAAACCTGAACTACGAACGCAAGTCCCGTTACGTACTGACCGTGAGAGCCGAGGACTGCGCGGGCGACATCAACGGAGACGTCGTCCGATCGGATACCGCCGAGATATCCATCTCAGTATCCGATATCAACGATAATCCGCCCACTTTCCTGGACTCACCCTACTTGGCCTATGTCATGGAGAACATCATACCTCCGAACGGAGGCTACGTCATCACCGTGGAGGCCTACGACGCCGACACGCCGCCATTCAATAACCTGGTGAGGTATTTCATAAAGGAGGGCGACACGGATATATTCAGGATCAACGCGTCAACTGGAGATATTTCCTTGCTGCGGGCGCTGGATAGGGAGATGCAGGATGAATACGTGCTCAATCTTGTTGCCATGGATACAGGTGAGTGACAATTTTATTTCTAGTAAATAATTCGTAGACAAAAACAGCGACCGTAGCCTAAGCAATATGCCTCATCACCGGCGATACGGAATCCATCGGACCAGAAATAGTTAAATGGCTACGATCTAAGCTGCTTTGTCTTCAGGCCTCACTCTTTACAATCTCCAGTACAGATGCTAATCGTAGCGTCGTGATACCGCCGATTCGTGACAATTCATGTTTGTGACGAGCACGCCGATGTACGGGTTGTCCACCCACCGTGCCGACCTCTTCCTGCCCGGCAATCTAGATTACCGTAGCGCAATATCGAATTTACCGCATTTTGTTATAGCCCAAATCAGTAAATTTCCATGCCACCTGTGTCCAGGTGACCATGGAAGCCAAATTTATAAGAACGAGTTTAACGTTGATGCTAGTGGCTCTTAATGTGCACAATAAACCACGATAAAAGTGGCAAAGTTGCTCTCCCAACATGCGCTGAGCTATGCTGTGAGTTCATGCAGATAATGCACTTGGCTATCTGAAAGAGTGCATCAGCACCCAAGTACCTTTATGTGTAAGAAATTTCCAAGAGATATCAGTCAAATATACTGCGCTGTTCTCAATATTGGAATCTGGAATGCTGCCGGCATTCTTCCCCTTGATCGATGGCCGCTCGGCCTCGGATGTTTGCGCTACGCCAATTATTTTATCTAGTTATCGGTGACGTATAGTTGCAGAACGATCATTTTTCATTTAGCAAATTCTTGAGTTAGAATTTAACTCAATATAATTTCTCCAATGGGCCGGATTTCCCCAAATGGCAAACTTGCCCCGCAAGTACCTACTGGAAGGATTAATTTCGCCATAATGCATACATCATTTTTCTCATCACTTTGAATGCGTTGCGTACCAATTCATATCACGTAAATAATTGATCAGAATATGTAGCGGGAGTTATGCCTTGGCACGAAATTGACCAAATTATGCAATTTTGTTCTAGATATGGGCACGATCTACCAGCATGTTAACCTGCATATTGCAGAAACGTTGGCTGAGTAGCGAGATGCACCTAAATGATCATATCGTCTTCCTCGGGGCCTGCTCCAAACAGGCCGGAATGTAACCAGCTTCAGAAATGAAAATATTTATATTTAAGCATGAAATGTGGCGTGTGGTTTCCTTCAATGGGTTCGAGCAAAAGGACTGTATGTCTTTCTGTTGTTTTTCTGGTGTTTTCCTATTTGACCTTAGAATCTACAGATCTTGTTTGGAGAGGAAATTAGTCATTTCATCTTAGACATTATCTAGCAGCCTAGCAAATAAGTGATGGTATCCCCACTCAGACGAGGTAGCATTTTTTTTTGATTGTTTTAATTAGTTTTGGGAATTTTTTCCAATTTAAAATTTTTATAAATGTGTCGAGACGATTTTTCCCTGTTGTCCTAGAACTCTGATCCTTCGGCGACATAAACGCGTACGTCAAATATAACCCAGAAGAGCATAACCAGTTAGGTACTCCTATTAATAACAACAATATTATATAAGAAAATTCTACTTACCTGTTACTGAAAATTAAAATATTAAAAAATAAATTCGAAATTCTCCAAGATGTTTCCTGCTGCGATATGCTTCGGCCTGTACGCAGACAGCCCGGCGTCATAGCAACCGTGTTTATGGGCGTATATCTCCTGGTGAGATGGCACAATTGCGTGTATTAGAAATAACGGGGCCTTATTACAGGTACATAATGTTCTGTTTAACTTAAATACAAGCCTATTTATCCATCACATGCATCCCGTTCCAACCTTATATTAGATTACTTGAAATATGACATAGTTGGCTGTGCGATTATGTATCTCCAGAGGCTATAGCTAAGCCTCTGGACATATATAATCGTACCTAGCAATGCCCAAAGAGCCCGGAGTATCCCATTGGTGTTCGCCATTTTTGTCCTCTTGGAATCATAAATATCCAACTGAGTTTGTAATAATGTGTATCCTCTTTACACCATGTGTAGGTACTTAAACTATATAGATTTTATGGCGATTTTTTCTCTGGGTCACAGGTCAACTAGCCCTATGGAACATTTATTACTAGTTAGTCTTCAGCAGATGCACCCATACCATCATTTCATGTTTCCATCATTTACATGGCGATTGGGCGGCCAATTTCAATTATTAAATTTACCACAACTATCTACCACATTGGCGGTTCCTAAACCCACGAAATTTCGTGTCTCCCGTCGGCGGTGAATTCTTAATTGTTCCGTTTTCGAAATGTCCGCAATTTGAGCTCGAGGTCCTCGTAGTCCATGCGCGAACCCCTTCAGCTGCCAGGTGATTGACAAGGTTCGACAAAATTGCGCCCGATCAAACCCTCTTATATAATTTGGCTAATCGCTGTTTAAATAATTGAAGAAATACCGTCCCGATCCCGACCCGCTTTAAGCGGTCCCGGGTCCACTCTAGTCGAGAACATGGCGTCAGGTCCGGGCAGACCACGCCCCGACCGACCATCCGTCTTAATTCAACCCGAGAATTAAACTGCATTAAATTCTGACGTTGATGCCCCATCGAAACAAAAGCAAAACTGGAAATAAAGTCCGAATAAAAGCAATTATTCATATTTTATAACGCTACCTCGACATGACTCGCCCGAAATTCCAACATGGGCGTACCAACTCCTCCGTATTACCATATTCATGAAAAATATGTACAGTGTACAGCGCCAGCGCATCAAAAGTACATATGTCTGCCCTCAGAGACCCGTAAGCGACAAGAAAGAAAATAGACGTCAAACTATATCTACATATTCGTCAAAATTGAAATATGCCTACACACTTCTTTCTATTCGCTTAAACTTAGCAGTGATGGATTAGACTTGTGAGCCCGATTTATAATGTGCAAACTAGCAAGTAGGTTGCTTATTTCCAGGCATTAATGGCATTAACCATGTGGTTTAATCCGTAACATATAGTGGAAGCGCATACGGCTAAATTAGGGGTTTCGTGGGAAATAAATGATTAAAGTTGGAGACATAGTTATTTTGTTAAAAGGCATCTTTCTTTGTATGAAAATCCATGTTTCCACCTTCAGCTTCGCGGGCCTTCTGTACCTTCTGAAGGTTAAAATATTTTAATTAAGATATCTCCAGAAGTATTCATCGTAGAAAATTACTTTTTTCGCCAAATTAAAGGTCTCTTTATTGCGAAGAAAAAAAGCTATAATGGATTTAGACGTATCTCTATGCATTTTTAACTTATTCGAAATATACATTAAAAAAAAAGTTGTCGGTTCCTTCACTGGTGTCAAACAAACGGAACACTTTTTCAAAAATATTCCTAAATAAAAAAAGATGCACCCGTTCTTTAGATTTTAAACGATGTATATAAAGGGTCCGCCAATAAGCGCGCTCGATCTTTAAAATGAAATAAAGCAAGTTGTGTGAGAGGTATAAATGAAATTTATTTTTTGTTTGAAAGAGTATTCGAAGGCATTATGTATGGAAAATAATATCGGTCAAATGTCCACCTCGGCTTCGCTGGGTGGCGCGCATACGAGAAGTCCAATTTTCAATGACTCTGGCGCACAAATCGGGCTGTATTTCATCGATGGCGTGGCGTATGTTGACTTTGAGGGCATCAGTGTTTTGTGGTTGGTTTGCGTAGACCTGTGATTTAAGAAAACCCCACAAGAAATAGTCTAGTGGGGTTAAATCGCACGATCTCGGTGGCCAGTTGATGTCGCCTCCGCGCGAGATAACCATTCCTCCGAAGCGCTCGTGCAGAAGATCCATTGTGGCGCGCGCTGTGTGGCTCGTGGCGCCGTCCTGCTGAAACCACATATCCTCGACATCCATATTGTCGATTTCATGCCAGAAAAAGTTCGTTATCATGGATCTGTATCGTTCGCCGTTTACCGTGATGGACACACCATCGTCGTTCTCGAAGAAATACGGCCCGATGATGCCTCCGGCCCAAAATCCACACCAAACAGTTACCTTTGCTGGGTGCATTGCGACCTGGTGGACCTCCTGTGGATTGTTCTCGGCCCAATAACGGCAATTCTGCTTGTTGACATTCCCATTTAACCAAAAATGTGCCTCATCGCTGAAGATGATTTTGCGACCAAAATCGGGGTCGACTTCCAACTGCTCTAAAGCCCAATCAGCGAAGATACGGCGCTGTCTATGGTCGTTTATTTTGAGCTCTTGTGTCAGCTGGATCTTGTACGGTTGCATGCCCAAATCCAGATGCAAGATTCGGCGAAGTGATGTTTCCGAAAGGCGGAGTTCCTGTGCGCGACGTGAAATTGACTGTCGCGGATTTTCACGCACACTATCGCGCACAGCGGCGACATTCTGGGCAGATCGGACGTTTCGACGACGCGTCGGTGTTGGCTGATTGTTCACCGAACCGGTTGCCTCGAATTTGTTAATCAAACGACGGATAGTCGACTCAGCAGGACGATCAATTGCACCGTAAAATTGGCGGAGCGCGCGGAACGTTGCTCGAACCGATGAATGATTTTCGTAATAAATTTTAACGATTTGCACATGTTGCTCGCGGCTGAATTGGTTCATGGTGATTTGTGAAGATACACTGAATAATAACAACTACGTTTGCCAACTCTACCACAAACAACATGGCCGCCATGAGCTGTCAAAGATCGGGCGTCCCTATTGGCGGACCCTTTAAATATATAATTTCATTTAAATGCCAACGTGTGAAATTCACATTTCGTGCCACCGACCGGCCATCCGCAAATACACACTAGTTTTGACAGGTCTAAAAGCGACGAGCGACGACAGACCAAAAGAATTGTGGAATTGGGCGTGAAGTGCATATTATTGACGGTGCTTTGTTAATAAATAAACAATTGATACAATTGAACTCTTATATTTGTAGTGGTTTGTGACTTTGTGATTATTGACTATTATAGATTTGAAGATAGAAAGTAAGTTGAATTATACATTATGCATTATTTGTCAGAGCTCGAAGAAAGAGGAAAAGATAGTATCGAAACCAAAAAGTTAGGAACGTTTTATAGAGTTTGTAAAGGCTCATCGTGTGTTAAATTCGTTAAAATATAAACACTTAAAGGACATTGATTTATGTGATGAATATTTGCGTTAACATGGAGTTAAGTGGCATCGACAGTGTTACAGTGATTTAACCAATAAAGAAAAAGTCGAACGTTTAAAAAAATCTAAATTTAAGGAAAGTCACAATCAAGATACAACGTCGAAAACTGGTACAAGAGCAAAAGTAGAATGTACATTATCTAAAGAAAAATGTTTTGATTATGAAAAAAACACAGTAAAAATATCTTGTATAAAGTTCTTACTGATGAAGCGGGAGAAAAATTGCGAAGGGCGGTCTACTCACAAGATAATGAAGGGCTTCAAATTAAGTTATGCTCATTTATATCTGAGACAGATGCTCACGCAAACGATATTGTGTACCATAATTCGTGCTGGACCAATAATGTTAGCAATGTCCTTCGTAGAAATGCTTCTTTTGGCGATAATATGAGAAGCAATGTTTGTTCTGCAGATGTGAAACTAATACAAAAAACAAAATCTCACTTATCTAGAGATATTATTGATATGGGACAAGCTGAGAATTGGTACAATGAAATTTGTGTCGAAAATGATGTACCCGAAAAAAATAGACGGACAAGGAAAACGTTAAAAAAGTATATATCAGGTTTTTTTGGGAATGATATTCATTTCTTTAGCGCAAAGAATCCCAACCAACCCCAAAAATTCTGTCTTCCTAGTATTAGAGATGAAACTTTCAGTGAATCGTGTACAGGTAATTTTGGCACTGGGGAATCTGATATGAATGTGCTTCATGATGCAGCCATGATATTAAGAAAATCTGTTTTCGCTCATAAAAAATGGAAGTTTCAGGGCTCAGTAGATTTGTCAGACAAATCTGTACCTGAACAGGTACTCATGTTTTTAAAATGGTGCATAGGAGGCGATCGCTCAGAAGAAAAAAAAGTGAATGAATGTGCTTTTAAAGTTTCTCAGATATTGATGTACGAAATGCAAATAGATAAGCAGGCTAAAAGTAGTTATGTCTGTAAAACATGTCTGTAAAAACAATGCGGACCAGGAAGAAACACCAATAACTGACCTCGACGATGACAGTAGCGACGAGGATCAAGGTGAAACGTCAATAGCTAACCTCAGAGATGACAGTAACGAAGAAGATTTATAGAATGTCTTGGACTTGCTGTTCATTTATTTCTATTACATATATAGTTAATTATGTTTATTACCTTAGGTTCTGTTTCTCAACAACATAATTTATATACAGGATTGAAAATATAGACATTTCAATAGATCGACTTTATTATAGCATTCAGATCAAATAGTTTCAATGCAACAATAACCACTGGTATATAACATATATATATATATATATATATATATATATATATATATATATATATATATATATATATATATATATATATATATATATATATATATATATATATATATATTTATATATATATATTTATATATATATATATATATATATATATATATATATATATATATATATATATATATATATATATATATATATATATATATATATATATATATATATATATATATATAATATATATATATATATATTTTGTATATATATATATACAAAAGCGATAGGTAGTTTCAAACCTACGAATAATAATTATAATAACAATAATAATAATAATAACCTACATTCATAATTGTAGCCAACGATATTCATAATTGACCACCAATAATTATTTTGGATGCATGTTTCAATTCAAGTGCAACAAAAAAACATAATTTTCCAAATTACCCCCCTAACTATTCGAAATATGACAAAACTTTAATACCTTTTTCTTTCTACACCAAAATACAATAATTTCAAAAAAAGTCAAGTCGCTATCTCATACCGTTCACAAGATATGAAAGATTGAAGAAAACATCCCTTATAGGGGGGTGAGGGTCGAAGCCCGCTCATCCGAGGGTGGAAACATGAGTTATCTTAAATAAAACAATGTAACTCCACAGAAAAATTATGTTTCTAACTTTAATCACTTATTTCCCACGCCATGACGTATGCGCTTCTACTAATTTTCATATTACTCGTAAAAAAACTCACAATACACAATTCGATTGATATCGAAACACTGTCAAAAAACGTACAAATAAGATCAATGCTTATGAAATAAAATAAACAATGAAAATTAACAGCACCGCCTTCTTTTTTCAACAACGAACTTAAACCTTATTCTACATTATTCTTTAGTACTAAAAAATTGATATTCTTACTGTATTTACAAAAAACATGGTTTTGTTTAGTGAAATTTATATTTTCAACAATGTCCAATTACTTTACCAGCAAATGTAAAAAATATTGTTAACAAAAAACAAAACCGACTTTTTGAAGTTGACAATTATTCCATATACAATTGTTGCCAGCTGACGCTACTTCGTTATACGTTTGTAAACCTTGGCAAAAATAATAATTCACTCTCACTCATAATCAACTCCAAAAATAATAATAATTATTATTGTATATTATTGGCCTAATAAATTGATTGTATTCTAAGTAGTAATAGTAGTAGAATAACGTAATTATTTTTTCCATTTTAGTGCTTTTTTATAATAGATGTTTTTGAAGTCGGTTTTGTTGTTTCGTTAAAAATATTTTATTTCTTATATTTCAGTGAATATTGCGTTCTGTATGTAACTTGTTTATCAAATACGAATATGGGTACCGTTTCAGACAGCAAAGGGTTACGGATATGTAAAAAGTCGTATGTTGCCTCTAATATTAAGCTGGGCGGTCACAGTTCAAGCACTACATTCGAGAGAGCTGTCATTGACCTTCGAAAAAAAATGCAAATGGGCAAATATAATGTTTGACAAATTTTCCATTAAATGGTACTTTTCGCAGCATTTCTAATGTCTGTGCCAAATAAGCCAAAATTACGTCCTCCGTAATAGTTTTAGATTTTATTGAATATATTTCAGTGAGCGCATCCTGAGTCTTCAGTCATAAGCTCTTATTTCACACAGCAACTTAAGATCATCTGCATAAATTAGTAGTAAACTGCATAAGAAAGTGAAGTAGTGGCAAGGACGAATCCTCCGCAAAAAGATCAACCATTTGCATCAGATTCGAAAGCCTAATCCAGATATATCCAGCAGGATATGCATAAGTAATATTGTATTCTGGTTAATTCCAATTCTGTCACGATCGTTTATAAATTATATCAAAATTGCTCTCCACTTTAGAACACTTGTGGGGCAACTCCTGAATATAATTCAATAGCGTTAAAAGTGGGCAATAAATGTTTGCCCAAGCTAGCTCAGCTTAATAAAAAAATAAATTAACTAGTAGGTTCGTAAGAAGTATCGAGGCTACTAATCCCATGAACGCCACAGATGAAAATAGACAAAAGGCAAATATAGAACATGGGCACGGGGTATCAAGAAAAAATACCTTACCTGAATTTAAAAGTTATCTGATCCAGATACTGCTGCATGCGTCGACTATCAAAATCACAAATACATAGATAGTGACTTCGTTAAAATCCAACTATACGGAGCGTAACACAGTACGTTATTTAGTAATAAAACCACTTAAACTTTTAAAAATTGAGAGTTATACACCACGCCTTTACGCGTCCAGCCAAGAAAAGATAAATAATATGGCCCCTTGCTGGAGGACAAACCTCGAATCACAAAACTACCGACCTCGCCTAGTGCGCAGAACAATAGAAAATAAATATATCCAGGAACAAAAGTAGTGGAAATAATATCCGCTAAGATATCGTTAACGTGCTGTGACAATATCGCCCAAGTTACAGCTGCATTCGACATCTCTATTTCTCGCTCTCTCTCCCTCATATCTGCCATATGCTTTATCTCACTTGCGAGACGAAAATGTTATAAAAAGTGTCGTGACGCGACCTTGAAAAATCACTCACAGTATGATGGATCTAAACAGCGATCAAATTAAAGCGGCCCGAAACGAGCTGTGACGTCACAGCCTACAACATTCAGTAGGCCGGAAGGCCGGAAAGCGGCCGAATGAACTATGAAATCAAGCGGTCGAGTGCTGCGATCTCTCGTAGCCGACCGAATAGGTCTCCTCGTCGTTTGTAAATTGTAGGCTGTGGCGTCACGACTTTGAACCTGTTTGAAACGGTTCGCTCGCGCGCGATACTTTAATAATTTATAACCAATATTATTGGGAATTAAGGCGTCATATTTTGCATATCTTATTTTTCAGTATGGTAGAATATTTTTTAGGGATAAAAATAGGAATGTTTCCTATTCCTTGATCAAGACGATCAAGCAATCAAACGTTTTTGAAAAGTCGGTGAAAATAATATCAACTTTTGGTTATATCATTCTTATTCCCTGTTTTATGAACCGGGCACACTAGACAACATCCACACCTAAAGACGATGTTTTTATAATTAGATTAAAAAACTGTTAGAATGGCAATCAAAACAGGTGCACAGTTCTTAATTAAGAAAGCAGGTATCATGTTAGGTCCCATAGTAAAGGTTACCTTAATTTGATTGACAGCCTTGCCAACTTAATCCTGAGTAACAGATGAAAAAAATAGTCGGCAAAGCTATTAACCATAAGTTGTAGAACGTTATATATTTATTGCCATATATAAGAATTAGGGGAATGGATATAACATTATTTTTAGAACGTACCTATGCAGGAGTAAAAAAAATCTGCTTATTTTTTTATATCGTTTTCTATATCTCTGGAGTAGACTTTGTGCAACTCCCAAATCTCATATTTTATTCAAATAACATTACTATTTTTAGTCCAAGCCCCCATTGCTTGTACTAACCTGAAATTGCAAATCAACCCCCAACTTTGATGTGCCGTTAAGCGGAAACTATTGGTCGCAGATGACCAAAATTGTGCACAATTTTGTTCTCCACATATTTCATTTGAACTTTTTTTCGATAGCAAACCACAACGGCGCTATTTATCGAAAAGCGTCCCGACGCAGAGTCTTTATCCCCCCACTCCTCGAGCGGCAACCCCCCGAGGTCGCGAACTGAGGTGTACTATCAGGGGACCGATATCAACTATCCCACCATATTTCATTTCTTTCCGACCGTTTGCGAATAGAACCCCTTTTTTTAACCTATTGCTTGGGCTATCTTGTTTAAATTTTTTGAAAGCTTTGTCTTTTGTTTTCATCATGTGTATACCTTGGCTATTTTAATCCAAGGTGGGTATATTTACTAGTACTTAGTTCTTTTTAGGTACGTGATTTTTTGAAACGCTATCGAGTTTATGTTTGAATGCTGAAGTTTTTTCTTATACAATTTTGTTTGAGTTAATTTGTTCGTTTACTGTTGTTTTTTAATAAAATCTTCGAATTTCTTTAATGCAAATGATGTAAGTGTGTAACCATAACACAAACAGAAAAGGTCGGATTTGAAATTGAATGTAAATTATTATTCTCATTCATTTTTGGAGAGGTATAATGAAAAATATCGTTCATTACACGTCCAGAAATGCTTTTCTTGACTGGTAATGAAATATACTACTTCAACCCCAAACGTCTGGAATCCAACATAGCCCATCCCTAGTTTTTCATAGTCGTTGCCATCGGTGCAGAGATTAGCCATCATAACACGTCAGAAACCTGCACCGGAAAAATCGGCGCCAACTTCACACTAATATCGTAGAATTAGGTCAATATTATTTTCTTCCCGTTTTTATTTTCCACTAGCATGCCACATGAAAGAACAATAAAACATTACAGGTGAACTATAAATAAGCGAGATAACGATCGGTTGGCAGTACTGAAAAAACTGAAGGAGTACTTGAACCCGGGTCAGATCTGTAATAACTTGAGGCAAGTATAACAATACCCGAAGAGCACGATCTGTCTTGTCGCCGTTGTTGGTTTATAGATATGGCTGATTGAGGTTTTTGATTTGGCTAGATACCCGTCTGGTTTCCTAGTAATAACGCTTGCCCCCCGTCGGGTCTAATTGTGACAAATTGGAACGCTATATCGGGAAATCTGACGTCAAACGCAACACTACTTCGCTGCACTGCCTTATGGTTATTACATAAGCGCGTACTTTATCTTTTAATAATACTTTAATATTAGGTTTTAAGTAATTGCATATGCATATTTTTAAACTACCAATTTTCCTATTTATTACCATAGACATTTTTATTGCAATTACAATAAGGTTAAAATCAAATTTCGCAATTATTATTTTCGCAGCTAGGTATGTTTTTGAAAAAATAATAATAGTAGGTAATAGTAACAATAATAATACGCTGCTATTCATCGACGCCGGGACGCCATTAATGCCGATTGTGTACGCCGTTCGACATGTTCGTATTAAGGCCGATATCCACTTGTAACATATGACTCGTAACGTAACCACGAACATGTTACGATACGGCTAGTGGAGACGAAAAACTGTTGAATATTACCCGTAACCAACTAGACACGCGTAACCGTACAAACCGAACCACCATTTGTCGGTTTTTACCCGTCGCATCAAAGAAACGACACGGTTACGCGGGGCAACAAGTTCGGACGGGGGCTAAAGTTGTCGTTTACTGTTGCATTCGAAATTTCCAAACTTATTTTTCAGTCGTCATTCGTCTGTGTTATTATATAGTTTAGTCTTATGTTGTGATCTGGCTTTTGTCTGCATCTTTTTTTGTCTGCATCTTGATCCTGATTGTCTGAATCTTTTTATCTGCATCTTTTTGTCTGAATCTTGATATGCTGGAATTTTAAATCAGCCATCAAGTTTGATCCACTGTAGATCTTCCTACTTTGATATAATTTCAAGATCGACCATCGCGGAGATTTTCGTTTTTTCTTGCTCAAAATCTGGTGGTGAATAAAAATATATAAAGCCGCTGCTAGCTGTAACTGCAGAGCGGTATTCATATTGCAGAAGTCAGATTAAAAGACTGAAAGCCTTGATGTACGTCGAGAACATGTCCACGTACGTGGCGTAACCCCGCTCGGTTACGTTACGAGGTGATTGACGCGGCCAAAAATCAAAAAGAGTCAAAATGCGTGTCGTGTCATCTTGCAACACTCTGTAACATGTTCGGTGTTACGTTACGGGGCGTTGGCTCATATGGATACCCGCCTTTACATGTTTCTACCGTGTCCCGGCACAAACAGTACACAGTACTTCTTCTCGTGGATCCAATAATTTAAACACTAGGTAACTTAGCACCACTTTATTAACTTAATATAATTAACAATGAACAATGAATAAATGTAATTAACAATA
Organism: Tetropium fuscum; assembly: GCA_964058915.1. NCBI lineage: Eukaryota > Metazoa > Arthropoda > Insecta > Coleoptera > Cerambycidae > Tetropium > Tetropium fuscum. The sequence continues at coordinate 27,271 of CAXKVY010000919.1, forward strand.
TATAAACGTAATTACTAATAAACATGTGCAACTAAACGGTCGGGTTCCTTTTTCGCCTTCCATATCCGGTCCGATTTCCTCCCTAATTGTTCCTGTCTTAAAAGCTCCTTAAGTCCTTAAGTCTAATCATCCCGAACTCCGATCTTGGCTATTCTAACTGGGACCATGCCCTGTTGTCTTTCTATACGGCAACAATGCTTGCATTCGTTCTTCCTTTATTTTTCCCGCGATTCTTCAGCGACTGCCGTATATATCTAACTTTTTAGCATATCTTGTGTCCATTTGAAAAGCTGTTGACTGTTGCTGCTGCTGTTGACTGTTTTGCTCAGCCTACAGCTAAAAAATTATTTATCCACGACCACTATAAGATCAGTAAGGTTAATACGTCTGTTTTCTGTGGATTAGAGGCTTTTTAATCCACTAGTGGATGAAAATTCATAAGCTCAAAATTGATATTCTTAGTCAAAATAAATTTTGTCAAATCCGACGTTTTTCAAAACCAGAATTTTTCACCTGCTCCCACACGGCTTTCACTCTCCTAATTGGCCAGTTTTGGCCGTGGTCGTGGATAAAACGTTGGTAATTAACAGCCTTTAATCCTCTCGAAAAAATGTAACTGTCCATTTGGACAGTTATAGTGGAATTCAGTTTTAGATTTCCGAGTGTCACAATTCAGGCTAAGGCGGCAAAGAGTAAAGGATGCCAACTCAGTTTTTATAAGTCGCAGGTGGCCACCGCGACTTGTAAACAAACAACTATAAATAGCATTTTAACACCAATCGAAGAGAAGAGCTCTTACGTCAGTACATTTTCAACCAATCACACTACAAAACGGAAGGCGTGTCTTCGCCTTCTTTCGCGGCTAGCCTCAAAGAGACGTCGCAAAGGCTTTGGTATCAGCCGACTGTATACCTCACATATTGAAAACAAAATTGTGACACTCGGAAATCTAAAAGTGCACAGAAGTATACATTACAGTTCGAATGATCGGCTTGTATTTTTTAGTACCTATTTTACTGTATATCTTAGAGAGAAATAGGTGCTGAATTGCTGAGTTATGTAATATCAATCGAGCTGCAAGGGAAAAATAAAGTGGTGGCCTAATTATTCCACAATTAATTGCTAATTATTTTGCTAGACCACAAAAACGCGTACCTACATTGTTTACAAAATATAAATCCAAGATCGTTTTCAAGTCTATTGTGTCTATTAATACATAGTATGTATATCAACACTCATTTTTAATTCCATGAATGGCCTTAAACGTTTTAAGAGATGACAATCTATCGAGAGACTTTGTACCGTCGTCGCCGACGAATTTGCAGAACAAACACCTTAAGAATTTTAAGCCATGTCATGCACCGATAGAATGTCACGTAATAATTTATCCTCAACATCACTAATTCGCTCTTTTTCCAGGATCCCCGCCGCTGACCGGAACCGGAACTGTCCGCGTGGTGGTCCAAGACGTGAACGACCACAGTCCGGAATTCAAGCGCCAGGCCTATCACGCCACCGTAGCCGAGAACTCGCCAGTTGGCAGCTGGATTTTAACCCCAGCAGCCACTGATAAAGACGTGGGCTTAAACGCCAAAATCCGCTACAGCCTCCTGGGAGACAAAGTCGACAGGTTCAAGGTGGACCAGGATACTGGAGTCATTGCAACAGCCTTTGCCTTGGATAGAGAAGATATCGACTCTTATTTCTTTACCCTTATGGCGCAAGACTGCTCCGCTACGGAACCAAGAGCTACTGCTGTCAATCTAACAGTGACCATAGCAGACGAAAACGACAATTCTCCGACCTTCTTCTCCTCAAAATACGAAGTTTACATATCTGATAAAAGGGAAGCAGATCAATTTGTCTTCGGTGCTAGAGCCACAGATGCCGACGTAGGCCTAAATAGCAAAATAACTTACCGTCTAACTGGAGAACACGCAAGGAATTTCACTATAAACGAGGAAACTGGCGTGATCAAAGCTTTGCACGACCTACAGCGATCGACTAGCATTTTCAATTTGGAAATTGAGGCGACGGACGGCGGGAGAGTCCCTAGGAAGGCCAGCACTGAGTTAAAGGTTTTCCTAAAGCCTGATCACTTGTTCCCGAGATTCGCCACGCCTGTTAGAACAAGGTTCATACTAGCGGAAAATGTTGAGGCAGGTAAAACTATAGCGAGATTCAAAGCCAATTCGCCCAAAAAAGGATCAGTTGGAGAAGTTAAATACGCCATTGCTGGTGGGAACATTGGAGAAGCACTGAAAATTGATAAGAACAGTGGCGACGTACAAGTGGCTGGTACAGGTCTGGACTATGAAACGGCTCCCCAGTATGAAGTATGGATTGAGGCGCAAGACTCTGATAGTCCCCCGCTGAGAAGCGTCCTACAGCTAATCATCAACGTAACAGACGCTAATGATAACCCGCCTATACTAAACAGCCAGCTATACAACGCATCTGTCTTAGAAGAAGAAGCTCCTCCTTTGCTCGTAGTTAAAGTATCGGCAACTGATGCAGACTCTGGAGAAAACGGACAAATTACCTACAAATTATTGGACACCTTCGAAGATGCGTTCGAAATCGATATTGAAAGCGGCGAAATTTACACCAACACAAGACTGGATCGCGAAGATATAGTCAGCTACGAGCTCACCGTAGAGGCTATAGACCAAGGGGTGCCGCAACTTTCCGGAACCGCTACAGTCCTGGTGACTGTGCTAGACAAAAACGACAACCCGCCCCGTTTCACCAGATTATTCAGCGTCAACGTAACAGAGAACGCGGAAATTGGCTCCTTTGTCATCAGAGTCACCAGCTCCGATCAGGATATCGGCGAAAACGCCAACGCCACATATAGCTTCACGGAGAATCCCGGGAAGAAGTTTAAGATTGACCCTATCAGTGGAAACGTCACTGTCATCGGGCATTTAGACCGCGAACAGCAAGACGAATATATACTAAAGGTAGCTGCCTTGGATGGGGCTTGGCGCTCCGAAACGCCTCTGACTATAACAATACAAGACCAAAACGATAACTCGCCTGAGTTTGAGCATTCGTATTACAGTTTCAACTTCCCCGAGCTGCAAAGGGACGTAGTGTTCGTCGGGCAAGTTACGGCCACCGACAGGGATAAGCAAGGCCCTAATTCTGTCATAAGTTACTCGTTGCAACAGCCATCCGACTTGTTCACTGTCGACCCAGCTTCTGGGGAAATATTCAGCAAGCGTAGTTTAAGATATAAGTACACCCAATTGGAAGCATCGCCTGAGAATATGTACTCACTGACGATTCTCGCCACAGATAACGGGAAACCTCCCATGTCTTCAGAATGCCTAGTCACCGTGAACGTAGTGGACGCTAATAACAATGCTCCTAGTTTCGAGCAACAAGAGTACTTATCACCAGTACCTGAGGACGCAGCCGAGGGGCAACAGCTGCTCCGAGTGGTGGCCAAGGATGAGCTGGACGTCGGGGTAAACGCGGAGATAGAATACTCCATGGTTGGCGGCAATGGATCCAGCCACTTTACCATAGACAAGAGAGATGGATGGGTGTCTCTTACTGAAAAAGTGTATGGCGTAGGTACAGTATACAATCTGCGAATAAGAGCTACTGATAAAGGTATACCCCCTCAACAAGACGAAGTTACAATCACCCTTATAGTAACAGGGGAGAACAAGTTCAACCCAGCATTTACAGCGTTGAGTTATCAAGTAATTGTGCCTGAAAACGAGCCACTCGGCTCAACCATACTAACGGTAAGTGCCTCGGATAGAGACCAAGGGCCCAACGGAATGATACGTTACCAGATATCCGCAGGCAATGAACGGAAAGAGTTTGGGGTCGACTCAGTATCAGGCGCTGTTACAATACTGCAACCCTTAGACTACGACATGATACAAGAGTATCACTTGAATATAACGGCGGAGGACCTAGGATTTAAGCCCCGTAGGACCACGGCTATGCTAACCATCACCCTAACGGACATCAACGATAATTCCCCGACTTTTAACCAATCTAGTTACGACGCATACCTCTCAGAAAATTTGCCTGCGCACAGCTTCGTGCACCAAGTCTTAGCCACAGATATAGACTCGCCCAAAAACGCCATCATACAGTACTCCATATCGGACAGCCCTGACCGGGACGTCTTTAATATCGATCACAAATCAGGACGCATCACCTCGATAATCAGCTTCGACTACGAGGAGAAGTTTTTGTATATTTTGAACATAGTAGCGGCCAATCCAGATTCGACAATGTTCGGTACCACTGAGCTACGAGTGCATATAACAGGTGTGAACGAATTCTACCCTCGATTTATTCAACCAGTCTTTCATTTTGACGTGTCCGAATCCACCGAAGTAGGCACCAAAATTGGGACCATACAAGCAAGCGACCAGGACTCAGGTGACGATGGGAAAGTGTACTACTTACTCGTAGGCTCTAGTAACGACAAAGGTTTTATTATAAACACCGAGACCGGTACTATAAGTGTGTCCAGGCACTTGGATAGGGAAACTCAGAGTAGGATAGTGCTCACCGTGATGGCGAAAAATGCAGGCGGGATACGTGGGAATGATACAGATGAAGCGCAAGTCATCGTGACGATACAAGATGGTAACGATCCCCCGGAATTCTTAGAAGATGCATACGAAGCAGATATTTCAGAAGGAACCGGTGTAGGCACCAAGGTAGTGAGTGTAAAGGCAGTGGATAAAGACGTTAGATCGCAAAATAACCAGTTCAGCTACTCTATTATCGGCGGGAATGTAGACCAGGCATTTAAAATTGACCCGCAGACTGGAGAAATACAGACATCTAAGTTGTTAGACAGAGAAACTATACCATTCTACTCGTTGGTGATTGGTGCTATCGATACGGGGGCACCGCCACAAACGGGCACTACCTTAGTGAAGGTTCAAGTCGGGGACATCAACGACAACGGGCCTATTTTTGACCCACTGCAGATCGTAGGACATGTTATGGAAAACGAGCCACCAAACACTCGCGTAATGACTTTATCAGCTAAAGACCCCGATTTGCCACCCAACGGGGCGCCGTTTACGTACAAATTAATAAGCGGCAAGCACAGAGACTATGTTAAAATTGACAAGCATACAGGAGTCGTGCTAACAACCAAGGTAATTGACAGAGAAATAACTCCCGAGCTAGATATCATTGTGGAAGTTGAAGACAGCGGCAGCCCACGGATGAAGTCTCAGCACAACGTTAAAATTGTAATTTTGGACGAAAATGACAGCCCTTCAAGTTCTAGGACTGTTCACGTGATGGTTTACGCGTTTAATGCAGTGTTCCCAGTGGGTAAGATAGCAGATGTGCACCCGAACGACCCTGACCTTGTCGGCGACTATAAATGCAAGATTTTACAAAAACCTGTCATATCTGGAGTCCTATCCATTCCCTCGGCATGTAACTTGCACACGTCCCGGATAACGCCCGGGCAAGGGTATTCCTTATCCATCTCCAGTAACGACGGTAAACACTCTGACGTCGTGTCTACCGTTACGGTAGAATTCGTATCTTTCAACAATGCAACGGTGGAGAACTCCATCACAATACGAGTGGCAAACACAACGGCAGAGTTATTTCTAGCGCAATACTACAGAGGGCTACTTGACGTACTCAAAAACCTCCTAAGCGCAGGGGAGGTTCTAACTCTATACAGTTTATATGAAAATGAAGAAAGTCTGGAGATAACTATAGCTATAAAATCCGGTGTTGGGTACCGAAGCAAGTTTTACACCACTGAAAAGGTACAAAGAAAACGGGAAGCACTGATAAACCTGTTTCAAAATCCGGACGTCAAAATAGGTTATACACCATGCGACGAAAACACTTGTGAAAACGGAGGCATCTGCACCGAAGCCATTTCCATACAGCGAACTACTAAAATAACCGACAGCCAAAACATAATTTTCACCTCCCCATTAGTCATACACGAGTACAACTGCCAATGTGCTGATGGTTTTACCGGTCTAACGTGTAACAAACGCCAAGACCCCTGCCTGCCAAATCCTTGCAATTCCGGTGGACAATGTAGACGCCATGGCTTCAATTTCCAATGCATTTGCCCGCCTAATAAAGACGGTAGATACTGCGAACTGGAACGAGGGGACGCATGCTCAGAAAACCCTTGCCAAAATGGGGGTTCATGCCGGGAAAGCCCAGATGGTTCTTCTTTCTTCTGCTTATGCAGATCCGGATACCGCGGCAACCAGTGTGAGGCCCTTGCAGACTCTTGCCGTCCCAACCCCTGCATGCACGGGGGCCTATGCGTCTCGCTCAAACCTGGTTACAAATGCAGCTGCACTGATGGTAGGTATGGCAGACACTGCGAAAAAACCACGTTTGGCTTCAACGAGCTGTCATACATGACCTTCCCATCGTTAGACGCAGCTACAAATGACATTTCCTTCATTTTTGCCACAACCAAGCCTGATGCTCTACTCGTATACAACTTTGGACTACAAACCGGTGGAAGAAGCGATTTCGTAGCTGTTGAATTGGTACAGGGACGTGCGACGTTCTCCTTTGGCGGGGCTCGCACAGCAATAACGTCGGTCAGTGTAGGCGGAAAGTCTAACAACTTAGCTGATGGCAACTGGCATAAAATAACAGCTACTAGAAATGGGCGAGTCGTGTCGTTGAGTGTTGGCCCTTGTACGGAACAAGGAGATGTCTGTGAGGAATGCAGACCTGGTGATAACACTTGCTATGCCGACGATACTGGTCCTAGTGGGTAAGTTAATATCCATCTATTTTATTTGATGAAAAACTAATTAACGCCAGTACTCCTGTATATTCATATACTATACAGGTACGCCGACTCAACAAAATTTTTGCGGGTGATCACTAGTGATGTTAAATTTCAGAAACATTTGAATGTTGCGAATATTTCGGAAAGTTTCAGGAATTTTTAGAAATTTTAGGAAACTTTTGTTTTCTTATTAGGATTTTGAAAATAAACGTAGTAAAATAAATATTTTTGATGTAATTTATTAAATAATATATGTTTTAAACAAAATCAGTCGCATGTGAGATCAATTTAACTTAAAGTACTTTTTAGACAAAAAAAAATAAAATAAAAATAAAAAACTATAGAAACAAACAAACATAGATTGTAAAAACAGTAAATATTTAAAAAAACAACAAAAGTAAATGTATTCTGTGGTGCAACGAGAACGAGAACGAGAACAAAAACTTACAAATCTAAAATACTGGGTTCCCCATAATAGACTACCCATTTTAATATTTGAATTAAATTTTTTTTAGTTAACAAAACAAACTTTTTATTTTACTAAATTACAGCTAACTCTTTGGGATTTATGATAACTTATAAATATTTGGCTAATTTAACTTTTAAAAATCACGTCTTCTAAATGACCTCCACCAACTTCAACACATTTTTTAATATTGGATAAAAAGTAGACTTCGTCTATTCCTTCAACTTCTTCACGAATTTTGGCTTTCAGTTCCTCGATTGTACCTGGACGACTCGCAAACAGTATAAACTTTGGCTTTATAAATATCCCCACAGGAAAAAATCGGGTGCCGTTAAGTCGGGGGACCTCGAAGGCCAAGGCAAATCTCCGAATCGAGAAATGAGTCGGCCATTAAACATTTCTCGCAGGACCCTCATTGAGTTTCTGACAGTATGAGCTGTTGCCCCATCTTGCTGGAATAGTAAGGCATTGTTTAGTAATCCTCGTCTATTTAATCCTGGATGAAAAATCTCTAGCATATTAACGTAGCGCTTAGATGTTACTGAGAATAACCGCGCTGTAGGTTATTTTCATCCTCAAAAAAAGAAGGGCCAATAATACCAAAAGATCCTACTCCACACCATACAACAACTTTTGGATTATGGAGGTTCTGTGTAAAGATTTCACGAGGATTTTCATTTCACCAGTATCTAAAATTTTGTTTATTGACCATGCCGTTCAAATAAAAATTTGCTTCGTCGGTTATTAGGAGACTGTGAATTGCTCCTTGATGTAAATCCACAAATTCTTGACAAAATGCTAACCTTGCTTCTTTATCTTGATTGCTAAGGTGCTGTGCCATTTTGTATTTATAGGGATGAAATTTTAAATCCCTATGAAGAATTCGATCTAAGCTTCCCTTCGATATTGCCTAGAATAAGGGTTTGTCGATTAGCAGACCTTACAGGACTTCTCGTAAACGCCATTCTAACTCGTTCAATATTTTCTGGTGTACGAACTGTTCTTCGACGTCCAGGCTTCTTCAAATTTTTTACAAAACCATTTTCACGCCAATGACGAACCCATAACCTAACAGTTTTACGATTTGGCGCGTGACCCCTATTGTGGATATTAAACTGACGCAGGAATGCACGCCTAAATTCTTCTATCGAATTGCTTCTTATGTAAGTTTCTACACAATACACACGTTGTTGGACTGAGTAATCCATGAAAGTTCAATAATTATTGATGAAAACTAACAAACTTCTCGTAGAAAAATGACGATCCACGAAATTATTAAATTAAAATTTATTTGTGACAGGAGCCTACTTGATTAATAATTTACTTAAATCCCAAAGACTACAGAAGATAATCCCACAGAGAACAACCTATTTAGTTATCTCATAGGGAATTTATTAATAATATAAAATGGGTAGTCTATTATGGGGAACCCAGTATAACAAAAATTGAACAAGTTATTCTACATCAGAAAAATTGTCCTGATTCTGATCATCACCATCACTCATATCCATAATATTTGAATCTGAGTCATGTATCGTAAGTTCACCCTCACTGACTTCTGTTTCAGTGTCATTTACATCAGATTCCGATTCCGACAATAATTCTACCACGTTGTTTCTTTGGTCCGTTGTTGTGACTAATTCTGTGTTTGAATCTGAGTCTGCTGGGATTACGTTTTTAGTCTTCATATTTCTTAATTTCTTATTATGTGCTACATACATCAGCATGCCCGCTCTTTTTGTTGTAAGTCTATTTCTGTTTTTTGTATGGATAAAAGAATAAGTACTAAAAAGGCTACCAGCAGACGAAGCTGGTAGCCTTAATATAGCAATAGCCGAATCTTTCAAATCAGTTTTGCTACACATTCCTTGCCATCAATTAATGCAGTGTACTGATTTGGCCGAAATCCAAATAAACTCCATTGACCATAGATCTGCTCTGGCACAGTATTTTGTAAGTTCAGTAAAAATGGCTTCCTTTGTGCTGTTAAATTTAGGATGATTGCTCAATATACTGTCAAGACACTGCATTGCCAGTAAATGCTGTTCGTTGCTAAGAGTGCCCCCTGCTAAGACTGGATCAAGTAAATTTGCCGCAAAATGCAACGACATTTTCTTTCTTTTTCAAATTTAGCAAAACACTCTTTCTCTTCAGCTTTAGTTATTGGTAATAATGGCACATTTTCCATGAAAAGATTTTCTAGATCTGCAAAGGCTTCTACTACCTGGGATATCTTGAAGGTATCCCCTTCAAGTATAGTAATCCACTTAACGATGGGTTTCATTACAATTGCAGTTTACCTTTTGCAATTTTACCCAAAATATTTCATCGTCAAGACAATTTTGTTTATCATTTTTAGAAAATTTTAGGTTTTCTGTTACCATCAATACCTGTAATGGACCTTTACTTGTAAGTAAGCTATTTATACAATTTAAAATGGAACCCCATCTAGTTTTAACTGGAAGTTTCAGCGTTAACACCTTACCAGAATTTTGCAGTTGAATTTTATTAAATTGTGCAAGAAAAAGGTGAGATTTAGTAACTTCTTTAATAGTAAAATTGCGAACTTTGCGAACTTGAAAGTTGCGGAAACATTCGCTTTTTGAGGAATAATCGTTTATACATGAGCGGATATTTCCGAAACTTTCACTAAAGTTGCAAATATTCGCGTGGAAATTTTCGCGGCTCACATCACTAGTGATCACTAGCTCAAACAAGGCGTTCTAAAACATTAATTTATTTGGGTTAATTTATTTATTGAATTGATTTATTAATAAATTAAATTTATTAATAAGTTAAGCCGATAATGTATTTTTAAAATAAATTTAGCACTAGCAGCACTAGAAGCAAAGAAACAGCCAACATGAAAATTATTAGTCACCAGTAATATATTTTTTTTAAAATAGAATTTTTCTTTTTTTTATTTTCATGTATTTTATATTTTACTTGTAAATTATTATCCTGTATTTCGGTTTATTGCTATTTGCTTTATATTGAAACCGCATTTGGTAGGCAATTTGGAACTTGATCCAAATTGCCTACCAATTGCCAAATTGCTGCTCCTTTTGGTAATTACTCTGCCGCAAAAATAGGAACCCAAAACACGAAAACCATGCTTATATCACCAAACATATTCTAGGTTATGTAGCTACATCTAAACAAAAAATCGTAAAATCCCTTGAAAATTGAAATATATGAGAATATGAGGAAACATATTTCATAAATTTTTACTAACTGAATTACGGAACCGAATATTAAAGTATGGTCTATTTTCAGAACTTTAAACTTCAACAACCAGCCCTTGCTGATCGGAGGACTAAGTAGTGCTGACCCAATACTTGAGCGACCTGGCCAAATCCACTCTGATGACCTTGTAGGATGCGTGCATAGTGTTTCAGTCAATGGTCGCCAACTCAACTTGAGCCAACCCTTAGAATCCGAGGGGATTGAAAATAAGTGCATAAGAAAAGGATCCTGTGATAAACCCTCAAGTAGCCCTTGTCCAGGCTTCGGAACATGCATAGATCATTGGAGCAGCGTCAGCTGTAACTGTGGGGAAAATCTAATAGCGCCTAATTGCAATTCGGCGCTACAGCCTGTTAGTGTTAGCGATGGGGGCTTCATAGAGTTTGTTATGTCGAAGAAACATAAGAGAATGCAGTTGTTAGAAACTTTATACGAAGGTTCGACATTGTGGAATCACAGGAGGAAAGTGAGGTCTACTATACCGTTGCATACAGTGGTATATGACGCTCCCGCGAAGAGCTTAAGTGTAATGTTCAGGACGGTGCAGCAAAACGGAATTATTTTATATACCACTAGTAACAAACACTATACGTCTATAGAGTTAATAAATGGACAAATTGTTTATATAAGCAAACTGTCGACATTGGTTAACATGACTGATACGCATACGGGTATAACTGATGGGCAGTGGCACAATCTGACGTTGTTTTCGCATGGACGTGGGGTGAAACTTATTCTAGACGGGCAAAAAGTAGGTGATGAGTTGGACACAGCAGGTGTTCACGATTTCTTGGATCCATACCTGACTCATATCTATATTGGTGGTGCATTAAGGACTACTTACTACGTTCACGATGTTTTACCAGAACCTTTTGAGGGATGCTTTGCAAATTTTACCATTAACAACGAAATACAGCCCTTCAATGGTTCTGGTAGTGTTTTTCAAGAAATCATTTTCCGTGGAAAGGTGTCTAGGGATTGTAATGGGCCCATCGGGGTGGGAACGGCCGCCGCACCAGATCCCCTCAGTATAGGAATCACGCTTGTTATTGTTTTCTTCGTTGTCTTACTCGTTGCCATATTAGTTTCCTTTGTAGTATTTAGACTGCGAAAACAATATAAAGAAAAAGGGGGTGCCCCGACTGGTGCATCTGGAATACACAGCAAGCAGAATGGCGGTGCCGGTATGATGGGCAGTAATGGGTTAAATGCAGTTAATGATAACGTATTGGGACGCGGAATGCATGCTGCGGATAATTCGATGGCCTATCATTCGGATGGGGATGTTATAAGAGGCATCGGTGGGCTGCCGTTAGTTGGTCCTGAGCTATTATCAAAGAAGTATAAGGAGAGGGAGATAATTCAGAGTGAAATGCCTAGGCCGCAACGTCCTGATATTATTGAAAGGGAAGTGGTTAGTAAGAGTCCACCTATGCGGGAGGATCATCATCCACCCCTACCGCCAACGTCAAATCATAACCACGACCACGGGCCAAACGATTTAAACTCTGAAATACCTGAGCATTATGACTTGGAGAACGCAAGTTCAATCGCCCCGTCAGACATTGACATAGTGTACCATTACAAAGGTTACCGTGAAGCTGGCGGGGTTAGAAAGTACAAAGCAACACCGCCTCCCGTGTCAGGATACCACCACAAGCATTCGGCTGCACAAGCCCAGGCACAACATCGGCATTCACCGCATCATCCCACCGGGTACCACCCGAGGGCGCCACCAGTGACTAGCCCTAGCGCCAGGCCCCACCAAAGCACCCCCTTAGCACGGCTAAGTCCCAGCAGTGAAATGAGTGCGCAACAGCCCAGGATACTAACACTGCACGACATCAGCGGCAAACCGTTACAAAGTGCCCTGCTCGCCACCACCTCTAGTTCTGGAGGTGTCGGTAAGGACGTTTTACACAGTAATAGTGAACGCAGCTTGAACAGTCCAGTGATGTCCCAGCTGAGCGGGCAAAGCTCAAGTAGTAGGAAAGCAGCGGCAGCACCACCGCCCGTTACCTCAGCGTCCCCTGGAATGGGGTTGACAGCTGAAGAAATTGAAAGACTGAATTCCCGCCCCCGCACCTCTAGTTTAGTATCCACGCTCGATGCCGTTTCGAGCTCAAGCGAAGCACCTCGCGGGGGCGGGCCCAATCACTTGAACCACATGCGCCATTCGCCAGTGCCAGAAACGCACCATAGTAGCACCACCACCGATGAGAGTGGTAATGATAGCTTTACCTGTTCGGAAATAGAGTACGACAATGCCAGCATCACCGGAGACAAGTACAAACCAAACGATTCCGAGACGCGGCGAAACGACTCAAATTCTGGCAACAAAAGCAGTATACCACCTCCATCATATGATGGCTTCGACTCCTCATACCGAGGATCCATGAGTACTCTAGTAGCGTCTGACGACGAACTCGGGGGGCCCATGTACAGACCGGGTACCGGGTCGCCGCCTACCACAGCCCTGGGCTGGGATTATTTGCTCAATTGGGGGCCGAACTTTGAGAGTTTAGCGGGAGTGTTCAAAGACATTGCCGAGTTACCCGATTCGGTTAATGGACGCGTGCCCTCTTCCCTAAGGTTAACAAATGCCCCCAAACCCTCTGAGGAATATGTATAGTGAACAGTGTGCTATTCTGCAATTAAAAGACTTATTAAATCAATTCCCCTATTATACCCCTTGTATCAAGGATATTTGTAATTTTCTTGCCATATTTTTTGTAATTTTATTTGTAAATTATTCCATGTAATTTTTTCCTCCGTGACTGTAAAAGACTTGTACATATTTTTATACTGAATTTATTCCAGTAGTCGTAAATATTTAATTAATAAAAACTAACTGTAAAACTGAAAACCATATTTCTTTCTCACCCCTCTGCGCCAGTGCAAATATTAATTCGCTGATTAATTATAAAGAATGATTAATAGTTAATCTACATCACAAGAATTTCCATTTTACCTTTATATAACATGGCTGTCCCAAGTCACTATAAGCCAGTTTCAACAAAAATCATATTTTTCCATTTTTGGATATACAGTGCGAACATCTACCAATATGTAATTGAGGAAAACTAAAATTCCCATGAGTTTGTGAAGAAAGTCCATGTTTAAACACTGTATACCCACTAACCAAATCAAGTTACTAATTTTAAACACTGTACATCCACTTTCCCAAATATAAACACTGCATGTGTCGGATATACGATGTTTCAACTTGGTTTTGGGATATACAGTGTTTAAACATGGTGACATTCATATTCTATAGGGATGTACAGCCTATCAACGTGGCAACACCGATTGATATTATTTACCATTAACCTAGAAATATTCGAATGGTGTAGTCGTAACATAACTGACTTTCGTGGTTTTATCGGCAAGACTTGACCATTTTATTTGACGGATTTATAGTTAAATCAAGAAAGTGTTTACTAAGATTGCAAAGTATAAGAATTTTCAACCGCTATTTCCCATGTCTAAACACTGAATGTGTTCAAAGCCTAATTCAAATTATTATTAATATCGACTTATAATATATAGTCGCGTTAGGTGTTCTATATTCTATGTGCTATATTCACCCTGTATTAACATTTCTTTCAAATATAATAAGGTACCTACCTATCGACAAAATGTAATTGTTTGTTTTTGTGCTCTGGTGAACAATTTGTTAAATGGTTTATACCTATTTATACAGTGTTTTGACTTGGGACAGCTGAACAGTTCTATACATTAACCCACAACATAAATAAACAGTCCTCACCCATATTTTTTTGTTAATAATTATTACTTTATCCATATCCAAAACACCTTCATCCCGTCATTGCCTGCACTGCCCAACCTCAAGTCGCCAGATGTGAAATCACGAAACGAATCACTTTAACACCAAAAAGTATTTACATACCTACTATGTATATACTTACTTAATACAATTATAGTCATAATTATAGCACGTTTAGTAAATAAGAATAAAACACTGGTTCAGTGGTTTCACAGAAAACCTAAAAGTCTTTATCCCGCCAACAAACAAACAACTGTGCTATGCTATGCTATGCTATTTACATTTACCGTGCAGCGGTCCACTGATCTGCTTCAGTTTATGTCTGCTTATCACATTGAACTATATACTATAATAGTTACGTAGTATATAGTTCAATGGCTTATCATGATATGAACTACAAAGACAATGGTATGTCAGCGAGCAGGTAATGTGACATCAGGTGAGGTGCGACATTTCCCTTGCACGTTACTTGTTTATTATCACCATAAAATCTGATTCTAAATAATCTAAATACACCAATAAGTGCATTATCCAAAGATTGCATTAGGAATATTATACTAAGCTTATAGAACATGATATTTTTAAAGTTAATATAAACGAGCCATTTTGTGACCATCACGTAAATATTAGTAAACAAGATTTCTTCACTTCCTCTATTCTGACAAGTCTCTTTATATAAATGTATACAATTATCTCTTGATAATATATTAATTATGGAGGGTATAGGTAAGGAGAACCCAAGGAGTATAGACAGGGAAGGATAGTTCAGAGACGCTGTTTTATCGGCTGTGGGCGTGGCTAAGCGTAGTCAGTTGATGACGTAGTTATCTGACCAGAATTTAAATCTTTATATGGAGAAGGTGCCAGGGGGTTCACTATTTATAGTTTTTACGTATAATTTTATAAGAAAACTTGGTTTTGAGTACTGCGTATCGAGTGTGTAGGAATATTATACTGTATTATTAAAAATTGTTGCAGTCCATATAAAATAAATGTCTATACCTATACAAAACTATAAAAATTCACGCGTTTGAGATTACTGGGAAAAAAGTTCTTTTCCCTTAGAAATAATGGGTGTTTTCAATCATTTGTGTTATTAATAAGTAAAAGAAGATACATTTTATCGTTATATAATTTGCCACTATGTGAGTAAGATGTTTGAAATAAAATAATTTTGTTTTTATATCGGTTTTAATATATCTGTAATAATTTTTGAAAAATTTGGAAATCATATAGTGGTAAGTAATTTTGAAAATTTAGATGTTTTTGAAAAAAGTTTTGGTTACAAAATTTAGGTTAATGGATCTTTTTAAACCTATAGCATTGTGGATATAGTTCAATCTCGGTGAGAATTGTAGTATTTAATAATTAAGCGTTTAAAATATAATGGGGGTTTTGAAAAAAATTGTTTCCAACAGTTGCTTAACAACTAATTTTCTATTGGAAAATGCAATGTCGGAACTGCAGTTTTCTTTAAAATGTTCTTTCTTTAAAGGCGCCTTTCTTTAAAGGCGATCCTGCAAATTATATATTCATGTTACTGACAATTACATAATATTTGTAAATTAATGTAGGTAGGTACTGTAAAACAGGGCAAAAATCTCAAAGAGTTTTCACATCGCTCCGTTTCACGGTACCTACCTAAAAGCTCATTTTATAAGTTCCTTTCATAATCTTTTTTAGTAAAATAATCTGAACAAATGGCCCCTGTGGTTGGGTTAAATTTGTCCTCACGTTTACAACATACTATCCATTGCCCCAGAATAGTTTTTGAAACAGTCTTTTCCTTTCGGAAATGAATGGTAGACAGTATCTTTATTAGTGACTTTTGTCACCACTCTGCTATCATTACAGCCATATACTGAACACCTTCTTCCAGGCATGTTGTATGTATAGCTACAGCCACTAGAAATATTAAAGAATAGTAATATGTATATCCGTAATTATTTACGAGAAAACTTACAATCACTTGCAATGTATTTTGAACGCCTTACGAAATATCAATAAAAATTGTCTATAGTAGTGTCTATAGCCCAATAAAAAAAGTACATACAGTCACACAGAAATCACAAAATTAACATGCATAACACACAAAATCACAACGATTAATTAAAAGCCAGGAAAATTAATTAATACACGAACTATTTGCACAGCTTGACAGCTAATGAACGGTTTTTGGTCAGTGTGTGACGTCACACACACAAACCTCGATTCGTTTACAAGGCTAACAC
>CAXKVY010000920.1:0-5000 GCA_964058915.1 Tetropium fuscum
CAATTAAATTAACTTTTTGCAACTGGGTTCAAAAAACACTTATACTGATGTTTATCCAGACCATTATTCTCTATGTTTTTAGAACCGTAGAGCGCAAGAGGAATTTTAAGAAATGCCGGTTGGTTACACAGGGCTGAAAATAATAACTCGAATTCAATTTAATAGTTATAATATTTTTATTATAAAAGACATAAATATGGCCTTATCGGTAAACACTGTTAAGAGAAATTAACGAAATATATTTCTAAATATGTGATACCAATATTGTGGTACGCTTATGTCCGATGTAGTAGAGTGACGACAAACGTCCGTGATCCCATATTATGCTGCGTGTTCCCGAAAGTCTGACGTCTGATGTAGATGCACTGTTTGAACGTAGGAGTTGAATTAAGTCAAGATGTGTACCTGGCTTACAACGTACCTACCGATTGATATGTGTATGAAGTATGAGCGTTAATGCTACTACTACTACTATCTACTACTGCCAGAGCGTATCTATCAATGATAAGCTGTGCTACTACGCAGAATATATATACTTGTGAGTGTTCTATGTTGATAAAAACTTGTATTTCTGTTAATATATATATATATATATATATATATATATATATATATATATATATATATATATATATATATATATATATATATATATATACATATATAATGTGTATGTATATGTATAGTACCTAATACTGGCTCATTTTACAGAACTTCCATATTATTTTGACAATGGTTATTCTCAGGTACCTTATATATCTATGTGTGCATGCTGTAATTGTTACTGCTGATGTAAGTTTTGTACCTACAAATATTATCTACAATAATACGTATGTGTAATAATAATAGCTAGTTATGTAACCAGTTGGGAAAAGTACGATTTTGTGTAACGAGATTTCTGAACGAGCGCTAGCGAGTTCCGCAAAAGTATGCGTAAAGTATGCGCAAAAGTATGAGAGTATGCGAAACACAAAATAGTGTTTTCCGTGTTTCGTACAAGATTTTTTCTAATTTTCACCAATTTTATATTTTATAAGAAGAAATCTCTGAATTTTATACATTTAAAAACAATCCAGTAGATTGTAACGGATAGTTTGTCACTTTCATAGCTTGTCAATTTCATAATGGTCTAAATAACCTATTTAACTATGAAATTAACTTTTCTATTGCAAAACCCGTTACGTAAAATTTTACTTTTCGTAACTGATTGTGAAAAGTAAGACAATAAGTAAGTTGAATAGTACGTAAACATTAAGCGAAACTATTCCACGTATACCTATTTCTTTTATGAAAGGATACCGACCCATTAATAGTTACATTACCAGATGGAAAAATTAGAGGGCATGTTCTCAAAACCTCAACGAATAAAGAATATTATGCTTTTCAACAAATTCCCTTTGCATCTGCTCCAACAGGATCGTTAAGATTTAAGGTAATGTATTAAAGATTTAGCATTATTCAAAGTATAAGAAATATGTGTTTGTGTTCTATTAATCCTAGGAACCTGTTGCTCCTATACCGTGGACCAAAGTATTGAATACTACTGAAAATACGAAAATTTGCATACAAGCCGAATCCGGTAAAGATGGAGAAGATGAGGACTGCCTGTACTTAAATGTTTATACTCCATTGGTAAGACCTCTCCTCTTAGGATATGATTTAATGAAAACATATTGTTACATAGTGTCATGTATATAAGTGGTACTATCTAGAATCAAAACACAATCTATTAACATCCAAACTCAACAAGTCATAACTGTTAACAATGATAACGCACTATCGCAAGTATATATATATATATATATATATATATATATATATATATATATATATATATATATATATATATATATATATATATATATATATATATATATATATATATATATATATATATATATATATATATATATATATATATATATATATATATATATATATATATATATATATATATATATATATATATATATATATATGTATATAATATATATATATATATGTATATATATATTATATACATATATATATATATATATATATGTATATAATATATATAATATATATATATATATATATATATATATATATATATATATATATATATATATATATATATATATAATATATATATATATGTATATATATATATATATATATATATATATATATATATATATATATATATATATATATATATATATATATATACGGGGCGTCTCGAAGAGTTCTACAAGGGGTAGTCCACATGCTCTTATAGGTACTGCAACTATTCCAAATGGGGCCACGGGGCGTATCTCGGTTATTTGAAGTTCTAGAGTGTTAAGCCTTCGTCCTTGGGGGTTGTATTTGGGACCTCGAGATGCGGTACCGGTTGGCAGATTGTGTAGATTTCCCCTAGCTTTATCTATTATTTATCTATTATCCCTAGCTTTATTTATTATTTTCCCCATAAAGATGTGCTTAATCCTCCCCCTTGTCTCATTCCTTCTGTAGTTAAAATGCTAGTAGTTAAAAGTTAGATTTCTTTTTTTCCTGATTACGTAATTGACGTTATATTTATATAGACATATAGAGACTTAATAATTGCATTTATTAATTCATGTTTTATTCCTCTTTTCTCCAGGATATCCCAGACTTTGTCGCGCGGTACTTTGTCGGACGCTTTTCCTAAATCAATAAATGCAAGGTATTGCGTATCTGCTTCACTGCATAGCTTTATAATATAAAGCCTATGTATTTACCATCCAACAAGTATTATTATATTATATGATATTACTTGTTGGATGGTAAATACGTGGGCCTGTGCCCTTCTTTCTCTTCGGAATCCACTCTCTGCACCATTAATTGTATTCTCTACCTTCGGTCTTAGTGTATTATCCTGAATTTTCTCATACAGTTTCATCGGAGCAGAATACTCATACATACAATAATATCATACCTCTATAAGTAGCACATAGTTTATTATTCCCTTATTTGTAAATAGGTAGCATAACGCCACTTCCCACTCCTTTGAAATATATTATTTCTACCATACCTTGTTAGATTTTTTTTGTATAAGTCCAGAACTCTTTCTCCCATATATTTAAGAATTTTTGTCGTTATTCTATCATACCCTGCTGCTCTTCCATTTCAGCCATTTAATTGCTTGCAATACATCACTTTTTGTTAAGATTTCCAGGATTTTCAGTTTTCCATCATTTTTACTTCATCTATCAAGATTTCTCCTATTAATTATATTTTCTTATATAATATAGACAAATAAGAAGTAATAGAACACCAATCACGAAATTTGTACAATTTCATACAGGGAAATGTTTCTTCTGATATCAAAGCTTTTGACCAACTCTGTCCCTATGTCATCAATTTTGGATATTTTACATAAGCGCTTGTGTTCCAGGTACCTAAACCTGGATCGACAGACCTCTTTCCAGTATTGTTCTGGATATATGGAGGAGGTTTTACAGACGGGGCGTCTAGTGAGATCCTTTATGGTCCAAAATATTTTATTGAATATGGTGTTGTAGTGGTTACTAGCAACTATCGCCTGGGCCCTTTTGGTAAATAAACCGATTTTTAAACTTCTGCATCATAGATTATTAAACCTCTTGAAAATATTTTGGTGTTACCTAGATGATCTAAAATATTTTTACACTTTACATAAGCAAACGGTATTGATATTCAATTTAATAGAATAATGATAGGCAAGTTAATATATATATTAGTTGATTATATATTGTACAGGGTGTCCCAAAAGTCAATGTCATCCATTTTAGGGCTCATAGACCAGGTCATGACATACCAGAATATCAAAATTGGACCCCAGTAAAAAAAATAGTTTCTGAGATATCGTGAAAATCGACATCTTAGAAGACTGACGAGGATATGCTACCTTGTAAAGCTTCTAAAACATATTACCAAACACAATAACATATAGAGGTGGACTACCAATCTCGGTCTTACTCATACCAAGTATGACATGACATCACTACCAATCTTAGTCAAAAGGTTGGTTAACACTACGCGACACCTAAGATAGATAGTGACACCATTTTACATGAGTAATACCTAGATGGATAGTCACATGAGTAGTCACTAGTAAAGCCGTTGAACATGGGCTACATACCTGGTTCTGTTACTGTGTATGGCAGTGTGATACGCCACGTCGTAAAGTGTAAAGGTGCGTACAGACATGCAACAGAACACCGTAACGTAACTTCACCGCGTATCAAGTCTGGACGATACTCTGCAACTTCGTAACAGCACAGTAACAGCGTAACAGAGTAACATCGCAGCGTCCCATCGGTTGTCGGTCTTTTGTCGTCGCATCAAAGTAATATTCGCGCCGATGTTGCACTATAAATTTGCAGGTGTGGACGTGTCTGCGTATCAAGTAGCGTTGATATTAATACCGATACCGATTAAATTGATCAGAAATTCAAAATCAGATGGGGTCATTCTTGTGAAATTTTTGTATAGACTACTCACTGATTGAAACTTTAGATCTCTTAATAAATGACGACCACTACACACAGTTCTACTGGTGTATAATTGAGTCTGACACCAACGTCTTGGTCTGCGTTTTCTCTTCTGCACTAAATAGTGCATAACTATATATGCTGCAGCCGCAACGTCCATCTTGTTGAATTACAAAAAACAACTAAGTATATCTGGTGGGACGCCTAAATGTTTCGCGCTGACGTTTCGCGGCGATGTTTTGTTGCTCCTTGAATTAAAAAAAAAGCTCATCGCAGCGTAACTACGTCGCGCAACAGAACACGTTGCGTGGTGGAGTTACGTTACGGTGTTCTGTTGCATGTCTGTACACACCTTAAAGTGTCTTCTAAAACATCGATTTTTCAAACTGAAAAGCAACTCATTCAAGATAAAAAACATAATGGCCGTGGACAAATTAGAGTATTCAACTTGCAATGAATTTGCCATTAATAACGCACTAAACCTCGTAAACGTAAACATTGCCCTGCGTTAATAATGGCTCT
>CAXKVY010000920.1:10000-331927 GCA_964058915.1 Tetropium fuscum
CCCTTTCGTCCAAGTTCTATCAAGCTTACCCAAATTATTATGCATTCCAACTGGGATCGGCACTTAATTCAAGATTTACAACAGCAAATTCGTCACAACAGTTGCTTGCATTACTACAAATTGCTACAGTATCCGAAATAAAAATTGCTACAAGTACAATTAAAGTAAGTTTAAATATATTTAAATAAAAAAGTATATTTTTACGTATATTTTTACGTACGTAAGTATTATCAACTAAAAATAACGGCGATAATTATAAGTATATCATTCATTCAGACTTGGCGCTAAATAGACTAACTATTTAGAGCCACGGGTATGATGTCGATCTACGGCCGAAAGGCCAGGGTTCAAAAACTGCCAATACCATATTTTTATTCTATTTTACGTCTATCGCTGTTTTTTAAATGCCCACTTAACCCAAATACTACCACTGTCCTTTTAAAATGATGGTGAAGAAGTCTGTATTTTTTAATAACAAACTATTCAAATATATATGGCGCCACAAATTCTCTTTTTTGTGAGATATTTATAATATTTTATTAACATTTTCACCTATATAGATCATTTTGTGTCGCTTTAGCAGCTTTAGCAAGTCATTTTCATCGCTTTAACGATGGCACCACATTAACGATAAGTTAGGGTTGTTATGTAGTTAGGAATATTTAAGTCTAACGGCGGGAGATTACCTGCTTCATTATATTAACAACTGACTGTTGTCAAATGATTTCAAATTGTAACATATTTTTATTGTGAGGCGGTAGATGAATATGTTTTTAAAAAAATATATAGTGGAATATAGGATTATTAGTTTTCTAATATAAACTTATTAGATTGGTGCAGGGATGGAAAATAGAGCCGGCGATATGGGCCGGATATGGACACCGATAATAGAAGACGAGAGCTACGATGGTGCTTTTATAACTGGCCCTATGCATGAGGATATTCAAAATGGAAACATTAATCGGGTTCCCATACTAATAGGATTCAACTCAGAGGAAGAATTATTCTTTCTAGGTAAATTAATGTTTATAAATGGTTTATATATTTGAAATAAATTACGGCTTCAGTTGAAGATGACGTCAAAGCAGAAGCTGTATATTTGGATAACAACTTGCCAACAATTGTAAATAACAAATATAATATTAGTGATGACAATAAGACTAAAGCTGGAATTGAATTAAGAACAATTTATACTGACGGGCTTTTCCAAGACAGTTTCAGTGGCATGATAAAGGTAGGTAGCTGAAAACACTAAAAACACTCAACAGTGCTGTCACTGTGATATAGTTGTATAGAATAAGTATTTATTTCTTATTATATATTTATGTTTACAGGTTATATTATATTATAACGTAACAGTTACGTCATAACAGTTATCTTACAACGTACCTACTATCTATGTACGCTGGCGGCCATTTGAAAGTGCACGATTTTTTTTGATATTGTAATTTGATCTTTTTATATTTCATTTTGACACTTATTTGAAACCTCAAACAAATGTCAGTAATTAACTCCGTAATTTACAAACCACTTTATTAGTTTTCAAGTTTTAAAATGCCGCGGTTAACTGAACCTGAAAAAATGCGAGCTGTTACATTGCTTGAAAATGATTGCATTACAGGCATTACAATGTCATTACAGGCAGTTGCAGATGAGCTAAATGTGAGTAAGAGTTGTATATTCAAACTCAAACAAAAATGGAATGCAGTAGGAAACGTTCGCTACGTCCACGGCGGAGGGCGTCGTAAAATAAGCACTGTGGAGCAAGACAACCTCTTCCTAGACCATCTTAGAACGAATCCCTTTGAAACAACAGTGACGGCCTGTTTCGAAACGGAGTTTCCTGGATCTATGAGGTCTGCAAGGCGGCGGGTGAAGGGTTCAGAGTTACGAAATTATGCGGCAGCAAAGAAGGTATTTTTGGAGCCAAGGCATAAAGAACAACGTCTTAATTTTGTGCACCATTTTGTCGGTAGGCCCGACGACTTTTGGAATAATGTCATATTTTCCGACGAAAAGGTCTTTCAGTCATGTCCTGATGGTTCCATCCGCGTCTACCGACCTCAGAATTCGAGGTATGAAGAGAGGTATATTAAACCTACCGACCGGAGTGGACGTTTTCCCATCAATGTTTGGGCATGGATAAGTTCCCTAGGTCCCGGTGTTTGCTGGAGGATAGGAGAGCGCCTTACCAGACAGAGTTACATACGCATATTGGACAATATTATGCTGTCGTTCGTCGGTATGTTGTATCCTCAGAATTTTATTTTCCTGCAAGATAATTGCTCAATTCATACATCAAGAATTGTAACTAACTGGATTAATGAACACAACATAAACGTGCTACCTTGGCCCTCAATGTCGCCCGACCTAAACCCAATTGAAAATGCATAGTCGATGATTGTTAAGAATATTTATAATAGACCTGGTAATAGACATTTCCGCCCAGCAAATGCCGAAGAATTGTGAGGAGCAATTGAAAATGCTTGGGACAATATCAACGTAGATTACACGAGGACACTTGTTTCATCAATGAGACGTCGATTGCAAGGTGTAATAGACTCAAATGACGCCTGGACGAAATATTAATTTTATACAGACCTACTCGCGTTGGAGTTTTGTAGTTTTAAGTTACTTAATTTTTATTTTGAACATTTTTGGGACGCTCTTTGTTAATTTGGAATTTTTTTGATTAAATAATAATACACTTTTTAATTTTGATAATTAATATTTTGATAAGTAATAATTAGACAATTGTGAATGTCATAATGACACATAATGATCACATGAACCTCAAATTTCAAAGTCAGTTTTACAAAGATTAAATATAACGAAATTTGATATAAGAGTCGTGCACTTTTAAATGGCCGCCAGAGTACATTACTATTTATTTTCTGAGAACGAAATTGATTTAAATAAAAAAATATGATAAAAATACAATAAAAATATGTATACGTTCTTACTATAAAGAATACAAAAGCGATCTTATAAAACTAACATAGCCTTTATCTATATAGTTCCTAAGTGACGAGATGTTCACTACATCAATTATACGACATGCTCAGCTTCAATCCAACTATACTGACGTGTATCTATATCAGTTTTCTCATAAAGGGCCATTAGGAGGACTGATGAATGTAACTGTGGCAGGTATGTGTATCGTAATACAAGAATATTAGGTACTTATTCAAACCACATATTCTTATATTACTCAATTAATCCCGAATCATAATATTTGGTTAAACGCTGTATAATTATTATGGGTAGAGTATCTTGATCGGGAAAAACTAAATCGCTAATTTACGTCGGAGGGAAAAATTTCATCAAATTTTAAATTACTTTCAAAATGCCCGTGCCTCTGTCCGGGTGTCAGTTTTTTTTTTGTGGAAACACTATATAAATAACGTTCAAACAATTCAAATTCAAACAAATTCTTTTAAATCTAAGATTTGGCAGAACAATTGTTTTTGTCCAACTCGCACAAAAATGCACTCTATAACCTCCAAACTTAACAAGTCACAACTATTTACATTGATAAGTCACTATCGCAAACTGAACACTTTTAGTTAACTGTTATTTTATCTTGTTCCTAAGAACGTTATTTCTTTGTGGAAGCCTAGGAGTCGTGGTAACTTGTATGAGGCAGGGTTGCATGGTCTCCCTATGACCGCACACGCAAAAACTGCTTTAGGAGAAATTAGCTAAGCATTATTTTCAAATAGTATATTTCCCCTTGCTCCATGCAATATACCATTACCAAATATTTACCAAATTTACCTTAAAAATACATGTCCAACTATACCTATTTTAATAAATTATATAGGAGCAGAAGGTGTTGGACATGCGGAAGAATTGTATTACATGTGGTGTATAGATAATATTGATGTAAATGACTACCCAGAAGCAGATATACTAACCCACCATCGCTTGCTCACCTTATGGACAAATTTTGTCAAATATTTGTAAGTATAATTTGCACGAAAAAGTTTTAAAACGCACCGCAAAGATCTGCTTTTAAGTACCTGTAGAATAACCCAATTCTTGACAAAAAACACTGCATGGTACCAAGCTGTTAAAAAATATCTAATTCTATTTTCAGGAACCCTACTCCAACAGAGGATGTATTACTTGGAAATATTATCTGGCCTAAAGTAACACCTAGTAATATTATATATTTGAATATAAATACTACTCTTGATATAAGGAAAGATCCGAGAGAATACAAGAAATGGAAGCAAGTTATTGATACTTATGGCCAACCACCGTTAATTACGTATTAGCATATTATTAGTTGTATAAGATAGATGAAAATACGAAAATATAGTTATATAATTTCGTTTTCACTACTATACAACTTATTTAATAAATATATTTTTATTTTAGAGTATTCCGATACTATTATTATTAATTATTATCTAAAATAAAAGCAAAATAATAATTCAAAAATTATTTAAACTGTTTTACGGTAGTATAGTAGTAGTAGATTTAGGTAGTTTTTTCGGTAGTTTCGTAGGCATTAGATATGTTTTGTTACTTTTCATACGAAAATAAATTATGTTTATTCACTTGTTTTATTTGTTCTCCAACTGCGCACTCATGTTCATTTACTGGTGATTTGGTAACTAATTTAAAAATAAATTCTAGGATTAACTGTTTTTTTTTCTAAATCTAAGTTGTGTTTTGAGCTTTCAAAAATTTAAGATAATAGGGCTTACTAAGCGTATCCAAAAATTGTCCTGTAAAAAAGTCCTGTAGTCCTAGTATGTGTAATCTTAATTCAAATAAGCAACAAGCAAATAAGCAAATGGCAATAAATCTTATTAGTTCATTCATGGGTCGAAATTGTCCTGTAAAAAAGTCCTGTAGTCCTAGTATGTGTAATCTTAATTCAAATAAGCAACAAGCAAATAAGCAAATGGCAATAAATCTTATTAGTTCATTCATGGGTCGATTGACCCTACATGATTCGAAACGTCTGCAAAAACCATTTAGAAATGAAAATAATGAAAATGGATATGCTCATTTTCACTACGAATATAATAATTTCCTAATGATCCACAAAGTGACTTTGTCGAACAATTTGGAATTTTAACTTGAATGAAACTCGGAAAAACAGAATGACGTTTAGAGGATTTTAGAAACCTTGATCATTAGGAAATTATTATATTCTCGTTATATTAAAGTCGCTTAATGTTTCGAAATATGTCATATAATAATTATAATCTTATCTAGAATATGTTAAGTGGTTTCTATTAAAAATTAATTACTGGATACATTAAGTTAAGGAGAACAATATTGATAGTGTTTCCAGTGCACGCCATGTTACCAATGATAATTACTAAAATTTTATATATTTTTATTCTCACTGTGAATGTCATTGCTGATGTAAGTTTTTGATGTCGGTGAGAATATTTTGACATTATAGTAATTAAGGTACCAATGGTGTTATAAGGATAATAACGCACCGAGGTTGGCAGTGTACTTTCCGAGGGCCTCTGGCCTGAGGGAATGTACGTCGAACGAGCGCGTCATATTCCTATAACAGCCGTGGTTTCTTCAACGTTTAATGTCCTACTAGTCTGAGTAATTAATTTGATTTTTTCTCGGACATTTGCGATTTATTAATTTGACATCTATTATGTTCGGAACGATTTGATTTAAAACAGTAAAAATCTAAATCGTTGTAAACGCATCACTTGGCAACGCATTTTATTTTTAAATAATAATAAAGGTCATTTGTAATTTCTATTTTAGAAATGATTTATTTCCATGGTGTTATAAATTTATAATTCCCAAGGGCGTTATAGATATTCATAACGCCCAAGGGTGTATTCTCTCACTTAATGTATCTCAAAATAACATACCTTCTAGTAGAACATAATATGAATAATAGCATAGTTCATTCAGTATTACTACCGTGCTATTAAACATAAGTAGTGGTAAACTAAGTCTATGTCCATTAAATTTTAAAATATTTGGTGTTACATGATATTTATATTGGTGATGCATTAATAGAAAATATAATAAATGCATATACTTTTCTCTTATGGAAGGAGAATGACCCTACAATAATAGCACTACCCGATGGAAAAATTCGAGGACATATTCTAGAAAGTCCCGCCTATAAGAAGTATTATGCTTTTCAACAAATTCCCTATGCATCTGCTCCAATAGGAGATTTGAGATTTAAGGTAATAATTCAAGAGCCTTCGGTGTAGATATTTATATATATTGACCTATCGATTCAACTGTAGGAACCTGTTGCTCCTCAGCCATGGAAAGAAATACTGAACACAACGGAAAATACAAAAATTTGCATTCAATCTGGGAAAGCTACAGATAGACAGACTGAAGACTGTTTGTACCTAAATGTTTATACTCCATTGGTAAGATACCTACCGTATATTTTAGCTAAAAATTAATAGCGATAAAAAAATTAAACTTTAAAATAGTACATGTAAGAATTTATATTTCTTTATTTTCAAAATCGGCTTATCCATTTATCCTAAAGTATCCTAGAAATGTTCTACAAAATAATCTGTAAAACGTGAGAATGGTATACCATTATGATTACGATATATGCTACGTGAAAACTGCTTTTATAATTTAACTTTCAGTATAATCTTAATTAATATACGCTATTATTTTAGTTTTAATATTAAATTTTAGCATACCCATTTAATGGCTTTCATGTCATCTTTTATACCATATAAATTGTATAATGTTGTAAATAGATGAATTGAATTAAACTAATTCAATTTTAAGTTTATTTTCTTATTTTTGGAGCATTTGTATAAAAGCTTGTTTTAAAAAAAATTATGTTAATTTTTTATTTATCGCTGGACATGTTTCTGTTCATTTCATTTAATACGTCATTGTTGCATGGACGTTTGCCTGTTAATTTAGTACAGTCTAGTTCTTCAATAAAGAGACTTTCTAGTGATTTGGCTATTTAACTCTAAGCTAATCTTATTTCTATCTAAGAACTAAGAACTAAGCTTATTTCAGCTTGAGGCTTACTTGTGCCTAACGAAAAACAGTTCCGGTTTTGATTTTAAACCTTTTCTTCTTCGAGGTTGCAAACCAATGCTATTGACGCCCATCTCGTCAAATTACACAAGTCATAGTATGAAGCCAACCAAGTCGTACTTTTAAAATTCGGTTGCAAGATTTGACCCGAACAATTCGACCCCAAAATCGTAATCGCGGACTCCAAATACCCCGGACTAACAAAATTTCAGATGGATTGGAACAACTAAGTTTCAGATCGCCATCTTGAAATTTTTTATCGCCAGCAGTTGTTCGAGCACCACCAAACTATCCCTAACCTTTGCCGCCTTATAACTCTTTTAAATTGATATAGTGGCCATCTTGTTTTCCGCCATTTTGAAATTTTTCGACTTGAACCCTTTCATTTATCATGGGGATGCATAAAAAACTTAGTCCATCATCTTTGGAAGTCCGCCATTTTGGATATAGAGTGACATTTTATTTTCGTATTCTTCTGAGTAAACCCTTTCATTTGATACCCATGTCGCATGGAAGTTCATAAAAAATAACTAGTGCGCCATCTTGGGCGTCCGCCATATTGGATTTAGAATGACGTCACTCCACGTGCATGAAAAATTTTAGCTCAATCCGTTGAGGAGAAGTGCTTTAAAATCTAGTTGCAATATTTGACCCGAACAAACATACATACTTACATGCATACAAACATATCAAGTTAAAAGCTTTAACTTGTAAAATGAGTGCCCATCTAGTCGCCAGTCACGCAGAGAATTGTGGAGCCGAGGTTGCATTACTAGTGTAATAAAGTCAGCACTCTTTTATTTCTGAGGGTAGGTGATGCCGAGGTATACCCAGATTAAATTAAAACAATGTTGTGAACGACCTTTTGGGGTATAGGAAATGGAAATCTACCAGTTTTTTAAGTAGAATCGAATTTTTAAAATGCGCTTTATTAGTGGTGATCTGTAATTTGAAAAACTGCATCAGTACCCTTTACCTATGAGACGTTCTTCACTAACATTTGGGAGCCAACGTCTTCTGACAAGCTGGGTAAACAACTGATGGCGCGTTCGTTCATCAGGATTGATTATCCAGACTGTACATCGGTTAAAATGTCAATTTTAAAATTTAACTATTCTAGCCCTGGAATATCTCGACTAAAAACATTAGAGATCCAAAACCATCTCTAGTCCCATGACACTTAAGAGATGCATTGATTTAATAAACATTATGTACTGGTTACTTCAGAGTTCGTACTTTTCCACAGACATATATAAAGGAAATATAAAACACGTTATAGACATCGCTCTATATCATACTAAATATCTCAATTCATAACAATTTGATTATTTACATTATTTGCTGTTTTTACTCTTCTCAGATAATAGCATAATTTTTAGGTAAATAGAAATCTATCGACTATAAAATGTATTTCACTGATTACATTTTTGATTTTTGTGGGTTGGAAAGTGAAATGCATCGAATTTTTATATTGATATATTTTGACTTATTTTTACCCGCTGAAGTACTATGGGTCTAACGTAGATAGGCATTTTTCAAGGCACCAGGAAATAACTCAGAAGATCTCCTACCAGTACTGTTCTGGATACATGGAGGTGGTTTTACGTCTGGAGAGTCTAGTCCTTACTACTATGGTCCCAAATATTTTATAGATTATAACGTGGTTGTGGTTACTACGAACTATCGTCTAGGACCTTTTGGTAATAACCTCATTATAATACAAATAAAATCAGAAGTGTGCAAGTTTCGCGACCTATGATGTTTTAAATGAGTGGCTTATGAGTATTACTTATTTATCTAATTTAGGATTTCTAACCACTCTTGATGATGTAATACCAGGCAACATAGGTCTCAAGGATCAAAACCTGGCATTAAATTGGACTTATACTAATATCAAATTATTCGGTGGTGATTCATCGAAGATTACTATTGCTGGCGAGAGCGCAGGTTCTGTTGCTGTCGGATTCCAATTAATTAGCAATAAATCTAAAGGTATTTATTTATATCCCAATTTTTCTTTATGGACTTTCTTTGTAGATGTGAAGACCGAATACAAAGCTATATCTAGTTATACTTTAAAGTTCTAAATTACAGGATTATTTCGTGCAGCTATATTGGAAAGCGGAACATCAATTGGGCCTTGGTCTTATCAGGATAATGCAAATTACTATGCATATCAATTGGGAAATGCTCTCAATCCAGATTTTGCACCGAGCAATTCCTCAGAACTACTTGATTTATTAAATAATGCTACAGTATCTGACATCAGAAATGCTACTAACTATGTAAGTGTAATTTCGTAAGAGCAAAGAGAAGATGTCGGAAAAGCTTAACCTCAAGTTGTCGATGAAGATTTCCTATAAGCTTTCTCCGCAATTTTAGAAAGAGCGAAAATAGCGGTTTTTTTTTTGCGGAAATTGCGACTATATAGTTTTTTATTGCTTTTTTATGCTCTACAATGTAGGATATGACTTTTTCAGGTACTATCGATCTCTGTCGAGTTATCAAAGTAGAAATTAAAAAAATAAGACTGAAACCGGTGAAACCGCATAAGTTTTTAAAAAAGTGTTCTTCTAAACAGTATGCTCTTGGTCGGGAAATTATTTTAGAGCAACGCTTTGAATCTAAAATCCTTCTTTTAGCCTAAGTATTGACCAACAAAATTTCAAACGTCTGCAATAAATAGAAATATAAGCTCCAGATGCTCCTGTGATTTCGCCATTAAAGATTTGGAGAAATAAAACAACGTTATAAAGGTATTAGTTTTTCATTGCGATTGAGTGCATATATACTTGTTTCCTTAATAAATAATAGGTACCTGTATACTCGTATAAATCGTTTGAAAATAAAATATTATATTTCATTCGGAGTATAAGTTACTTTCTATGACTCGCATGAATTTAATTCAGTCACATATTTTTGTGTGAACGTTTAGATTTTATAAATAAACGGATTTAAATTAATTAGGTTGGTGCAGGTCTGTCATGGACACCAGTAATAGAAAATGATTCATATGAAGGTGCTTTTATAACAGGGTATATGCATGAGGATATCAAGAATGGAAACTTTAATCAAGTGCCCATAATAATTGGTTTTAACTCTGAGGAAGAAATACTGTTTATAGGTAAGGAATGCCATATAAATATTCGATCTATTTATTGATACTAGATTAATATTAAGTAATCAAGTAATAATGAAGATGAATGTAGGTAATATACATTTGCCACTTCTGTCATAATATCGTCGTTCTCGTTGTATAGGGGCGTAACTCAATATTATTAACTTTTCAGGAGCGGCTTTGAAATTTTATAGTAACTGAACTAACAGTACGTGAAACCCTTATCCCTGGTAGTAACATTTGAGGTACGCCTTTGTCACATGATTAAATGAACTTATGTTGTACCAAATATGTAAATATCATATTTTCGGTAAAATCAGCGAGGGCCACGCGACGATAGACGCATTTTGAGCTGATGTGGAGCCGGGAATATATAAATAATAATTATTATAGCAACATTATAACTTTATGATGATTGTATGAATCACATAATTTTAGGTGAGGAAACTGCTAAGCAGGAAGCCGTATATTATGATAACAACTTGGAATCACTAGTATACAGCTATAATATTAGTGATGAAAATAAGATAACTGCTGGAACTGAATTAAGGAAAATTTACACCGACGGACTGTTTCAAGACGATTTCAGTGCTATGGTAAAGGTAAGTAGCTGGTAATCCTTAAACAATTATTTGGTTTAAAATGTTTTCCTATATTTTATCGTATTTTTATTTTTTCGCATTTTTCAACTTCTCAGCGAAAATTTTTTTGCGATTTAAATGCTGAACGACTTTTGTTCGAAACTGTTTTCTCTAAAATCATTAGGTACTTTTTCTATTATTGAGGATAAAGCTCGGGAAAAGTGAAAAAAATTACCGTTTTCAAAATTATTTTGCAATAAAAAACCATGACGCGTATCTCGCTCATTGTAACTTTTTTAATAGCTTACTATATACGTTAAGACCTTTTATTCAAGTCCTATTTCAGCGGGGTCCGTCTAAAGTCCAAATCAAAACCTCTGACACCCTACTATTAGGACAAAATAATATTTAAAAAATAATAAATACTGTGGCATTTGTCTCTTCAGTTCTTAAGCGACCAATCCTTTAGTACACCAGCTATTAGACATGCTGATCTCCAATCCAATTATACAGACGTTTTCTTATACCAGTTTTCCCATAAAGGACCACTAGGAGGACTCAATAAGACTATGGCCGGTAAGTAGTTTACAAGATGTTTAATATTCTGATTTAGGTAGGTAGTTACTCATGTTTGCCATTTAATCTGATGTGACCATAAAGATTTTCCCTATGGTATTGTGACAACATCACTTACCACGCTCATTCTTTGTATGCATTTTAACTCCGACCTGAGTGTCATAAATGCATACTTTTCTATATTTTCTTCGCCTCACGGCAAAGGGCCGATGGGGAGGCAAACAGGTGCACACATCATTTCTCTATTTTCTCGGCTTCCGATGAATTTATGACAAAAGCGATGGTACCAACTTAGAGGGCGCTTTGAGTGCTACAACTTTTCTCCTTATAACTTATGTCGTAAATGCAAAGGTTATCGAATGGGGGGGGTAAACTTTATTGAAGCAATATTTTTTTAATTAAGTCTCATTTGAACCTGTTTTTATTATTTTAACAAAAAATAAAAATATCGGAAGGAGCCTTTGACAAGGATTTTTTTGAGATTTTACAAGCTGGTAGTTGGGAAATGATAACAGCAGTGGCAGTAATGGTAATAGTAATAGTAATGGTAATAGAAGGTAATTTCCGCTCCGATTTTTTTTTAAGCAAAACACTGACATATTTAGGTATATTTCACAGACTCGCCTGAGGCGATTTTGAGGGTAGGCACATATTTATGAGATTATTTAATTTACAAAAAAATTGCTCTATAATAGTTTCCCAACTCCCCAATCGACAACCCATGCGTTTACGACAAAGGTCACGAGAAATTAAGTTGTAGAGCACTTGTAGCGCCCTCGTAAATTTGTCGTCAATTTATCGGGAGCGGAGAAAATATAAAAACCATTTTTGCACATGTCCGCCACCCCCACCACCTCCGCGGGACAAAAATATAGAAAAGTGTGCATTCGTGACACTCAGGGAGGCGTAAAACGCATACAAAAATCAACGAGGTAATTTAATGTTTTCACAATAATTTATCTGCCGCTTGAACTATTATTGTTATTATATTTATATAACTTAGTATAACTTTCCAATTCTTCTGGTGAAGCAAGCATGGCAAAAAACAATGCCAGTAGGTTAAATAGTATTTTTTTTCTAACTGCCACTTTGACAAGATATATATTCTAGGGGTAGATACTGTTGGCCATGGTGAAGAATTATGTTACTTATGGAGCGTACATAATAGTAAGATAAATAACTATCCAGTCTCGGATATAGTCACGCAGCACCGCATGTTGACATTGTGGACCAATTTTATTAAATACCTGTAAGTGTTCTAGTTTGTTCCATATATATCTCCATAATATGAAATACAGTACAACCTCCCTAATCAGAACTAAATGGTAGCGGGCCATATAAAGATTAGTGATTTGTTCGGATTATTGAAATTTGTAAATATGTAATAACGTATGTAAAATCCCAGTCAAAACCCTTTTGACTGTTCGCTTTTCGCTTCTCTTATTTCTTATATATCCGAGATGTACTGTACCTTCTTGCAGTGTATTTTTACAGTGGCTTGAATAGTATACGTAGCTTCATTCGTTACAATATGTATATTTATATATTAAATGTATATTATTAATTAATAGATCGCCCCATAATTTCGATATTTCTTTAAATAAAAAAAGAGTTTCAAACAAACGTTATAGTACATTTAGGCAGTTGAAAGACTCATTCTGTTGACTTCAAAAACAGTCATGCGGTTGACTGTACTATTACATAAAAGTATTTGACGGGTCACATTTATTCATTGATTAAAATATTTAATAATATCATATAATATTATTAAATAATCAGTTCAGTTATTAATAATTGTTACAAATATTTTCAGGAACCCCACTCCAACTAAGGATGTATTACTTGGAAATCTGATATGGCCGAGAGTGTCATCTACCGATATTAGATATTTGAATATTAACACTTCTCTCGAAATAAGGACAAATCCGAAGAAATATAAGAAAGTGAAGCAAGTTATTGATACGTATGCACGGCCACCATTAATTACCTATTAGTATGTTACTTTTTATATCAGAGAGATAAATAAATATCAATAATTTTAAAAAAGTCTTTGACTATAACCGTAGTCAAATTTCTAATAACGACCTACTTTTCATAAAGCAACTTCATATACCAGAGATTAAAAATTAGAATATCATAGGCTGTAATCTAAAAAATATACAGGGCTTTACTATATCGTAGAAAGGCGTATATCACCTTTCTCCTCTTAACATCGTGGGTAATACGAAACATTACCCATTATTTTAAGAGCAGACAGCAGAGACTCCCATCGCGTGATGTTTTTCGCGGTGCATTTTTGCCGCGTTTGCATCCCTGGATCGTTTTCTCACGGAGAGTTATTTTATAAACAAATCATGGTCTGGCCAGTTCTTATCGACGGATGTTATGTCTGTCTTCACTACGCATGATCCGAATCTCAAATTATAGTATGCCGTATGTTACGTACCTATTCTGTTAACTTTCTAGTTTGTTCCTTTGTATAAATTTAAATATTTTTGTTGTAAATCTGTATCCCCTATTCTTTAATTATTATTTTCCGTTGAATGGTGTCATAGAAACATAAACAAAAAACTATCTGTATATCTTCTGAGAATCGTCCGTTTTATATTTTGCATCTCGAAAGATGGCATAGTAGTAGAAAATAATTAATAATAATTTAAGGAATTTAAAGGAGAAAAAATAATTGTATGAAAAAGTTTATTCAAATTCCAGACTTCAGCCTTCTAAATATATGCTTAACTCTCATATTGTTAAACATGCAAACATCTTTAACAATACGTCGCAACTAACGACTTACATAGGTAGACTATCATTAGCCTATATATGCTCTTGTTAATTTATTTCAACATATTGATGCGAGAAATTTACACCAATTTACAAGTCAAGAATGAAGCACGCAACAATTCGCAACGAGGTCTGACTAAGTGATCTTACAATATAATTATCCAAATGGCGCCTTATAATAGTATTATTAACTTTGGAGCTGATGAATTTTTGGTTTTTCTCTTAAAATTGTTGAGTTATTATTATTACCTGATTTTTCGCATCATTTCGACGCAATAGGAAACTCTTAACAACGAATCTATCTATGGCTGTGACATGCTTCGAGGTGTAAAATATTTAAGGAGACGATTCTAACAATTTGTAGATGATCTCTCAGTGATCACAATAACTCTATGACATCCATCAGATCCATTGGAACAAATCATACTCAAATCATATGCAAATAAATTATCAGATATGATCCCAAAAATGGATACAATGTTTTAATTTTTTTAATTGTTTAATGCTTCCAATATAAGATAAACAATTAATTATAAAGCAGATTTTGATTGTCTAAATAACCTTGCAGTCATTTTAATCAATAAAGATAGTAGTAATACCAATTAATCCCCCAAAATCCCAAGTGTGTAAATTATTGAAAATTATAAAATTTCATTTTAAACAACTGAAGTCCGAAAAATAATATCATTATTTACTGATAAAATCCGAAATCCAAAAAATAATATAAATTAAAGTATGTATAAGAAGCGCGTCAAGGGGTAGAAAATTAAATTTTTAATTTCTTAGAATTTTTTCTTAATTTCTTTAAAGTTACAAACAAATTGTTCTACAGCAAGTCGTTTTTATTCACATTTATGATTCAAATAATATAAAAATGCCATTAACATATAAAACAAATATATAATTAATAAAAAATTAATAAATTAATAGAATTAATTAAATTGGAAATATAATCTTCGTCCATTTTGTATATTCTATGCCATTGAGCTTACAGCAAGTGATTGCTGCAAATGATGGAATGACATCTTTTCGATTATAAATTTTATTTAATATTTAATTAATTAATTACATATGTTTTAAAAGTTAATGGCATTTTGGCGATTTTAGTTTCTCCCGATCAACTGCAATATACTCTTCGTATTTCTATTGACTACCACTGATTATTCCGTTGCATCAACTTTATTATTATTTTCGACATGTTTGCAATTTAAGTAAAAGTCTATATAGATCAATTTATGCCTAAGCGCTATAAATAGAATTATCTGAATAATATAGGTTTTATTGAGATAATCACAATTATCATTAATCTCATCTCATTGCTACCCGTATTGGAATAAAACGTTAATCTCAGTGTAACTCACAGAATTTAAGTATTTAATACGCGTTCAGATTCAAACGGAATTATGTTAGTTAAATTAACAGATTATGTGATTTTATTATTAATAGTAATTAATGTTGAAATCTCTTTGGCTAATGTAAGTATCTACGCCTAATTATTCTTAAAAATGTTGCAGCTATGTTTAACAGTATTATTATCAGTTTCATATTATTCTTCCATATTCTATTTGGGTGGAAATCATCATCTCTCAACGATATTAAAACCCCAACTAATCATACTTCTTCAAAAGGGCATGCAGTGCACACGTGGGTTCACGTTAAGTAATTTTTGTCTTCTGTGGTTTTTAAATTCTTAAACATCCTAAATCAATCGCAACATTCATACAAAGGAGTCCAGCTTTCAAAAAAGGGTCAAATACACCTTACACAGTCTGTTAACAAATAGTTTAAAAATTATTTTTGGTATACGCTTCCCAAAATAACTATTTTCTTGGCTCATTTAAGTCCCTAAAATAAGAACATTTTCGGTAATGCTAATTAAATTCCGAAGATCACTATTTTTGAAAAATATTTGCTCTGATTACTTTAATCATACATTGAATATGTTTTTTGGTTGCTTTATTAAAAAAATGTTATTCGTAACATGTGCCTAAAAATTTTTCTGGCGTACCCTATTAAAATCGCTATTTTGCGTACTCATTTGAGTCCTAAAAATTGTTATTTTCCGGACTCAGTCCCAAAAGGTTGCCATGGCTATATTACTATGTTAAGTTACTACATTAGTTACTACATAAGTTACTATATTACTATGTCAAGTTCAGTTAAGTACAAGTTCACTATTTTCGAGAAATATTTGCTCTGATTACATTAATCATGCATGTAAGAGATTTGAATGTGTTTTTTGGAAGCCTTAACTAAAACAAATTGCTTGTAACATGTATATACCAGAAAAGTTTTTTCGGAGCCGCCAGCTATTCTAGAAAAAAAATGTGTTTTGGGTACCTGTAACAAAATTAACTATTTTTACATTGTTTGTAGTACATACCACAAAGGTTATCATGTATGATAAATTTATGAGATATTTACAGCATAAATAAATGTAAAAAATATTCATGATTTAATTATATTATTCTAGCCTGAGCAAAATATAAAAATAAGAGGGTATCTCTTTCCGTGTTAAAAATTGGCAATAGGTACATAGAAATCACGGATACTCAGACTCTTGACTTTATTTGTTGATTATACCTCATGTTTTGTCTTACTCTTACATAATATTTAAGACATCGATTTAACTCTCTCTGTCTTCATATAAAATTGGCATAGGTGTCGCCAAAATGATTGACTAGAAAACTGTTTTATTTCACGTTTTGAAAAAACACCGCTAGATGGCACAAGCTGCTTTCTGTTAAAATGGAGGACGTGTAACACCAGATGTGTAGCGTGTAAAGGTAACGTATTTGGTTATGTTGTTATATGAGTTTAGTGGTCGTTTGTGTATACATGTGTTATGTGATAACTGATAATGTGAATGTTCTGTATCTGATACTATACTAAAGCTGATACGACACTGATTATGCTATTGGCGACTAAAATTACCGTTGGGGCGCTGATGTTTGTAAACAAATATCGAGAAAGCGAGTAAAATTTCTTCCGTGCCGTTACGTGTCTTCGTGTGCTGTTCTTAAACTCGAGAACATTAATAAGCAACAGCAATAATGCTGTTGGACATTTAGGTGAAAGTAAAATGAAAACTTACAAGGGTTCCCATACTTGTGTTTTAACCTACAATCATTCTCAAGATACAAAACTAAAGAGTTTGTTGTTAGTTAGCCGCCTTTTGTCAGAAGGTGCTGAGGTACCTACGGGAGGCAATTAGCGTGTTCGCCCAGACACGGGGAAAAAGTGTTAATAAATTCAACAAGGCACAAATATTCATCATCTCATATAATAAGCGGCAATTAA
Organism: Tetropium fuscum; assembly: GCA_964058915.1. Classification (NCBI taxonomy): domain Eukaryota; kingdom Metazoa; phylum Arthropoda; class Insecta; order Coleoptera; family Cerambycidae; genus Tetropium; species Tetropium fuscum. The sequence continues at coordinate 27,389 of CAXKVY010000920.1, forward strand.
GTCACTGTTATAAGCAAAACACACAAGTACGAAAAAACCTACTCGTAGCCATGAATGAAACAAAAAAAAGGTCAACAACATTACTTAGATCGAACTGAATAGTTCGAGGGCGAGGTCGAATGATGGTATACCTGTTAAAGAATTTAATTGTGAACTAAGTTCTATTGTTGACGTAAAAGTTGTAACATGTCTCCACTACAAACTTGAACTTCTTTATCAACGTTATAGTTACAAATCTCATGAAGGCGTAGAAGATTATGAACTACAACTTTTTCGTCTTCAATGAGGTCTTTATAAGTTCGTACATTTTCGAGATCATGGTTGTCCTCATTGACAGGTAAAGATATTTCACCTTCACATAAATGTACCTCACTAATACTTGTAGTAGCCACATCATTGAGCTGTAGTAGCGCAGCATTTCGTCGTCTCTTCAATCTATCTTCACGATTAGAGTCGTTGGACTTTCTCTTGGCACTTGCAAGTGATCTTTTTACTGGCAAATTTTGGGAAGGTACAGCGTGTCGCTTAAGCTTAGGTTGTTTTAAGTCCACATCTAAAACAAAAATAGATTATGTTCTGTTACGCGTTCGCGGTTTTTTACTTAATCTAACCTCAATAAATATCCCTTGCCATTTGAACAGTAATCTTCTGTTTTAAAATTATTAGAACAAACACGCATATTGTTTGTCACTGGCTTGCCCATTAATAAAACCTTCTCCCAAGCTGTCCTCTTATCAATCTCTTCCTCGATTCCCAGTACATTTATCATTTTCACGTTAATGTCGGAATTTTTCTACGGAAAATAGTGAAAATGGAGAGATTAGAGATATCTTTACCATTTCTTGAGTTGCAACCATAAACACAACAGTTTGTATTATGGATACTTTTAAGGGACATGGTAATCACAAAAAGTATACATAACACAACGTTAAAACAACACAGCTAACAATAAACCACAGTAAACGAAGTGAAGTAAATTATTAACTCGCTTTCCTGGGGGCCAAAAATGTTTCGCAAAAAAACACAGCCAACAGTAAAACTAAAGAGCACAGCTAAAGAGTAATAAAACCACAGTAACCGCAATAGTAACGTCGTAAACGAGGAATCGTGACGGTTAGACGGTTTAAACTCACAGCTCACAGAACGTTTAACTTCAAATTTTTACTCGCTTTCCTCGGTTCGAATTTATTCCGCAAGGGGGCGTACTCATTTCTGGATTCGGCAATATGTTATAGGTTATCTATCAAGAAACAGCTGACATCTGAAATCAATCTGTGCTAATTGCGCTATCTGTGCATATTTTACGTTTAAAGGGAGACCGGTGACAGTGTGACAGAGATAGATGGCATTATCGGCCAACTATTTAACATTGAGTCTGTAGTCTGAGTGTAGTCTGTGATAGAAATGGCAATTGATCCATGCACCTGTTAATTGTTGACTCCATATACCATATACTCGTATGTTCTCAAAGGTTGACACTAACCAGCCTGGCTGCCTCTGCTGTTCTAGCGTTAAACTGGATTATCTCACATGCTGTTTTTGTCAAGACTCACGTCCTTTGAAACTTCTCAAGTATCTCGAATGCCGAGCGAGACAATCATTGCAGTATTTACAATATTTTATTTGCAACTTAAAATTTCGTTACGTGCCACCGATTTGGTCTTGCGTGTTGCGAAAATGCATGTCAACTCCTTAACTATTTATATTATAATGTAGGGGTTTGAACCGTACTTTACTGTATTTGAAATAATTTATTGTATTATTATCGTATTTTATATAGAACGAACAGGAAGCAGAGGAATTAATTGTAACGTTACCAGGTGGGAAAATAAGAGGACATGCATTGCAAACTCAACAAACTAAGACTTACTACGCTTTTCAACAAATACCGTATGCTTCCCCACCTGAAGGAAATCTAAGATTTAAGGCAGGTGTTTGAAATATGTTTCTCAATCACAAAGTGCATGTTATATTCTTCTACAACGCTTTATATATTTTAGGAACCAGTGGCTCCAATAGAGTGGGATGGTATTTTAAATGCGACTGAAAACACTATAATTTGTATGCAGAACAACCCGTTTTATGAGACACCTAATATTACACAAAGCGAAGACTGCTTATATTTAAACGTATACACAACATTGGTAAAAATGAGTCATATACATATACATATTTCTATACATAGCAAAGATATATACAAGTAAATAGTCACCAAATATGTAAGGTCTGAAAGAGATGCCATAGTGAAACATTCACATTCTCATTAATAACATCAAGTTATACAGTGGATTAACTCAAACATCTCTTTCTACTTTATGTATCAAAGCTTAAAATCTATGGCATATACAGACATTGACCATCTAGTTTGTATATCTTCGTATATAGATATAATATATACATTGTCTTTTAGAAGCCAGGAAGTTCTTCTACGTTGCCAGTTTTAATTTGGATCCATGGGGGTGGTTTCCTTGCCGGCGATGGTACTTTTCAAACTTCTGGACCGCAATACTTTATGAACTATGATGTTATAGTAGTAACTTTTAATTATCGTCTCGGGCCTTTTGGTAAATAGTATTTTCAATGTTCTATAATAATTGATACTATTAAGCTATATACGGTATTATATCGTTAAGTAATTCCTAAACCCAACACTCTAAAGTCAATGATGGCTCTTTCTCTAACATTGAAAGTATAAATTATATGAAAAAAGTTCTGTAGTAATATGATTTGACTGACATAACCCATATGGCGAGTTAGATGGTGTTACTTCTTTGGTGTCATATTTAAAAAAAGTTTAATTAGTGTCAATATGATTCATTGACTAAAATACCTATATTAAGCTAAGATTTTATTGGCATTTTAATTTTAAGGGTTTTTGACGACTGAAGATGGTGTGATACCTGCAAATCTTGGTTTGAAAGATCAGAATTTCGCCTTACAATGGGTCAAAACCAATATTAACCTATTTGGTGGAGACGCATCCAAAGTAACGATTGTTGGAGAAAGTGCTGGTGCAGCATCTGTTGGTTTTCAATTGATCAGTAACAAATCTAAAGGTAAAATTATCTAAATAAGTAGATTCTGCTGATATAAGAAAATTACATTTTTTTTCATCCATGAATTAAAAGTGACACTTTTCCTACGATTTTTGCGAATAAGTACGAAAAGTGATGTCAGTAATACAAAAATTCTGGCGGCGACGTCCGAAAATTAAATTGTGATTATAAAAGTGTCAAAAATTTTATCCTCCATAACTTCCCATATCACTCCGGTCAATATAAATATTTTAAATAACAAAAATTCGCACAGAGCTGAATTTTGGTAGAGACCTTGGGTACACCATTACAAATAAAATGCCAAAGGTCTCCATCGATCCCATGTCTGCTAAAAAAGTTATTCAGGGTCGAGGGTCAAAATTTTCGGTTTTTGGATTTTTCTCGTAAATAGTTATATAAATATATATAAAGTAATATAAAAAATATAAGTCAAACAAAAATTGTAGATCATAAAATAATCTACAAAAATTGATTCTTAAAAAAAAAGTGCAAAGACAATTTTTGTAGATAATTTTATGATCTACAATTTTTGTTTGTCCTATTTTTTTGATATAACTAACGAATTCATATAATATAACGAAAATTTTTACCTTTGGCCTTGAATAACTTTTTTAACAGACATGTGATCGATGGGGACTTTTGGTATTTTATTTGTAATGGTGTACCCAAGGTCTCTACCAAAATTTCGTTCTGTGCGAATTTTTGTTATTGGACCACTATTTTTCTAGCTAACTTGACCGGATTATATATCGAAGCAAATACGAACCGATAACATAAATTCCCCAAATGTATGCTGTGCTTATACCATAAATATCTATTTTAGGGTTATTTAGAGGCGCTATTTTACAAAGTGGAACTGCTTTATGTTCATTTGCTTATCAGAGTTATGCAAGTTACTATGCTTTCGAATTGGGACGTGCATTGAATCCAAATTTTACCTCTGAAAATTCTGCTGATTTGCTGAAGCTACTACAAGACACGCCAGCGACTGATATTCTCAATGCCAATATTAGTGTAAGTTTAAATGACATCTCTCTTAAAATATAATTACCTAAATTTTTCGTATTTCTCGTTGTAGCATCTATGTGTAGATAAAGTTAAAATATTTCGATTTAATATACAGAGTATTTCTAAATTAATGCGAAGGATTTTAAGAAGTCAATTTTCAGCAAAAATTAAGGATATTTCATATATTTCTTTCCACAACCCCTTCCCCTCCGAGTTAGAGCCCTCTAAAGTCAGGAAAATGATTCATTATGGAAGACAACCTGCACTAATAAAATGACAGTTTGTGACAGATTTTGTAACCCTGAAATATTGTTATAAGAAGGCAAAAAACCAACCCCTATCATTTCTCGAGAGGACTTTTTAACGCGTCGACCTTTTTTATTTAAAAATGCTTTAAATTAAAGACGGCTTCAATTTGCAACTTATTTGTGTCTTGTATCTACTTTGTTAGAAAAATTGACAGTTTGCTCGGGTATACGAATAGAGCTTACGGCTGGAGCGGAGAAAATATCGAGATTACCCAGCGAAACCTGCACTTGTACCCAGATTATTTTGTTAACCCTTTCAGTGTAGAAATAAGGTAAACGTGGAAAGCCTCACGAGTTAGATCTTGGTGATAGATTAATGAAAAATTATTATTATTATAGGAGATGCTATCTGTGATATATTTTTTGTAGATTCCTGAAGAAAAACAGATGGGATTGGGAGATAAAGGCCTATTATGGACCCCTGTAATTGAAAAGGAGGATGTTGATAATGCCTTTATTACCAACTATATGCATGAAGATATTAAAAGTGGAAATATAAGCAAGGTTCCAATATTATTAGGATTTAATTCTGAAGAAGAAATCACATTTTTAGGAGATGGTGGGTATAAAACATCAAAATATCTTTCTGCAAACAACAAATTGTATCAACAAATCCAAACGAATTACGAAAAAATGTTCAATGACATTTTTTCTAGGTGAATCTGTCAAGAATCTAGGTGCAGCAATGGATAGAAATTTTTCCAAACTTATTAACAACAAATTTTCCATGACTACCGCCAATAAATTGATTGCTGGGCGTAAGTTCAGACAAATTTACACGAGTAGCCAATTCCAAAAAGACTTTGGAGCCCTTGTAAGAGTAAGTAACGGTTGATATTTTATACATAAATATTGCAACGGCATGTTATAACAATTTCTTTCAATATCTTTTATTCTAGTTTATGAGCGATGAAGGATTTACTACACCAATAACGAGACATGCTGAACTTCAGTCTAACTATACAGATGTCTATTTGTATCAGCTGTCATACAAGGGTTCACTAGGAGGATTAAACTTGACAGTGAACGGTAATGGCATTCCACTATTGTTTTGTATACGACATTATATTGTTTAATATACGGCAGCATATGACTTAGAAAATTCCTTAAATCCTTCCATTTTAGGAGTCTTTAATATTTGGCCTAACTATTTATTTTTATTATTATAATAGGTGCCGATACTGTTGGACACGCAGAAGATTTAAAATACATGTGGAGCGACAGCAGTAATTTGGATATGGCTAAATTCTCCATTTCTGATAGACTAACGCACTACCGCATTTTAAAATTATGGACTAATTTTGTTAAATTCATGTAAGAGCAATTTCATATATATATATATATATATGGAAGGCACCGAATCTTACCGGTATACGTCACGACGCGGAAGTTTTATTAAATTAATTTATAAACTATTAAAAATGTCACTTGAGTTTGTCAACGGGCTGCCGAGGCAAACGTTCGCATCGTGTAAATTACCACACTCCCATGCCAACAGTTAAAAAACAATTAATAACAAAAATCGCCATTGATCACGTACAACGGCTGATTCGATGCTTTTCCTAAACCTGTATAGGGACGCCATAGGAAGGTATGTCGTCTGCACAGACCAACCTAATGGTACTTTAGTATAATTATAGAAATATGATTATAGAAACATGAAGTATAGAAATATGAAATATAATATATTTCATTTAACTAACTTGATTAGTTTATAAATTCATTGTTCGCATTTATTTTATCTTCAACTCTTTTAACATATAATTACTATGCCGTACTTACAATTTTAAATATCATTATTTTAACTAATTTCCATCATCATGTTTTGAGTAGGTAAATCACTTATTTTTTTATTCTCGGGTTTCTTGGTCATTGATTAATAAAAAATACTAATTGAAGAAGGCGTTTACTATGATATAGGTATTATGACTATGAGAATTATTGTATTGTGAAAGATGAGTAAACATTTTTTACAACTATATTTATACAGACTTGTGACTGCAGTTTCGACTTTTTTCCGTTTTTAATCAATAATCATAAACGCGATACTTTCACCTGGTTGTTGATTTGAAATATAGTTTTGCTCGCGCCTTATCCTTTGATGGCATATTTGTTGTTTACCATAGCAGCGTCATTCAGCTAGAGGGAGCCAGGGGCTTCTTCGTTCTTTCGACCTAAAGTACCTATTAAATAGCGTATGTCAGTATAGGCGAGAGAATAAACTTTCGCCCTTTTATGAACCTTTTCCATATATAGAGTTCCATGAGTAGGACGACATTTAGATTTGATAAACTGTTTTTTCCTTTGTAAAATTTATCATATAGGCGTATGTAGTCTATCGAAAACGACGAAGGATTTAACGTAGATTTAACGCGAGGAAAAGTAAGAATCTCTCCGTTAAAAAAGGTAAAGGGTGCGAAATTAAAGTCAAACAGTATAAATAGGGGTATCAGAGTGAATAAGCATAAAAAATAGGTAGTTTGGTATAGATAAACTCACCTTATGCCTGAAAATAGTGTCACATACCTAATATTTGTCTAGCTTAACCTAGAAGAAATAGTTAGATATTAACGTATGGTCCGAAAGTTTTGGGAAAAAATTCAGAGGCTGATAACCCTTATAAAAATAGTTTTATATTTTAATCACATTCTTAAACAATCTATCTTAACTATCCTTATTATAAAACAAAATTCAAATAATCGACAAGGGACCTCAGCGTTAATTTCTCTAATTTTTCTGGATATACGGCGTCGCAATTGTTCTTCATTTTGTGCTTCTCATCCGTTATTATAGACTTTCCGACTCAATATTGCCCAGAACACTTCAATTTGGCGAGCCTGAGGTAGGTTAGGGGGATTGTCTACTTTCGGTACAAAGTTAATGTTGTTGGCGTCATACCAGTCCCTTGTGATTCTCGCGTAATGGCATGAAGCATGATCTGGCCAAAACATTATTTCATCATCCGCATGATCTGTTCAAAAACTTAGAAGTTGAGAGACATCTCTGGATATAAAGCTCTGCATTTAAGGCTTCGCCCCGAACAACGCCAATATAGGGCTGCGAGATGAAGCCAGCCTCAGAAATTGCACACCACACCAAAATTTTGTCCTCAAACTTTTTTTGCTTTTTAATCTCACATCATCGGGGGCATTCTCGTAATTGTCCGTGTAGAAACCATCATTGCCCTCCATCTCAGAGTTGGACAACGTGAAATATTTTTCATCGTCCATCACGATCAACTTGTTGACGAAATGCACTCGCCTCAAAGTGCGGCAACATCTCGGAATTCTCTCTAACTGAGCCTCTGTGTATTTTGGAGCTTTCCTCCTTTTCCGGAAGACAATATTCTTACTTGATAGGGTCCTAAACACCGTAGTCTTTCCAACATTAAACCTCCTGGCCAGTTTTCACTGTGAGATTCCAATTTTGTGTTTAGCTGCTTCAATCAGTCTTCCCTCTCTTAATTGGTTCAAAACCCGCGGCCGACCGCATTTAGGCAAGTTTACACATGGTAGGTATCCCTTCTTGACATTCTTTAATTGTGCGATAAATTGTCGATTTGCTTATGTTGTGATCTCGATAAATATCGACAATGTCTCGTTTCGACATTCGCCCAACCAGATTATAAACACCTCGACGAAGATCAATTTTATAAGACATTTTGCGAAGCGAAACCAAAATCTTTTGCTTTGTTTATTTAAATGACATAAATGGTGACATTTTAATCCTATGACCTACTTCATTATAAATGCATTTTGTCATTCAATCAAACCAGATAATATTTTCCCAAAACTTTCGGACCATACGTTAGTCTTAGTCCGGCGCATATGAGCTATAAGTTGTAGAGGTAACGTAGAAGTTGTTTTACTTATGATAATTAGGGGTAACTTTTGTATGTCACAGAAATAGAGTGATATTTGCCATCAGACGGATATAGGGGGGTACATCAGGAAGTCTATACCGTATAGCGTTAATTAGTGTCAGTAGCTAATTTTTTTATATTATATTTTTTATATTTTATATTCATTGAATTATTGCAATTATTGCGATTTAGGGGTTGTTTTGAGTGACTCCGTGTATCATGAAAATGTCCTGTTGACCTTTTCTCGTTTAAATTTGTGTATATAAAGCTTTAACATTAATATAGTAAATTTTTATCGTATATTTTAATATTACTGTAAAACCCGCCATTTTAATCGTTTTTCAGGGCTACATCTAGGCAAAACTACCCTAAAACCCACGAATATAATCCATAGTCGGATTTACGTGTCCAAATATAGTGCTAAATGACTTAGTAGTGTTTTACCTGTCTTTATATGAATAAATAGTTCACCCTGATGACGCTTCGATTTATTAAGACCATATTTACAGGAACTAAAAAACAAATAATGTGTGTTTTTACAATTAATTCTATAATATCTTATACTCGTAATTTAGGTTTAAAATTGCAAATTTTAGAGACAGTTTCGTTGTAGTTCATAGAACTATGTTTTTAATTTCGGTTTAGTGTTTCCTTAGTATGACACAATTTTATTTTATTTTTTTTTTAATAAATGACCGAAAAAAAACAAAGAATATTTATTTCATCTTTAAAATATAATTGTCTATTTTAGGAATCCAACTCCAGAGGCAGACCCATTACTAGAAAATATCATATGGCCAAAAGTAACTCCAAGCAACATCACATATTTAGATATCAACAGAACGTTGGAAGTCAAAATTGACCCAAAAAAATATCAGAAGGTTAAAGAAATTATCGACAGATATGCTGAACCACCTTTAATTGGTTATTAACATCATCACTAATCTAATCTAATCTAATAAATTTTAATATTTTTACCGAGCAATTCTAAAAAAATCTATGTAATGAAAATAAGTTACATATTTTAAGCATACAGTTTATCATGTACAAGTACCTAATTTAGTCGATATATCTGTTTATTTGTTCCAAAGGTATAATAAAACACACAAATACTTGTTTATAACAATATTTCCCTTCTCTATATATAAGTAGTCGAAGAAAAGCACATGACGTTTTCTTGCAAATATTATTAAAATGTCATGGACTATTATTACCTCTATATGAGTAACCAAATGAGAGAGTTCGTTCCAATGTTTTCCGTTGGCAGTACGAACTCCTGGCCATCCAGTCCCGACCTCAATCCAATTGAAATTGTTTGGAGACGATTGGTGAAGGAAATTCGTGTACGAAATTTTCGCCTGCAAAAGAGGGAAGGATTTCTTTTGGCCGTTAGGAACACTTGCGAAAATACGGATGCAGATTACTTTCGAACGTTGGCTCATTCTATGCGAAAACAAAAAATATTGATAAAAGTCGTTTTACTTTCGCATTTACCAACTGCTCGCGAGTGTTACATTAGCGCATAGGGTTTGACCCGATTCAGTGTCTATATCACTATCACATATGTTTTGGTATGTATCCATTATTTATGATCACAATTCACACGCCACAACACACATACACTAACTAAAACACAACAAAACTATCAAAACACGGTAAAATTTCCAAAAAACGCTAAAATAAAACTGACCAAAACCCAAAATGTCAAGTTAAATAACATTAAGTTATTATTTTATGCTACGCGTGATCGTGATAACAAATAGGAATTAATTTTTTGTCAAAATTTGTTATGCTTTGCCAAAATCTCGATAGTGTCTGTCAAATCGCTTTCAAATAGAGAAAAATACTATAACCTCGAACTGTAATAAATTGAGAAATATCAATTCGTAAAAGTTAAAATGATTATATTTTTTATTGTTCTATTTGGGATAAAACATTTATTTGTTTTTACTAGTTCCTATCTGTGTACCAATTAATGTGCTAGTTTAGTTCCTAAGTACAATTATAATTTTAATTAGGTAAACATTACCTAGGTTAATCATTCCACAAATTTCTAGTAAATATTTCTTGTATGATTTATTTGTAAATTTTAAGAGATAAGTAGGTACGTTTAAGTGATTTTTAAGTCACAATCAATACTTATCGAATACTATGCAGTATCTGGAAATCTAAAATAAGTTCTAAATATAAAAATAAGTATATATAGGTACCTATAATTTTACATTTAATTACATTTGGGGCTTACTTAAGGGTGGTGCAAAATGTTTCTGATCACTGTTGCATGTGCAGTGTTCTTATGTTTTGTCAATATAAATGAGTGCTTAGGAGATGTAAGTAAATATAAATAAGTTTAAGTAAGAATTAATCTACAATTAGGGTGAAACCGGAAATAATTATTCGAGCTTTAAGACCATGGTCTTAATTAAATTCGTAAAATAAAAATGTATTCTTTGTATTCGACTTCAATGCTGTTATCATAAGCATATTTTTTGTTGATGAAAACAAACTCAAACGCTAGTATAATTAAAAATAAATTATAGCTAAATAGTTAAACAATGTAATATTACAAAAATTTTCTAGTTATTAAAATAATACCATATGATAGCATACTGATCAAATATTGAGATATTAAGGTTGCTAGTTATTGGATTATATCAAAGGAATTTTAACCTCTAAGCAGAAAATCAATGTGTAATAGTTTATTCAGGACATAATTAAATTTTGGTGACTCAAATCTGACATATTATTTTACAAAATTCGTTGCAAATATTTTTATATGAATATTTCGCATTCGCATTGTGTTCCCGTACATTTTTGACATTTTCGTAATCGCGATATTGATAACATAAATATTATTAATACAAATGAAACAAATTATATTATTAAAAGAGGATCTAATCAACATAAGATGATATTTCAAATGACCGCCATATAATTAATCGTCAAATACCTTATCATATCAAATATCAAATACTTTAGGCATGCGATATATTTATTTATCAGAAAATGTTATTATGTAAATCTCGGTTATCAGACGCATCAGATTCAGATAAGATATACTAACTTCAACAACTGACATTTTTAGATAAGGCAATTTTGAATTTTGTTTTTTTTCTCTTTTATTTATTATTTCCTCCTAATTCAACGAAAAGTTGAGATGAAAATTCGATGAATTGGTTCCGCATCATCCATAAATTATATTATTGCTGTTAGAATGTACCTGATTTTCTTTACCTAGACATTTTGAGAAATATATATTTTATTTGGATTCCATGGATGTACTCCACAAACCGTATACCCTTGATCTGGATTTGGGATGATATTCCGGCCAAGGCCATTCTCAAACTTAATCGACCCCATATCATTTTTTTTCTGTGAAATAATCACTAAACATTGCTTTTATTTATCATATTATCAATTTTTTAAGTAAATCACTCTTCTTTGCCACATCCTAAATAGTTTGATCCCTGGTCAAATTCACTGGGAAGTATTATTCAACTGACATTTGTAGAAAGGCATCCAAGTGATCTTGTGGTATGCAATTTCTAAGTTTATTTTGGATAAAATTTAGTTTTGAAAAAAATATTTCAGAAGACAATTGGGTGTAAGACAATGTTAGTACCTACATATGCTAGGCAAAAGCTTCTGAATGCATTTTGTATTGCAGCAGTATTACTATCGGAGGAATTTAATACGGTTATAGTATATTTTTATTAATTATTAAGTTTCTTTGACAACTATTTCTTTTGATATTGTTTCATCTCTGAACCTTATTTATAATGATTTTATTAATAGTATATTATATACCGCGGGACTGAAGTAGTACTCTTAACCCCGAAGGTAAAGTTTATGGCTCGACCGTAGAGGGTCATAATTTACCTGAGGGAATAAAAGTACTTCAGTCGCAAGATATATACGATATTTTCCGTACTTTCGAAATTGAAACGTATCCATAATATAAAAAAGTGCATAGAAACCTTTATAGAAACACAGATAATCATTAAGCATAAAGCAAGGCAAATATGAGGAGTCACTGATTGACAATTTCGCAACCATAGTAATGTTGCGTTGTGACAAGTATAATAATGTGGAGATATTGTCATTGCTAGTGACATGACCTCGATTATGAGTGAAGAAGGTGTATCTGATGTTGATAAAAAGGCAGCCGAAGTAGGTCAAGTATCTGCTTCATTCACCCAGGAAAAACTGGTCATTGTGACGAACTGTAACAACATTAATTTAGGTAAATACTAAATAAATAAATAAATAAAACACCTTTTACATTCTTTGTTTATAGTTATTAAATCCTGCCAGGATTTTCGTCAATATCAATTTCCGGAAGGGCGGTGACACTCGAAAAGGCGAAAAGTGACAAAGTGACAGTCCCTGTCATACGGGAGCGAAGTTATTGCTTTGGTCCCGGAAGTACGAAAAGTAATTTATTTAATGGCCATGTTATTAATCTATCAAATGTTAGCTGCAGCAATGTTATTACTCTATTAAAAAATATTACCTTTCAATTATGAGCTTAAATATATTTAAAAACATTATTTGCAGTTATTTTTAAATAGTATTTTTTGCGACTAAACATATATCTGTATAGAAAATTTTTTTTGGAAAACAAACATAAATTTAAATAGTTTTTTACGAAATATTGTATTTTAAATTACACAAAAACTGTTTTTTCAATATCCATATAAAAATTGGAAACAAAATGTTTACATAGAAACCGTCTAAGAATTTAATTTCCCCGGCTATATAGGTATATGGAAAAAGACTAGATAACCACTAGTTTAAAACAATACTAATATTAATTTTATTGGTAACAATATTAATTTTATTAGTATATTTACCAATAAAAGTATCAATAATGCCACGTTTTTTTTAGAATCATGAAAAATGACAGTATAAAATCGTAGAAGCACGTTTTTTGAGCTCGAATATAAGAAATTTTTGGAGCTTAAACGTCAATAGCTCTGACTCGACTAAAAGACGATGCGCCCGATTTCAGTTTCGAGTAGTCGATCTAAGCTTTTTGAGAGATTTTCGTGCGGTCTTGAGCGTTTTCCATCAAGTTTCTTTCATCAGTTGCACCAGTGAGCAAGTTTTGAAAACTTATACCTTGTAAATACTCGGAAAAACAAAGGCATTTGTCTAAAAAACCCTCATAGCCTTATAGTTCCATTGTAAATGGCGTTCTACTTTGATCGATCGTTTCTCCGAAACCAATCAATGAATCATAACTTTTTTTTTTAAGAGGCGTCTTTCCGAGTACTTTCATTTCCCGTTTCTGAAAAAAAAGTGTTTAAAAATTCTTAGTTATTTAATTTCTTTATAAGCGAAAAAATTAAACATTTATTAAACAAATTACCAGTGCTCTTTAAATTAACGGCTTGCAATTTTTCAAAATGCATTTGAAGGTGCCATTTTGAAAAGTAAAATACATGGTTACGCAGCAAGATAAAATAATATGATAATAACAATAATAGTGGTTACTAGCGTATTGAGTGGAAAATTATTTCCACTTAATTACACTACTCTATCTTACTCTATTTTTTCCTGGATTATATAAAGTATAACACATATAAAATGGAAATAATAAAGCTTTTTAGATAGGTACTAAGAATCACGACACATTTAGACAGTTTTCTAATTTAAATGAAAAAGCATCACGATAAACCAAAGTACGGAAAATTATTTTATAGGATGGCCCAATTGAAATTGAAGCAATTGTAACTTTACCAGATGGAGCGATTCTAGGCCATGCATTACAAACAGCAAAGGGCAATAGGTACTATGCTTTTCAACAGATCCCCTATGCATCTCCACCTGTAGGAAGTTTAAGGTTCAAGGTAGGTTAATAAATTAGGTCTGTTTTAAATTATTCACTTAATTTATAATTCAGGAACCAGTACCACCGGCAAAATGGACAGACCTATTAAATACAACACACAACTCGAAAGTATGCTACCAAATAGACAACATCAACATGATGCCGAATGTCATACAAACTGAGGATTGTTTATACATAAATGTTTATACACCTTTGGTAAGATATCTCTTGTATGTATTAAACACATTTTTTTCTTCATTTAGGTACATCACTTATTTCTTCGACATCTATATTGTTTTAGAATCCCGAGGGAGACCTAACGGAACCTTTACCTGTGTATGCATGGATACATGGAGGAGGTTTTAAATACGGATATGGTATATACCAAGAACTTGGGCCTCAGTTCCTTATGGATCATAATGTGGTTGTTGTAACATTTAACTATCGACTAGGACCATTTGGTAATATATAAGATGTTTTTCAATTTAGTTGGGAAAAAAGTTCAATATAGATAAATTTTAGTAATGTTTAAATAGCAATGTCCGCAAATAATCATTTACTCTAAGCGTTGCTATGCTAATATGAGTTACTCTGTGTTATGAATGAAACCAAATACCATTTTTTTTGCTTTTTGTGCTTTACTAGTTAAAACAATGTTTGAGATTTTATACCTTGTCGAAGACGCTGCGAAAACAGTAATTTTAAATTTATTTCCCAGCAGTGGCGTATTTAGGAATATCAGCTAGGGAGGCCTGAGACTTATGAGTTGTGTTACGTATAGTAAAATATGGCTTTCAGTTTAGTAATTCTGTTTATATTACTTAACGTATGACAAAAAATTCACAATAATATTTGAACACGTCTATTCTTCTGCCTTGCTATATTATCTAAAACTCTCTGTATATCGATTTCATGTTGTCGATGAACACTCAAGACTGCCAATCCATTAAGACAATCCTGAAACAAATGTTACACTTATTCATGATGCAAAATTTAAAAAAAATAGTTACCTGCCCAATTGTGTTCCGAAGATATGTTTTTAGTCGTTCCAGTGTAGAAAAAGATCTCTCACTTGTTGCAGTTGATACAGGTAATGTGGCGACTAATTGTAACAATCTGTGGATGTTGGGAAAAAAAGATTCATCACATCTCATTAAACTTCCTATAGCACTATGAGGTAAGGGAGTATTATATTGTTGGAATGCCGATTTTAAAGTCTGATGCCATAATTGGAACTCTCCTTGCGTGTTTGATATTCCTCTAAGAATACCATCTTCTTCATGTCAAGAAGTTGATCTGGGCTATTACTCCATTTATTCAATTTCTCAATTGATGACGGAATTAAATCTGAGAATCCTGCAAATATATTGCGATGAGAAGTGAATCTTCTTTCCAGAGTGGTTAAAAATGTGTCCAAAAATGGTATAAACACAGTAACTCGATAATATTCCTCTGGGTTGTTTACTTGAGGGTTTCCCCTATGACATTGTCTGCCAACTAAACGGGGTAGACGTATCTCAACATCATATTTATCTGCCATATCGTGTACTTTGGAAAAAGCTTTTTAAATTCGGCAGTAGCAGATAATCTCATATTCTCAAAAACAGTGCTTAAATTTGTGGCATGATCCAATGCCGACACAAGATCTATGTTAGTTTTCTGCAAGTATTTACTGAACGGTAATCCGTATGAACTCCCCAGATAATAGTGAGTTTATATATGCATCCGCTTCTCGTGAAGTTTGTCGATCCGGCCAGTCTTTAATCGCAGTCAAAGAGTCAAGAACTGGTTCAAAGAGTTCAAAGAGGTTGTGGGGCGGATATATATGTACTCAATGATGCCGTTAAGGCTTGATTAACTATTAATAATTAAAAAACTACATAAGCTATGATATTCAAATTAGGCACTGGCTATTATAGTGATGATTAGAATAAAAAAATAAAAACATCTATCTGTATTATTTCCTGTCTGTAAATACGCCACTGTTTCTCAGTAAATTAAAGAAATTATATGAATCAGCACCGGCGTAGAAAAACTTTCCGACTTCCAGCCGAGTTTCGGCTTTCTGGGTATGGTATTTCGATCTGAAAGCATAAGCACCTAACAAACGAACAAAATTTTTAAAATTTTGTGATAATAAATTTGAAAATTGTACCAACAATATTTCTTAAAAGTTGTTTCTTTATACTATTAATTTCCAACTTTCACTAATTACCGCTAATGATAATATTACGTTACATTTTGTAGTTAGAAAAATAACTGCATTTTGCAATTAAAATAAATCGCAAAAGTTAAGTTTTCACATTTGAATATAGGAAAAAATTAATAACATTCAATATAAGTTTTAATTAAATTAAACAGTTTTTGATGGATAAATGTTATTTTAGGTTTTCTTTCTACGGAAGATGGTGTGATACCTGGTAATTTAGGGCTGAAGGATCAAAACTATGCATTGCAATGGGTGAAATCCAATATTCATTTATTCGGCGGTGATGCCTCGAAAATAACAATCGCTGGAGAAAGTGCAGGAGGTGCTTCTATTGGTTTCCAATTAATCAGCAAGAAATCAGCAGGTAAACCATATAAACAAAATTATAATTTATGAGAATCAATACTTATTATACACATCTAATATATATAAAATATACAATGCATTAGAGAGGTAACGGATAAATTTAAAAATTTTTAAGACTGTTGCTATCTAAAATCCTCGGACACGTCGTTTTTAATTTTTAATTTCGCTTATTTTGATGTAGGTACTAAACTAAGAGTAAAACGTAGTAAGACACAAAGAACAAAACAAAGAATATATGAAAAATAATAGGAACGTAGGTATAAATAAACGTTAATCTAAATTAAATGTTCAAAATTGTGGCCGTTCTCTCATAAGAACAACTCTAAACGATTGAATGTTTCCGCCCACACATTATTTAAAACAATCAGAGACACTGCTCTTACGTGGTGCCGTATTAGTTCCTTCGGTTCTTCCAGATTTCTCGGTTTTGGGGAGTTAATTTTGATTTTCACGTAATCCGAAAGGATTAAATCCGATGGGGTTAAATCAGGCGATGGAGCAGGCCATTCCATAGGCCCTCTTCGACCAATCCACCGCCCGGGGAAAACCTCATGTAAATATTCGTAAATATGCGTAAATATATCATGCAATTTAGTGCATAATGAGAGGATGTTCCATCTTGCTGATATCAGATTTCATTGGCTGGAACGTCTGGATCGTCAATAATTGGGAACAATACGGCAAGTGCGGGGGTTAAGTCGTTGCGGAGAAAATCTACATAAGTGTCTCCGGTTAAATTTCCCTCAAAGAAATATGGTCCCAAAATCCCTATAATACCCGCCCGCGTATTTTGAAAACCGTCCTCATTTGGTCACACAGTGCCAAAATCGAGACGCATTAATCGACTCAAAATGTAGATAAAAAACGTACTTAGATCGTCAACTCGAGGAGACGTATTGGCGACGCTTTTCTTGCGAGATTTGAAGCAAATGCACACCTAAATAAATCCGTCTCGAGTTCGGCCCCGCTATTTTTGCGTTTCTGAAATAAACTGCAACCAAAGGTTTTTTATTATCAATAATATTACTATATTAGTTAAATATTATAAAGTTATTTTATTAAACTATGTTTTTTTTATGTATTTACTTTATTTAATAAAAGAAATACCAAGAACCAACAGAAAATAAATAATATTTGGAGTTGGAATATTTGGAGTTGGATGACTATTTGTTAAGTTTTATCAAAGAAAAAAAAACGTACAAGACTACAAAATAAAAAATTAACATTGACAGTAAAATACATCAAATAAAATTTGTGGCTAATATTACCAACTTTTAAAATTAAACATAACAGGTCTTGTACTATATATTTTTGTACTGTTTTTCTCTATTAACTCCCTAATACAGTAAACATTACAGATCTAGAAATACAAAAAACTTAAGATATGTACAGGTATTCTGGAATCTGGAATTTGTCCGGAGTGCGGATCGAGATCCGCTGCACTTAGGCCCCATTGGGCCCCTTGTGCTTCCTCCGTGAGGGAAATGTCTCCCTAGGCCATCGACCAGCCCAATGTTGTACAAAAGGTGATGATGTTGCCCAGGGGCATTTCCCTCAAATTGGCCATAGAAGGCCAACGTTCCCCCAATATGGATAGTCTGGTCGAGGACACGGCGGGACATTCGCAAAGTACATGCTCGATCGTTTCATCGTCTTATTCACATCCTCTGCAGATGGCCACTTTGTCTCATGTTATAGAGGTGTTTCCTTACCCGGCAGTGTCCGGTTAGGATTCCTGTAACAAATCGCAGTTTACCCCTGGACATTGCCAGATAGTTCCTCGCCGTCTCTTCGCTGAGATATCTCAAGAGATTTCTGGCCAGCTGACAGCTACTTGTTTCATCCCATAACGTCTTAAATTTTTTGTGGGTGTTTTCCCTTATTAATTGGAGTTTCGCTGCAACTGGTAGTGTACTTGAAGGACCAGGCCTAAGGATACTCAGGCTGGCTGCTTTCTTGGCCAGTTTGTCAGCTTCTATATTGCCGTTGCATTGTGAGTGTCCTTTGACCCAGCACAGGCAGATGTTATTCATCTGACATGCTCTCACAAGTGCTTGGTGACATTCCCATGTTGATCCTTTAGTTATTTTATAATTTTTCGGGGCCAGTAGTGATTGTCTACTATCTGTGCAGATTCTTATTGTCTTGACCGTTATTTATCTGCGAGCAATCTCTTGTGCGGCTATGGTTATACCCGCGAGTTCTGTTTGTACTACATGTACAGGTATTTAAATATTATGTAATTTTATAGTTTTTGGCGGGCGGTTGATTTAAATCAATATTTATGGTATGTTATGTGACCGTTTTCTGGCTTTTATATCAGCATCTATTAGTTAGTCGGCCAGATGGCACCCTGCCTCCTGTAATATTTCTATTTTTTCTTCGAGCGATAGCATTCGTACTTACCTTTATTTTGTTAGCTATTTATTATTTTGTAATATTTGGAAACACAACTTTAAGGGCATTTCGCTCTGCGGAGGAGTCATCTGTCATTATAACTTTGGGTGCAAAGAAGACATTACCTAACTTTTCCAAGCTTTCTTTAACTGCTATACTAGTAAATAGCGGGGCCGAAATCGCGATGGATTTTTTTATGCATTTGCTTCAAATATCGCAAGAAAAGCATTTCCAATACTCGAGTTGCCGAACTAAATACGTTCTTTAGATACATTTTGAGTCTATTCATGCGATTAATAAGACCAAAGGAGGACGATTTTGTAAATACGCTACCCGCCCATACATTTATTTTTTGTGTATACTCAATTGCCCAATCTGGCCAGTCCAGTCACTATCCCAATATCTGCAGTTTTGCCTGTTCACAACGCCATGTAATGAAAACGTCGCCATGTAATGAAAAATAAAAGCGAATTTGTTAAAAAAAAGTGGGATTTATGCGTATTATCTCCAACAT
The DNA here is from genome assembly GCA_964058915.1 of Tetropium fuscum. Taxonomy (NCBI): domain Eukaryota; kingdom Metazoa; phylum Arthropoda; class Insecta; order Coleoptera; family Cerambycidae; genus Tetropium; species Tetropium fuscum. The sequence goes on from CAXKVY010000920.1 coordinate 46,942, forward strand.
TTCCTGGCAGAATTGAACACGTCGATCTGGATCATCCTCGTTTAACCCATGTATTAATTTAACTTTATACGAATGATAATTGACTTTATACTTGTTGATCTTCATGATTTTGTGAACTGAAAAATTTGAAATTCCATATTCACCTGCAATTTCTCGCGTCGTCGAATGCCGATTTTCATGGACGAGCAACAAAACATTTAAACTATTTTCATCATTAACAACTCTGGTACGTCCCCTTCTCAGAAGATCTCTGACAGTGCCGTGCTCTCTCGTGAGGTGAAAACCATAGGGTTCCAAGCGCCAATTTTTACAAAAAACAGTTTTTTAGATAAATTTATCCTCAAGAGAAATCTCTACAGTTCTGTATACAAAATTTCGTTATTGACTCAACGATGTCAGCACAATTCAATGTGAACTTAGTTCTAAAACCACGTTACGTCACAATTTTTAAAACCATAAGGTTCTCAGTGACTAAAAGATTTTAAAAAAATAGTGTTTCCCGGCATTTTCGTGTGCTTTTTTCAAGTTAAACAACGAGTGTCAACTCCGAAGAATTGTTGGACGACTTTGAAAGCTCTTAATCGAAATATGTACCCAAAAAGAAGGGTCAAAAATATTTATTATAGCAAATCCTCAAAATTATTTTTCTAACCCAACTTTGCACTTCAACAAAAAAAAATCAGGAAAAGCTTTGGCACAGGTTCTGATATAATGCAATCAGAAAACTCCTTTAATTTTCTGAACACTGAATGTTCAACCTCAAGGTTCCAAGTACAGTGCCACAAGGTTCTAAGTACATTGAAGTCCTTTTTTAAAATCATATTTTTTCCAATAATAAAATGTAATTCAAGTGAATATTACTCTCGGTGTTGAAGTCAAATCTCCAAAATATATTTTAGAATATTTACTTAAACTAAATTCTAGACGCAAAATATTTCGTGTTACTGTGAACTTTATATTTGTTGAAACTGTTATATTTGTTGTTGCTAAACATATTTTATTTGGTGTTTGGAACCCTCTGGTTTTCACCTCACGCTCTATAAATCTTTTCAATCCTGCTTACTGTTGACTGACTGACGTTCTTACCTTCATATTTCGTTTTGAACATATCAAAAACTTCTTTCTGTGTTCAGGTTAAATCACCGTAGCCTATCGTAATCAATATTTCTACTCTTTCTTTTTCGGATAACATCTTTGCTTCCAATGTTTAACAACACTTTTAACAGTGAAAACATTATTTGCTGTCACCTTAGTGTTTTGTTTCAAGCGAGCCTTAGCACACTTCTTCCAATTGTTATATATACCTATACCTAAAGTGTGCTATATTGCCAAACTCATAAAGAGTTCATCTACAGAAATCTGCCAGAAAATACATTGTTGCCATTTAAAAAAATTATCGATGACGTCACATCCGGAATACCTAGAGCCATCTTATTGTATATTACATCAAAATAAGCGGAATTAAAAAAAATCGAGTTGTCCGAGGATTATATATAGAAACGTCAGTCTTACGAAATATTGAATTTATCCGTTACTTTTCTAACGCACTGTATACAATAATTTCAACATTTTTCGTAAATTAATTACCGAGGCTTGCTGTAATGACATAAATCTAACAGTTTTCTGTTAAGGGTCCTACTCTTTAATTCGAAAGCTCCACAGCGTCTCCGTCTGAGCATATTAAAGTATTAAATATGTAACACGTTTAGTGTTTCATATTTATCTTCACAGATATATGACATACCTACAAAAATATTTACGCATTTTCTGCAATAATAACTTTCATACTTTCAATAAGACTGAACAATATAAACACAATATGAATGTTTTAATATAATTTCAGGATTATTCAGAGCTGCCATCTTGCAAAGTGGTACTGCTATATCATCCTTTGCACATCAGCCATTCGCGAGATATTATGCATTTCAATTAGCACAAGTACTGAACCCCGAATTTATCTCGGATGATTCAACGGAACTTCTAGAATACTTGCAGAGCATTCCAGCAGAATCTATAATAAACGCGGATCTTACGGTAAGAAATCCAAATAGTAACCGTGGTAGAAATCGCCTCTAATAAGGTCTGTCCACAAAAAAAATTAATATATTAAATAATAACAATGTTCGGTGTGCTTGAAAAGTAAATACGAATCAGCTTGCTTGCTTTGCTTGAATCAGATACACGTGTTGACATTGGTTAGACGCCACAGCAAGCATGTGACGTCACTGGCCTAGCCTCCTGTCAAGGGATCGTTTCCAAACATTGGTGCGTTGGGGTAATTTCTAATGAGAATAACGCAGTTTGGTACCAGAAGTAAATGGTGTTTTTTTTACTTTATAAGGTTTATAATACTCACATCTATAATTTTCATGTGAAAACTAAATTTTGTGGGCACACCTATTCTCGACTCCTATTTTAATAATAATATGTGTTAGAGCTGGTATATTTTAGATTCCACCAGAGCACGATACATCAGGAAGTGATCTCATTTGGAGCCCTATCATTGAAGATGAAAACTTAGAAGGTACATTTATTACCGGACCAATGCACGAAGATATTAGACAGGGAAATATCAACCAAGTGCCCATCCTTATTGGATTTAATTCAGAAGAGTATTTAATCATGTTTTTGCCAGGTAAAAATAATTCCAACTGCCATTATTATAGGTAAACCGTGTTTATTAAATTTGCAATCTGTTCTTAAGAGTAATGCTCGTTAAAAAATATTAACATCATTGCTTAAATTTAACAATTGCTTCAGATGTGGAGGCAAATTCGAAATCTAGAGCGATTGAATTAGACAGCGACTTAAAGGAACTTGTAATGAACAAATACAATGTAAGTGAAAATGATGAAATGCCTTTCAGTGAAGAGTTACGAAAAATTTACACAAATTCAACATTCGAAGATGTGAGAGGCTCCGTAATAATGGTAAGACTTAAGTACGATAAGAGTAAGGATAAAGAAGTGTATTTTTATATACTAATGATACAAAATAATACATTGTTTCTACGGATGGCACATTCATGGGCGCCGGCAAGGCTGTATTTGGTGAAATGAAATTAACACGCAATCGCAATAATCCAGTACGAGCCCAGCAGTCGTCTGTTGTAGTCGGTCCATTCAATTTCAAAAATTTTTCTTGTGAAAGTATATTCTTGTGTAATTTAATTGTGCAATAAAATTCTGAAGTTCCAAGAAACCGCGTGACCTGGAAAAATTTCAAAATTTTCGCCTGCGGCGCCTTTTTTTTCTCCCTTCGCCGGCATCCCTCGTCCGAAACTTTTTTCTAAATTCACCCTTGCTGCCCCCCCTGATTTTGATTCTGGCGGCACCCATGGGCACATTTAATTATTTTTGTTACATCGACTAGGAACAAAATTTTGCTTCATATAAGTAAAAAAGAAAAGTATATTCTTTGCTTCAAAGAAATAAAGTATATTCGCAAAGGATCAAGGAAGTGTGTCGTGTGCATCTTTTGATACAATACATAATAATATGATAAATAAGTCAGTTATTAGTACAGTTTTTTAGTACATAGGTTTTTAGGTAGAACTAATTCCCACAAAGACGAGGATTGATTTTTTAGTTGGTACCTTAGTTAATTTCTCAATATCGTTGCGCAAATACTGCTGGTTAAGTTACTGAAAACTTAACCAGCTGGACTGGTTAAGTTTTCTTAACCAGTCTGGACTAAGTTTCCGAAATTACAGTTTTCCCATAACTCCGATAAGTTTTTTTTCAGTAACTTAACCCGCAGAATTTACAAAACGATATTGATAATTTACCTAAGGTAAAATAAGGTAAGATAAGGTAGTCTCAAGTTAGTCTACACTTAATTCTATAACTTGGCAAGCAAGTATAACTTGGCAGCGTCGGTATTATAAACAGTGATTAAGAAATTTGTTGTTTAGGAGACACTAGGTACTGGACTTACACTGGAAGTTGGAAAACTGGAAAACACAAAACTGCCAAATGTTATTACTCGAGATATCAACCAAAGGCACTAAATCTCATTACGATGAAAGTTCTGAAATTACATTATCAACACGTGCAGAGAGTTTACATTTAACAATTTGGCTTGTATTTTTCTACACCCTATATAACATTAACAAAATATTTCAATGGAAGAACACCACTGAACCGAGATGAAGTTTCTTAAAAATTATGTGCAAATTTTCCGTGCTGTGCCGAGCTGTGGCTTTTATAATATATTTGATTTAATACGAATAGCTGTGAAAAATGTTACGATAGAAATTTTAATAGTTTACATTTTTTACAGTATCTTTCTGACGAGGCCTTTAGTACTCCCGCGTCGAGACACGCTGAGCTTCAGTCCAACTACACAGATGTGTATTTATACCAATTTTCACACAAAGGATCGATGGGAGGATTTCTAAATTGTACAATGGAAGGTATGTATAAATTAGTAAAAGTAAAAAGAAAGAAAGAAAAAAATAAATGAAAACCTCTCCCTCAAGAGTTCCAACAAATAAATTTAAATTATACTATCTAAATAAGCATATTAGGGTATCCTACAATACTCACTTTAGTATAGCCTAATAAAGGAGATATATCTAAATTAATCATTATTAATAAACAACTTAAACGAGTACAGGTACATTAAAAAATCTGCAGCATAGTACAGCACCAATTTCTTCACCAAGGTACGGCGAAATGTCACTTTGATTGTTTTAACAATGAAGTGCCGCATGTAGCGGTGGTTGGTGGTGGGATATCGCCCGGTGCAGAGGCATCTGAACAGGAAAACTATATTTTGCGAGAATACGCGAAGAAACATTGTGTAATGTGGAATATGTAAAATTGATAATTTGAGTAATATCCTTTGATATTTTTTCCGCTTCCGAATTTTTGTCCAGCCCCTTTGATATTGCCGCTTTCGAATTTTTGTCCAGCCAGTGCAAAGATGTGATTGAGTAAATATTATGTGATACGAAATTAAAATCTGTTTGCAGGCCTTGATTCCGTCGGCCATGCTGAAGACTTAAAATACATATGGAGTACTGAAGATAATACAGACATAACAAAATTCCCATTGGAAGATCAAATCACTCACAATCGTATTTTGACATTCTGGACTAACTTTGTGAAGTATCTGTAAGTATCTACCTATATGCTTAATAATACTTACCTATGATATTAACAATACGATTTGCTAGGTCTATAAACTAATATTTCAAGAAGAATCAGGATTTATATTATTCTAGGATATCATGTATTTAAGCGTTTTTAAGCCCATAAAAAATTTTATAGTGTAGGAACTTTCATGAAGATGTTACATTTTAGGAAATGAAGTTTGCACAACTCAATTTTGCACGGAATCAGTAATTTGGCTTAGAATAATTGCTCCGGTGAATGCGGTAACGTATTTTGAATTTGCCATAAAATTTTAAATAGGCTCGACTCGAAACTCGTTGGGAGAGAGCAATAAATCCGATAGGTTACCTCGTAACTCTTGTGGAGGATCCAGCAGAGGGGAATGTGACGTCATCTTTGTACTGCGGCTGCCGTCTGACAGTGTTTTCATAGTTTTTCAACGTTTATCTAGTGTTTGTGTAGTTATTTGGTCGGAAATCCGACCTCCGACAAAACATGAATCAGTATATCTAATATTTTAAATATTTTAAATGGCGTGTCATTACAGCTACCTACTTATTGTTTTTAGGACTCCCACGCCTGAGGAGGATGATTTGCTACAAAATATTATATGGCCGAAAGTAAGTCCAGGGAATTTAACTTATCTGAATTTAAATACAACTATGGAATTAAAGAAGGACCCTAAACAGTATAAAGAATGGAAAGCTATTGTTGAAAAATACACTAAGGACCCTTTAATTAGCTATTAACCCTCAAACAGATACCTGCCCATACTTACATACATTTTGTATTATATATTTGAATATGCTTGTTAAATAAACAATAATTAATATAAAATATTTTTCTTTGTTCTTACTGATTTTGTTGAAGTCCATATTCAAGTTCAACCTCAGTTTACCTCAATAGTGTTATGAAAATTTAGTATCACCTGATCAACAACTAGGTACTTAGAATAGTTCTAAGTATCACTAGTTCCAATAGAACCTTCAACAATCTTGCCCCGAATCATTTGGAAGTGTTATACACGAGTTCTTTCGTTCTTCTGGATCTCTTCAGAATGTGTGATTTATCTTAAAACCATTCACACTTTAATTCCTCATTGATAGGTTATATATATATTGGGTAATGCTACTTTCATGTGATATTATGTTCATCAAAGAAGCCGTTATGTTCATTCCATTACATTTGACCCATTTTAGCCTATTGATAATGTCATTTAGAAAGTAACTAAGACGATCAAGGGTTTTTATTGCAGGAATCGCTCAATCGAAGAGTACTATTAAATTAGAGGGTGAAAATTGGAGATGCAGGTGAAAATGCACCCTTTTCAGTTTTTTCAATATATCTCGCAAACGAAGCAGAATTTCGATATACTTTGTATGAAACTTTTTGTAGAGAATTGAATTTCCCATCGCTTGAGATTGAGATTGTGATTGTGATTGAGATTGTGATTGAGATGGAGATGGAGATGGCGATGGAGATGGAGATGGAATGGAGATGGAGACGGAGATCAATATTTGAGATTGAGATGAATATTTGAGATTGAGATGAATATTTGAGATTGAGATGAATATTTGAGATTGAGATGAATATTTGAGATTGAGATGAATATTTGAGATTGAGATGAATATTTGAGATGGAGATCAATATTTGAGATAGAGATCAATATTTGAGATGCAGATCAATATTTGAGATGCAGATCAATATTTGAGATGCAGATCAATATTTGAGATGGAGATCAATATTTGAGATGGAGATCAATATTTGAGATGGAGATTGTTCTAGTCCCGATAATAATATTCTAAATAGAATTTTATAAATGCCCCTATCCCACGGGAACTAGAATTCTGTAGGGGAAGTTTAATTATCCTTGGAATAATATGTAATTAAGAATTTGAAAAAGAAAAAAATTACCTCTAAATATTGTTAGGAATTAATAAAAGAGGGCGCCACCAGTAATTTCAGACTACTGGACCTCTGTATGGACTCTTTCTCCGGATGCGTGGGCACGAGGACCTCCTAAGAGTGGAAAGAACAGTACGAAATATAAAAATGCCTTACCATTCGGGCTTACGGCGTTTCCCAGACGTCCAGGCTCCGTCGCGGTACTATCACTTAGTATTAAAAGCTCGGCCCCAACTTTTAGCAGTCAAACACAACTACTATTAACCGCAAATAAAGATAAAAACACGATCCCAGGAATTGAGGACAAAACAAGGGAAAATGCGTCACCAGACAGCTTCTAACCGAACTCGAGGGTGACCGATAACACTAAATAAATTAAATTGTTGAAACGATACACGTGACAAACGTGAAGAACGATAAATGAGATAGTTAATTCTTGCTATTTTTCTGATTAGAATCTCAGAATCTCAATCTGACATTTCAAAAAAAAAATATGACAGCTCAATCTGTCATGCGGATAAGCTCTGCCTACCGCGCGAACATGGAACTCGCGACGGCTCGCCGCGGTCCCGCTGAAAAACACAAAACCGAAAATACAACAAAATACAACAAGATCAATATTTGAGATGCAGATCAATATTTGAGATGCAGATCAATATTTGAGATGCAGATCAATGTTTGAGATGCAGATCAATATTTGAGATGCAGATCAATATTTGAGATGGAGATCAATATTTGAGATGCAGATCAATATTTGAGATGCAGATCAATATTTGAGATGGAGATCAATATTTGAGATGCAGATCAATATTTGAGATGCAGATCAATATTCTCGGTAACTCAGAACCATACTATCATACATACAAATTGTAGAGACTTTGCCACCAGGCTACCCGTAATAAATAGGATGGTTCGAAGAAAAGTACTCAAGTAAAAAGGAGGAATGCACAAAGGGCCTAATGAGGCCTAAGTGCTGTGGTGGAATGGGAGTGTAACACTACCTTCCACTACACTCCGACCCATATACATACATACATACATACAATATCACTTCGCTTCTATTTTATGTAGTGTGTATGCAGAAAATATTGGCAAGCATAACGAAATGGTAGCAAAAATCCCAAACGCCCCCTCAAACAAGAATGTCGCCAGCCGCCAATGCTGATGGCCATGGACTGTACTTTCATATACACAAGCTTAGCTGAGGGTCATGTAGTGGATCTACCATCGTTCAGAGGGAACGAAAAGCAGAAAATCCCTTGTTGAGCAAATAAGTGCCAAATCCTGATCCTTAGACAAAGAGGTTTAATAACATTTCCAAATTGGGGGTTATGAAATAAGCTAATTTGATATCATACTTACCGATACTACTTATTAAATTAACATTTATCTCACAGTATCATACAGCATTACCAACTTAGGTTAATAGTGTTAACAGCTCTTACTGCTAATAAAGCGATTTGGTAGTCAACATAGAAGCACAACGACTCACAAAATATATGCATTTGCTTCAAAAAACATATTCCTTGTGGACTTATTATTAGTCATATACCTATTTTCAAAAGCATTTTACAATCAGATAATATTTATTTATCAATATAACGGTGTTCTTCACAGTATTTACATGGAAAGTAAACATATACAATATTATTATTGTATTTTTATTCTTACATTGTTTTCATTTTGCATTTTCCCTTTATATTTTCTTTAATTTTTTAGTAGGTTGAATTAACTGTGGACAATCCTTTTTCTTATGACCCGATTCCTTGCAATGGAAACATTCCTGAAATACCCATCAGTAAATAAAAATATAGTAAAGCAAAATATAGTAAAATATATCTAAAGAATAATAATAATAAACGCCTTTATTAATTAAAGTAGACAAGCATATAAAATAAAAATAATGCATGGTGCCAGATATAGCTCTTGATGATTTTAATGTTTTACTCCAACAATGTTGTTCCAACAATATGTATAATTTTTTAACTGTAGAATGATTACCACTAATGGTGACTTATTTAACAACTTAATAATATGCGATACACCACGTTGGTGAATGGGTTTTTTTTTGTGAAAACAGGAATCGATAAAACAGATTATAACATTCTGGCATAGAATTTACTAAACATGGTTTCAAAACAGCACACTTTTTACAATTTCCAGTTTTTGAATATGTGGTCCAACTTCACTGGGATGGAGCTCGAATTATAAATTATTGAAGTTACATATTCCATATCCAGGAATTGTTATAATCCCATATCATAGATAGTATTAACTACGCATATCTGCATCTTTCATCCCTGACCTAGGTGTCATCCTTATTTTAATACACTGCAATGTAACGTTAACAAAACTATTTTCAACACTTAACTCATTGCCAAGTTAAGAATCATATGAGTTATAACACATCCACGTTAAGAAATATAGCAGGTTTCGTACACATGCACTGACAAACTACAAGGGGAAATTAGAGATAATAAGGAGCATTAAAAAAGATACTAGTTTAATCGAGGCACTTACACTAATAAGAATTCATATGTCATATGTCTGTCATACGTTAAAATCATGATCGGTACCAAAATGAAACTAAAAGTGACAAGAATAGTTTGGTGTAATTTACATAATGGTTTTTAACTTCACTTGCACATTTTTTGCCACTTGCTAAATCCATACATTTTTTGCTGATTGGAGTGTTCGGTTTAAAAACATTTTTACTTTTAAATGTATCTCTGGGCTGTGCTTTTCACAAAATATTCAATAAGACACTTCAATGCCTCATATATTTGAAACTTAAAGTTTGGTAACATTAATTGACACCTGTTTCATGAATTCCTGAGTTTTTGCCGGTAAAAACTGAACTATGCTTTATATTACCCCAAAGAACTCCAGTTTACCACATGTATGATCGGGAAAGGCGCATCTTCCACATTCGTTACAATGATTCCATGTAGGTTTCACACACCTATTGCAAAGCAAGCAGTGTATATATGTACGTCCATCCCTCGAAGTACAAGACTTACATAAGTCACAATGGTTATTTTCCTTTGAAACCCATTTGGTACACAATTTACAGTATTTATATCCATCCTTAGGTAATCTTATTAACCTGTAAATCATATGAACATAAAATTTCAACTAAAAAACCTACAAACGAAGTTTGTAAGCTTACATTGTAATGAAGTGGTAATAATTTCCCCCTCATTACGTTAATTTCTGAATATTTTGGTAGGTATTAAGCTTCGCATGTATATATTATGTTTCACTTTGTTAATAACATGAACTTTATTAATGAAATTGAATATCATAGAAGATAGACATAAATGAGATCTATTAAAATATATATAGTACTTAACGAGAGGTCAACCCCTACCCCAAAAAATGTCCATCCACTGCCATTTTTGGAAACCAAATCTAACGATCATTAGTGATTCCTTTGATTACCAGTAATTCCTAATGATTCCCAAGTACTACTATATGATTTTTAGATGATTCTTAAGTGTTGTGATAATTAGTAGCCGATTTCCAATACTTTATAAGTGATTTATAGGTGATTGATAGATGATTCCCAGGCAATTTTGAATGATTTCCAATATATAAAAGTTAATAAAACCAGTACTAATTCATATTCCACATCATAAAACAGATAAATGCCGTTATAACTGATGTAAACAACAGGCGATTCCCAGTTGATTCCCTATCGATTATAAGTGATTACTGCCTAATTCCCAGTGATTGCCAACTGATTTTCAGTAAGTAATTCTAGTTCTTTCTCATTCCCATGCGATTTACAAAAAATTGGCAAAAATAAAGAAGTTATTACTATTAAAAATTTACTGTCCTCGATTTCCAGTAGCAGTTGATCCCTCGGTACTTAATAGATACGAATTCTAATGTACCTACTCAGTCTCGTACCTACTAGGTAAGTAGGTAGCTATAATATAATTTCCTAGGTGATAGGTAATAGGTAAGTAATCAAGAATATTCTACCTTTGATCAACGTTGGTGAAAATTCTTACAGGTGAGCCATGTTTTCTGCCTTTTGGGCCATTTTGAAACAATGAATGATTATCATACTCTACTTTATAATCCAACATTTTAAAATCTTTTAATCTATCTGAAATTTGTATCTCCATAAAATAAGGAAATATCCAAAATATCGGTATATCATTTTTCAGTTTATTGATGCTTTTGTACTGTTCATTAATAGCCGTTAGAGTACTAGCAAGTAGTTCAACTCTTCCTCCAAAAGGTGGATCCATAATAAGAACCATATCCTGCCCCCTAAATAAAAATTAACATAAGCAAAAATATAGGTACTTACAGCTAGATTTTTCGATGAGAGTGTAAAATAACTCATATTTAATTTTTCAAGACAAAAAATTTAAAATATATCTCACTTATTAATGTGAATGTGGGGGTCAGAGCTTGGGTCGGAGGGTAATTTCTACTATAGCTAATTTAATACACTTACTTATTGCATTTCAGGAAGTCCTCAAACACATTTCGCCCTTCATCGGAAAAAAAATGATGATTGAAAGAGTTATACCAACAGTACTCCAAGGGGCCAAAAAAATTATGAAATCTACTGTCTATATCCAAAAGAAGACTCGATATATCGTCACAATTATTTCGAATATATTCGTGAAGTCTTGGTGTACCTATACATACCACATTTCTGTAAATAAGTAAATATAATGATAGGTGCTTCGTTTTAAATAGTAAGGAAGATACGCAACCCTACAGGACGTGTAGTCAAATTTAGATAGGTTTGAAAGTTTTAAACTTCTACTTAAAATTATTATCTACATTGTATGTATATAGACATTAGCACTACTAGCATTGTGACTTATGAATTTCGATGTAACCTGCGGGGGAAGATACTCACCTTCCCCCTATTCTTTCAATCAACGATAATACTAAGTTAATATATTAATACTATATTGTACCTACTACCTATCATACTATTATAATTCTTACTTATATCTTAAATCCCTAAAAATGTTCACAAGAGTTTCCAATGAAGATTTTGCAAAGAGATATTGCGCTTCCTTTTTGGAATTTTCTAATGGCGCTAATATCTCAGATGGACGATCCAACTGAAAATCAGTTACCCCTCCTAATAAATTATGGGTTATGTGCTTTTTTTCATACTTTTCTAATATCCATTCTGAACATGTCTGGCAGTAAATGCGTTTTCCTGGACTTAAATTACGTATTTCATTTAAAATTAAGAATATTTTCCTATGGTTAATATTTTTTAAGCATTTTTTTTTCTCCTCTTCCGATGCATATTTCTTAGATCTGCTTAACTTGTTCCTTTCACTTAACTTGTTACTTTCATCCTCCCAGAGGAAAAAGTTACACTGTTTACGATCTCTGCAAGCAGCACAAGCAAAGAAATTTCGCCTTTCTCCTTTACATTCTCTAGAAAATAAAATTGTAGGCCCGTGGGGACAGAGAGGATGATTTTTTAGATCTTCGGTTACAACACGTATCTTAGTTTCGTTGCGGGCCATTTCCAAAATCAAAGTCACAAGTCAGTCGTTACTTTGTCAATCGCATAGATTAATATATTTGTTAAATTATCATAAAAACAACTTTTCAGTTTTTGGAACATTTTCTTAACCTTACTATTTCATTATCATTTGTATAATTTATGACGCTCTACTTCTGTCACAGAAGCGTGAACTTATACCACAGAATTAACAAGAGTTTAATTATGTGCTTATACCATAGAACCATAATCTATGGCTTATACCCTCTTCCGTGTAAAGTCACAACAGAAGTTGGTGCAATCGGGCATTAGGCATTAGGCTTCTTCTGATGTTACAGTTTAAGTAATAATATCTCACCGGAGTATGAACTTGGCCGCCGGCCGTAGTAAAGATTTAAAGCATATTTTCACTTATGCCTCGCTCAATGATATTTGAAAAACAAATAGAAACAAGAAAAACAATTGTCTCTGCTTAAAAATGGCAAAAAGTCTCTGGCAAAATTTCGCGAATCAAGTTTAGTGGTGGAGATACTTCACTGAATATGGCGCGAGGGGGGGGCGGTGGCTTAACTGTATTTTTAATTGTTGGCAGGTTTTATATTTTATCACTGTACTACACTGAAAACCAAATTATTACCTATTATATTTCAGTGCTGTATTCATTGTAGTCGTAGGTTGTAGTTTCCTGGAGATTTTGTTCTTTGTTGTGGTTTGGTTCTTTGTAGATGTTTTGTGGTTTGGTCTTTGGGAATTCTATGTTTTGTGGTTTATTTTTTCTATTTCATGAAGTGCAGATGCAGACTGAAATGTGTCATAAGTCATAAGTGTCATATTGTGTATGGTCTGTGGTTATAGTATTTTTCAATTTTAATTTTTAACAGTATTTTTCATTTAGTTTGCGAGGGGACTATTGTCTGAAATAACTATTTTGTGAGCACTTACTTTGCTTCTTCTTATTTCTGCTTATTTGTAATAATATAGTAGGTACAGAAAATGAGTTCAGTCGTAGAAGAGAAAGAAACCACCAGTGACACAAAAACATTTTCCCAAAAGCAGGCAGAACGTATGAAGAAGTTAAGGGAACTACACAGATTACGAAATGAGGCACGTACTCAAAATCACCAAGAAGTGGTAGCAGAAGATGCAAGGAATAAATTACCAGAAAATTGGGAAAGTCGTAAGCGTAGAGCTGAATGGATATTAAACGATCAGAAGGAAAGAGAAGAAGCTTCTAAACGTGGGGAAGATTATGATAGAGTAAAGTTATTGAATATTTCAGCTGTGGAAGCTGAGAGATTGGAAAGACAAAAGAAAAAGAAGAATCCTGATAAAGGATTCTCTGACTATGAAGCTGCCACTGTGCGGCAATATAACAGGTAAGCTTGCTATTTATATATTTATAAATGTTACGAATGTTCATGAAGGTAAATAGTGTATAGAACAATAAGTACCTAGGAATAATGACTTAATAAGAACAATGAAGGTATAATCAATTATTTATAAGCATCTCTATTTGCAGATTGATTAAAGGCATGGTCCCCAAAGATATGGAATGGTATGATGAGCAGAAGGCAAAATATGGGGAAGCATTTTACGCTGCCCCAAATACAATAGTTCACGGTCTGCATGAGGATAGACCTCAAGCAGTTGACAATCTAGTCAAAAGTGTAGAGGAGCAAATCGCTAAAAGAAATAAATATTCTAGAAGACGTACACACAACGATGATGCTGATATTGATTATATCAACGAAAGGAATGCCAAATTCAATAAGAAGATGGATAGATTTTATGGAGAACATACAGCTGAAATTAAGCAGAATTTGGAAAGAGGCACAGCCGTTTAGGTATATCGACAGTATAAATAATTTTTTGCTATACCTAAATGTAATCATATTTTTAACTGATTATTAGTTTAATATTGTTCAAATTTAATTTTTAACAATTTATTAATTCATATTGACAATGAGGGTTTAGTAAATAAAGGTAATTTATTCACAAAAATAGAGATTATTGCTTTTCTTGTCGAATTAAACAGAGTGATATAAGTAATTATGCAGCTGCTAAACAGCCTTGGTTATCTGACCACAACAAAGAACCAAGGCTGCTCTTTGGCCACAATTATTTTGACAGAGATGAAAATTTCTGGTCTATGTCATTTTCTCTGACGAACAAATGTTGAGGTCATGCCACGATGGGTCACTTCGTATGTATAGACCAAGGAATTCCTAATACGAAGAACGATATACCAAGCCAGTTAATGGTAGCGGTCTTTTTTTTTTTGTTAATATGAGGGCCTGGATAAGTACAGCTAATCCAGGAGTCTACTGTCATCTGGAAGGAAGGCTAAAAGGCGAATATTATAAACATTTGCTGCAAAATATTGTGTTACCAGTGTTGCAGCAATGTGGATGCAGATTACTGTCTGTACTTGGCTCATTCTATGCCAAGACGGTTGGAAGCAGTAATTGCTAGCAATGGGCTATATTTTAAAAATAAGAATTACACCCTGTTGCTTTATTCGATTATTTCTTTCTAATACCAAATTTTATAATCTAGACATCAAAACATTGTCATATTGACAAGAAATTGATATATCTCTGTTCGGTCAAAAGCCACAATTACATGAGGCTAAAATTAAAATAACAAAAAATATTTATAAGGGTCGTGTACTTTTAATTGCTTCGATAGGTAATAGATGGTATTGTTACATACATTTTTCAGCATTTTACATGTACCTGTGATTAACTTCGTGTATTTTACATGCATGATCTCCTAATCTATCTGATGGTATCATTTTTTATATATTATATTTTACCTATAAGAATATTTTACTGCCCAAGATGGAAAAATAAGTAATTATCAATATATTGCGTATATGTGTAGTTGACTCTTTCTACAGGCAAAAAACATGTAGTTGTAGGTCTGCTTGTACAGTATAGATGTAGTCTTGTTGGCAATTTACCTATAAATTGGTGATCAGGTAGCATACCTCTCTTTCACTGGTACTGGTATCCCATGCAAGTCTCTGACTTATTTGAGGGAACCATTATGATTGAGATATTATTATTACACCCATGTTGTAGGTGTAGGTTGATTCCTTGGATAAGTAAGTAAAACACAATTTTAATATCAAAATAAGCACTTTCTTATTTTTATTATAAATTTCCAGAAAATATTTACAATCAATTATTGTAATTATTAATTTAGTGTTGCCTAGCTGGACACATATTGTGTTTGTGAGCAATCATAATTACTTAACAAATTTGTAAATAAAATATAAAATATAGCAGTTCTCTATTTAATCTTCTTCCTTATAATACCCAAGAGTGTGTTATTCCTGAAAATAAAAACAAAATAATTAGTATTCCAGTAATGGGTAGATATAAATCAAAACCCAGATTTATTAACCTTGGGTATTAAACATTTATATTTAATTATTCAGAATAGAATATAATCACCGAACATAAACAAGACTTGTTTATGTTCAGTGATATAACCGAAACGCACCCTTTAGGAGAAACTAAATATTTATACATATGGCCTGTCATTTTGGTGTCTTATGTGCTTATATGGGATTTTTCGTATTTTTGAGTAAACATTATTTGGTTATTGTGAATAACTACAACTTTTTTTGAGTGTTGACGATAATTATAGAAATTTTTCTACATATTTCTGAAGTTCCGTACAAGATATGAAGCAAAACTTGAAAACTTTGTTTCATATATCCCCATTGTACGTAGTACCTACTTAGTTATGATGGAGAGACTTTGTTGGAAGCTAGTGCAACAATTAATTTTATAAAAATTATCGAAGTGTTTACTACCTATCTATATGATACTTAACAAAACCACTGTTTATTACGACTGGGTCATTGGATCTCTTCTTGGTCCATACAACATACCTTAAACTAATTAGTGATGCCATATTTATATTATACAACTTACTAAATTTCATAAAATGCATGATATATAAAAGGTATAATATAATAATACCATGTCTCTAACTGACATTGCAATCGCAATGCATAGTAGGGAAGGCCGGGGTACATTCTGATGCAGGTCATATATTATCGCTACTGCTAAATATTTAGCAGGTTATGGTAAAAAAAAATATTTATTAAGATATGTATAGATGTCATATTGAAATTGCCACAACCGATGAAGTCAGATAACTGTGTCTCTTCCTAGATCTTGCAAAGGTCTTCGACACTGTGTATATCACTCACATCAACTGTTGGAGGCTTTGCAGGATATTGATTTTATAGGAAATGCTTTCAATCTAATGAAATGTTACCTGAGTGCTCGCAAGCAACACGTTATATTGCATTCTAAAACTATTGAAGCGAGAACTGTAGCCTGTAGAGTTCCACAGGGTACACTTTGAGGTCCAGTCTTATTCATAATATATATTAATAGTGTAGCATTGTCAGATATTGTGTAGTGTAACATTGGAATAAATAAATACCTTTTGGTTCTTTGTTTTTAAGTTTAAGTAAACGGCTATCTGTGTAAAATACATGCGTCGGACTTCGTCATGTCTCACGTGAAATGGAAGATAATAAAACGGATATGGACATGCAAATACCGTAACTTGAATGTGTGGTATGTGTCTTAATAATAAAGGGATTTTCATCATTAAACTTCACAGATCAGCTTCAATTAACTACTAAAGGAAGGGCAAAACCGCCTATGAAAAATTTAACCACAAAAATTAAAAATTGTAATAGGCTTTTTTATCCGGAAATACATTATGAACAATTTAAATGGTTAACAGGATGTGGAAAAGGTCTCTGGAATAAAACTGGTTTTTCCCATTTAAACAATTTGCATAAAGCTGTAAAAAGACAGGTAAGGAATAGGTAAGTTTTTAAAAAATGCTTCCCTTACTTAAAATTTCTCACTTTGTAAATACTTCGGTACTATTACGTCCGAAAACAAGCAAGGATTTTGATCAATATATTTTTTTAGAAAATTTTCTAATATAAATACAACTGTTTACGTCTGTTGTGTTACTTATAATATAATATATGCTACTAATATCAAATGACCGGTCTTGTATTTTTTTTTAGGAAGAAACGCAAAAAATATTTGGTAATTTTTTTATGTACTTATACATTATAACATATAAATATGAATAATGTAGCAGAAAACAGCTCCATTTGAGTCCCTATCTCTGCTTCACTTGTTAAAGGATTAGTAGTTTTAAAATATTACTTAGAAAAATCATGCGACTACTTTTTTTGCCCTTAATAATATACCTACCCTAAAAACGGTATGTACTTGCAGGTATCTACGTATTTACCTACCTTCTTTAATATTTTAGTAATAACACCACAGCAAACAAAACATGCAGATATTCTTAACATAACATATTATTAAGTAAATATAGGTCGTTTCTTGATGACCACCACCACATACCCTCCAAATCAAGTGCATCTAAATTTGGTAACAAAAAAATTCTTCACATCTGCCAGTATCGCTCACCATTCACTGTAACTGCATCTCCTACCATAATTTGGAAAAAGAACGGTCCGATGATGCCAGCATATCATAAACCACACCATAATTACCTTTAGCGGATACAAAGGTTTCTTGTGAATCTTGTGAAAAATAGCAATTTTTCTTGTTATCATATACACTTAACCAAAAATGACCTTGATCTAAAGATAAATTCCCTTTCCCGTTGTTTTAAACTCCAAGCAGCAAATTCTCAGTGCCGAGGATGATCCAGTGGCTTAAGTTCTTAAGTCAACTCAATCTTATACGGATGTAAACTCGTCTTTTTGCAAAATCCGCCAAGTTGTCGCGTTTTTAAGCCCTAACCCTTGAGCATGACGAAATATCGATCATTTTAGATCCTCTGCAACACTAGCTCTTAGAGTAGCAATATTCTCAACATTTCTGGCATTTCTACGTCTTGCTGGTGTTTTTAGATCGTGAAGAGTAATTATTTCCTAATTTCTCAACAATGCGACGAATGGAAAGCAACGAAGGGCGATTATTTAGAATAAAGCTTCTGCGAAGTGCGCGATAAGTTATCACAAAACGATTGTTTTCGTAATTTTTTTTGAAAACACTACTGAATTGTTTTAGTATACAGAAAATAATTCACAACTGGTGACAGGTATAGACTTCATTATTATGGTGACCATATCATTTCCAAATCATATCGTTCTTATTGGGAAACCCATTATATTAGATTTGCATATAAAATTTGCGTTTATAACAAATAAAAACAACAACCATGCAGTGTTAGACAAGGTGGCATTCTTTATTGAAATGAGTAGAATTAGTAAATACGAAAAAATCACAACACGTAAGCAACTAATATCTTACGTCTTGACAATCTCGGTGTAACATGAATATGAATATTATCTCCAGGAGACGCAGAAACTATAAAATAAAAGCATATATTAAAAATTTAAACATTTATTAAATACGCACACTTAAAATACATTTGCAAACAGTAATTTTAATATGCAGCACTGTATGTAATCTGAGCAGCCCACAACTAGGGGGACGGACTTGCACTGCATAAGTGGCACATTACTTTATAGTTAAACAACCCATACAGGCAGGCAAATATGTGGAATGGAAATTATATTACTTATAATGAATGTTGTAATTACAGAAACATCATTTAAACATATTTACATCTATTTAAAATTTTAAAGCCTACAATATTTATATTCTTAAATAATATTTGTTTTATTTTAGGGTAATAAAAAAATATCTGTTCGAGATGGTTTGTAAAAATATAATCAAATTTAATAATACCAACTGAACTTGGTATAATAGAACATAAAATTTATAACCAATAATAACAATATTTTAATAAGTAAAAGCCGTATTCACTACACAAAATTCATGTAAACATTCAGTTTTATAACAAATATATAATATTTGTTTTTTCAATAATTTGTATCACAGATATTCTCAGAAATACTTATTATAAGTATTTATAATTGTGATTTGTTTGCATCTGCATTTATGTCAATGGTAAAGGTGTTTCACATCAGAAATTATATCTACTACGAAACTGTAAGAAAGAATTTTATTACAGCCGTATGCATCTTCTTTTATAAGTAACCACATTCAGCTGAAAGTGCTTTTATAGATCTTAGACTGTCTGTTTGACAGATAAAAAAAACAAAAAAAACAAAACACTCAGTCTTCGAACCATCAAAGCACTTTCAGCTAAATGTGGGTACAAAATATGATATAAATACGGCAGAAATAACAGTTCAATGTAGGATGACTTGATACAAAAATTATATTGAAGTATGTAGTGCCCCTAGAAAAAGAACATGGAAAATAATAACTACAAGCAGATACCTAATTAGATTAACTTGTTTCATATTTATTATGAATTTATATATCTTGACAATATATTGCATATAGTCCAGTTGTTGAAGGTTTCCCGTCAGAATTCTTTGAACCTTGACCGATTGACGTGAAACTTGGTGAGTCAATGAGCAAAAGTGACACTCGTAAATTATGTTTGAGAACATGAGAGAAGTTTTTTTTTACATAATTAAATAAGATGTGAATTCATAAAATGCATAAACCTGTATGTTTTCTATTTTTTTCAGGAAACCTGTATTTTTTCCAAATTTTCATGAAAATCGAAGGAAGTTTAAAGAATAGGGAGGTAATAGCTTATTTTTACCTTCAATGACTGAACTAATATAAACATTTTTCTTTGTACTTCCATGCCAGGTTTATATTTCTTTAATTATGGAAGCTCTAGTTGACAAATATAATTCGTCATCATTCATATCATCAGCTTGCATCTAGAGCAAACTTCTCAATTTGAGCAAAATATTAAGAAAGAAAATTGGACTTTTTCCTTATTCTGTTCTATTATCACTTAGATCAGCCATTGATCTAATTGAGTGCACCCTATTTATGCCTATTACCAATATGCGCACCAACTATTTGATTTTGTTGTAAATAACTGTCTAACATATTGGGTGTTGAACGGCTAGAGACTACATGCCCAGGCAAGCCTACTGTCGTGTGCCTAGAATCTAAAACAAACCCTATAGGCCTTGGTAAAGAAAAAGCTCCATTATTGTTATTATCATTAGGAACATTGTTTAAGCTTAGCGACCTAGCAGCCTGGCCAAAGTCAAAGGTGTTATTATTACGAAACACACTCAGAGTATCAAAGTTAATGTTAGGGTTAACAGCTTCGTTTCTCGTACCGTGTACTATTCGTGGCATTTCGCACTGCTCACATTTATCCAAATCTGGATGGTTCAGGAATGTACATACACCACAATTCCACTTGGGACCCTCGATATCCAGATGCGGAAGCAACGGGGGCCCTTGGTAGACCAGTCTTCTTCGGTTTGGTTGCCGTATTCGGAATGACGGGATGTCTGTGGTCAGCAGAGGCCCTCGTTGGCCTGTGTAGATGTTGTTATAGAATTCTTCATCTAAACACAAATTATAGTTATTAATAAAACAGACTAATTAATAATCTAGCATATGCTGCAGTATGATGTCCGGGGTTATGTTCGATGGAAAATAACGAGAACATGATAAAGACTGGTAGGTACCTACTAAATTCAGTAAATATATATACTTAATATTCATGGTCTTTTTTTTAAAGCCTATACAAAATATACAAATAAAAGTACACATAAAATGTACAGTTGCTGCCTGCTATCCAAATGTGAACGAATTTTGGTATTCATGATATTTTCTTTGCAATAATTGTATTTAATCGCAAAACAGAGCAACAAAAAAAATTTTGTCCATGGCCATTTTCGATAATAAAAACTCGATAATATATTTGAAGTGTTGTATAATGTAGCCATTACACAATAGTATTGCGTAATAATACTTGTTTTTCGTTATACACTTTACATTATTTGATTTACATATGTTGCCATGCCAACGTACACCAACAACTTTCTGAATATTTGTAATATATTATTTTTTTATATTATAAATTTAGTGGACATAACAGTATTCCAAGGAAAATTTTGTTTGAGATTTAACCGCCTTCTGCACAATATAATAAATAGGTGTACTATTATATTTACTAATAACTGTTTACTGCATTATTATTTAATAAAAGTTTAATAAAACAAAATTCCATTCTTATATATTACCTACAACAAAAAGTATATACCAGTTTTACATCAAATTTGATGCTATAAAATAATAACAAAAGAATAAGAAGAAAATACTACTAAGATTTTACCAAAGTTATTAAGAAATTATTTATTCCGTAAACTTTGATATTACTGTTATTATGAAGAAAAAAGTTACATTATTGAAAATATCCTTAGGGCAGTAGGCTTAAAATTCATATCGGAATTAATTGCTACAAAAGGTTTTATTGTTTTAATGGCTTCATTTGTTGCCTAATATAATTATCTTAGGTTTTCTTCCTCGACGAAGTTGTGCTAAAGTGGTGGGGGGTAAAAGTGTACCCCCAAAAGGGGTATTTTTGCGGTTTTT
Organism: Tetropium fuscum; assembly: GCA_964058915.1. Lineage (NCBI taxonomy): Eukaryota > Metazoa > Arthropoda > Insecta > Coleoptera > Cerambycidae > Tetropium > Tetropium fuscum. The sequence goes on from CAXKVY010000920.1 coordinate 68,931, forward strand.
GCGCGAGCCACAGAACAATAGAAAAGAGAGATCAAAGAACAAAAAAGCCAAAAATAAACCTGTAACTATTCATACCTCAGTCCTAATCACGAATGATAGAAGACGCGCCCACTGACCCATGAGAATATCCTAGAAAATTAAACACCTACCTACTATTTAATAAAGTGAACGTAACGTGAACGCAGTTATGTCTCCTAAAGGACTCAACAATATGGAAAATATTGTCCTATTGAAAGTTGTAGGGCATTATTGAATGAGACCAAACGCATCAATTAGTGATGATTATGTCATGCTTGAAGAAAGGTTTGATTTCGTCGAGAAGCCATTTATTTTCGACCAACAGCTTGACCACCTTCTTCTTACTCTGCCTGAAGAGTGCTGAAGTTGTCACATCCACTTATGCCGTGGAGAAATATGAGTCTTGCTCTTGCGACCAAATACTTAAGATGGGGTCATTCCAACTCTTCCAAGTTTTGAGAAATACCTATATGTTTGCTGATAGTGTGGCTAGGGTACTGAGCATGATGACGAGGTCCATATCCTCACCAACTACCACAACCTTCTCATGCTCCCGTGATATCTCAAGGACCATGGCAACAGTCAGGTAGTATGTGTCTTCATTAGCTTGCTTTACTGCGAAGCCTTCACCTCCAAGCATCTCAGTAAGCAAGCTAGCTAATAAGACGTACTTTATACTTGTCGTTGGAAAGGAATTAATTGCTGGTCACCACCTTTCAAAGTGACCTCAAAGTCTTTCGCTTCGGCAGACGTGCTCAGCAGATTTGTTGCTCTTGGTGGGCAGGTCGTATGGGTAGTCATCAAAAACTTGTCGCACTTCGGTTGTAGTGTCTTTTTAGGTAGTCAACGTATTTGGTTAGGATTAATTGGCATGTTTCCGAAGTTTTAGAAGTTTATAATTTTTCGTAAATATGTAAGTTTTGTCCAACTTTGATGAGCACTAGCACCAAAAACATGCGTCCGGTATCATTCAATGGATAATTTAATGCCCTACAACTTTTTATATGATAATGTTGTCGATATTGTGAGTCTTTTAGCAGATATAACCGTAGAATCACAAAAATACCCGTCAGGGGGTCCATTTTTCCATAAACAATAAAACCTTTTGTAGCAATTATTTCCGATACGTTTTTTTTTTTGGCCTACTAGGTACTGGCCTACCTGTCAATTTATGTACTTTCTGAAATGTAAATAATAAATTCAAGGGAACAGTGACGAAAATTTTTGACGAATTAGCATTTTTAAGCCTAAATTTCCTAAATATTTAGGACAAAAATGGAGTATAATTAATTATACACCAAAAATTGGACCGGTATAATTAGTGAAGCAAAAATAAATTTTGGCATCGAAAAAATTAGTCTTGCTTTTTTCGAGGTTAAAATTTACTTTTCCTGGAATTTAATGCTCATGTTCCACTTGCCGTCCTAATAAATATGCTAAAAGTCCCCTAAAATGAAAGCTGTGCTTCGCCCTAGTATATTGAAAATGGCGGTTCATTTTCAGACTTGTATATAAATCCCTCACCGTTGCAGATGGGAGAAAAACTTATGCAAATAAAAATTTAGGCAATACCAAACTATTTTTATAGAAACATTTTTTCTGAATTGAACGGTTTTTTCTTATGAGCTGCATTATGAGCTGAATTATGAGCTGCAGAATGTTATTGATATTCAAATATTCAAATTTTGTACGAAATACACAGTAAAATGTGTTGATAGGTTCAAAACAAAACAAAAAACATATTTTTATATATATTACCGTTACAGAAGAAAAATATACTGTAATAAAATATGAAGCGTTTAATAAATTTAATAAAAATGCTAAAATACGTTATGACATTACCATTAATTCGTCATTATTAATGTTGTCATCAGGTAACATATATCTTGAGATGTAAATGATTAAATAAAATTAATATAAACAGAGGCTAGATTAATAAATTTTAAGTGCACACTAACTTTTTGTAAGGTAAAGCTTTTCTACAAATATGCTAAACAATAGTATCCAGGCTCTACACTTGTAGAGCAGAAATACTCTAAGTACCTATTTAAATCGATATTATCGTAAAAACCACTAGAGATGAAGGTAGAGATTCAGATAAAGGTTATTGGTCTCAAAATAATGGAAATTAAATTATCCGTTAGCATCCATTATGAAATATAGGATTTTCCATTTCAATAAATCGAAAAAAAATATTTGAAAATGTATTTTGGACACCCCGTATAAAAAAAATCAATTCTAACACTGGCTTGGTGAACACTGGTAACACTGACGGAGAAGGTTGCAAATTTAGGACAATAAACCTGTCATATATAGGTTTTTTTTTGCGGGTGAAACATTTTGCAAGGAGTGGGATATTTTAAATACATAGTGACTTGACTACCCGAGCCACTAGCCTTTGTTTGCAATAAAATATTACACATATAACTTAGTATACTTTTAAAACTTTCCACCGGCGAGTTTCATGTGACTGTAAAATCGTGTAATCGTTAAAACTGTTGTGGCTTTTATATTTTCATTCATTGTATTAATTTTCTGAATTGCATAGTTTGCGTTCTTAATTCAAAATGGCATGCCATTCAACATATATTTTATAATAGTACTACTTACCACCCTTATCTGCTAAAGCTAAATGTTCACACTGGCATCTGAGATGTTTGATTTCCATTAAAAGTTGCTTTTCGACTTCTGAATCCGTCGCGCGTTCTCTTTCTAGTCTATTTTTCTCTAAATCAGCAACCTCTTGCTTCATAATCACTAATTTGGATTTTTCAGTTTTCAGTTCTATCCTTAACCTTTCTATACGAGCTTGTTGTTTTATTATCACAGGCGCTGAAAGAAAAATAAGAAACCCATACAGAGTTTAATCATACATTGCATCGAAACGGTATTTTATTGGATTTGTGGACAAAAATTACAGCAAAAATATTAAACTATATAACATGTAGTTTGGTACAACCGTATTTAAAATGAGCAATATCGCACTTAACGATTTGGTTAGTTTTATTACAAGTTATTAGAATGACTATACTCTATCCAACGAGAGAATGGACTTGCTTTGCGCATCGGCGACTAAAGAGGAGGGGCTCTGTAACGAGCTACGCAGGACCGTCATTCGATGAAATTCGTAAGTAGGTGAAATAAATTTTATTTTGAAAACATGAAAACATTTTATTTATTTAACATAAATTTATTATAAATGTATGAGCGTTATGAAAGTAATATAAACCCTAAAACTGTCTCTTCGTACGACATTTGCGGATTGTCTTCCTTTAATTTCTTATATAAATTTATTATAATTATTTTTTGACTTTGATAAACGACGTAAAAGTAAAAACAAAAATAAATCATTGACCACGGTTACTGGTGGCGAATAGTATGCGTATTAAATAAAACATATTTATTATTATATTTCTTTACCTGGCCTCTTTTATTCTTCTTAATTGGCGATAATGGTGGATTTATCTCGTCTCTGGCTGCTGCCATTCTTATAATAGATTTAAAACTTATTTCACAACCGTAAACAACACAACTAAAATAACCGTACTTGAGACTACAAATACAAACTGTGAATAGGTATGTAGTAGGTACCAGGTAGGTATCGGACCCAGGCGCCGGCCCTGGCTACCTGCTGAGCCAATTAAGACGTTGAGGGCGTTAAACTAATGTTCTAAAGGGGCGGAGATCTGACCAAAACAGACGAATTTTCGCTCGAGTGCAAGTCCATTCTCTCGTTGGATACAGAGAACTATACAAGTATTAGGTACATAATTATATTGGCCACAATCAGTTTTTAATCGCTTTGTAATATGATCCGATTATAATAGTTTTGTCCATCCTAGGCACGTGCTTCAATTGTTAGTTATAGAGACGACATTTTTTCATCTACTTCTCAAGTTCGTACGACATCCGGTTTAGCCGGAAGCTGGTGACCCCGAAAATATATATAAAAGGACAAAATATCAAGAATAAAAATGTATTCCCCACTAAATTCTACATAAAAAAGGTCTCTACATTTTTTTCGATTGGTGCAACAGATTTGAGTATCAGGACCGTGCGAAGGAGCAGTCACATGAGCGTAAGAGAGCAAAAAAAATAAATTATTATGAATGTGCTCCTTAAAGAATTTAAGACACGATTTCTGGTGCGATCACTGTCCCCCAATGCGATGTCTGTACCCCCGTTTATAACGACGTTCGTTATAACGAAAAACTCCCTATAACATAGAATTTTTTACAATTTCGTTGGTTTACCTCAAAATCCATACATTAATACACTCTTTATCGCGCAACAGGCATTCTCTATTACGAAGAGATATGTTCATATTTAGACGTCAGTAGATATTTACTTAGCAAGTATTTAACAGTGTAATTGTTTTGTAATCAGTTTACAAAAGGTTCCGACTAAATCTTTGAGGTGCCAAAATGTCTAAGAAAGATCTCATGGAGTCATTGTTTCTACGAAATTCTGTGTCTGTTACTAATCACACTAGGCACCTATCGTTAACACCATCGTGTAATTGGTGAAATTATGGTTATATTTCTTTCTTCCCTCCATATAACGAACTCTTTATAACGAAAAACAATGCTCGGTCCCTTGAAATTCGTTATAAAGAGTTTACACTGTACACTGCAAAAATATACAGGGTATCCTGTTTAAAAATCAAAATCCACTTCCGGGAAAACCGGAAGTAGTAAAAACTTAAAGAATAAATAAAAAAATATCGTCTCGTCAATAATTCTATTATATATTTAGTTCAATATTTTCTAGCATATAGCTAGGAGAGTTGTAAAGTAGTTTCTTTGAAAGTTCTTTACGCATTTAATCTTCTAGATCTAGATAAATGTATGCATGTTGCTTTTATGTCAATATGTTCAAATATAACAATTTTCAATAGTAGACTAGGTAATTATTTTCTATGAATATCCTCGTAATCCTATCAAGAGTTCCTATCAAAACTAATGTTACATAAAAATATCACTATGCAAATAGTAGGTATAAATAATAAATTCAAGTGTAAATGACAAATTAAATAAATCGTACATCATTCTGAAGAGCCTATATATACAACTGATAAATGTTTTCATTTGATTTCTCCTTGTAATGGATTGCTACCATGTTATAACAATGCAACACCTCATACGAGGAAATGACATACAGGTCAGATTCCATTGCTTATTTCTACTTAACCTAACCTTGGTACTAAATTCAGTGTAGGTACTAAAATAATGACTTTATTACCCTGAGATCCCATTATTTGTGTTTCTATCAAAATAACAACCAGCACTATTAGTCTTGTCACAGCACTTCACGACAGCGACAATTCTTAATACCCACATACTTGTAACTATTCTAATATTATACACATACATACGAGAACACATACCTAAAAGTATTTAAAAATATTATATCATTAATGATAGGTCGTAAATTGTTGAAAACCAATGATAAACCAGATACGTGTTGATAACCACACGTCAGACTGATAAAAAATCTCATTGTGATAATTAAATCAAGAATAGATTTCGTTACATGGAGTTGTTTTGTTTTGTTAAATACGCAGGATGACGTTTAAGGTTTGATGATTATACGAAAAACTGTTTTCCTTTGGCATCATTTATAATCAATATTGTATATTTAAAGATAACCAATAGAAAACAAATACGGTCTTAATTTATCTACCTACACGATTACATTGAACTAGTAGGATTAATTTGTATGAAAATACCTACTAGCTATATGTTATTGTCTTAACATGTGAAAAGTTCATTGAGAGCACGAGGGCCATTTTGCAGGATTACTGTTCGATTTCTTTTGACTAGCGCCGTGCACCGTTTTACACAAATTACACAAGTCATAGTATGAAGCCAATCAAGGTGTACTTTTAAAATTCAGTTGCAAGGTTTGACGCGAACAATTCGACCCCAAAATTGTAATGGGGGACTCCAAAAACCCCGGGATAACAACATTGCAGACGGATCGGAGCAACTAGGTTTTTGATCGCAATCTTGAATTTTTTAACTAAAACCTGTATGCAAAATTTCAGCTCAATCGGTTCGAGGATAACTAACTGCAAACATTGCAAGTTAAATTAAAGTTAGTAAAAATTAACTGATTTTGCTATACTAAAAAGTGAGAAAAAACTAACTAAGAAAAGCAAACCAACTGTGTGACTAACTAACGACCTTTATATACTCTTCGTAAGCGAATATATCGGCCCCCGAAAGACCCGTGTTCAAACCATACCACTACCGCACTTCTATTTTACGTTTATTGCTATTTTTTAAATCTCGACTTTAAATGTATTGTAAAAAAATCAGGTTTTACATTACATTTTGAGACATTTCATAATCCGATGCGAGTTTTGCCTGTAAAGTTGCTACAAAGTAGTGATGAATTTTCAAAATTCGATAAATATTGCCATTATGATCCGAAGAGACAAAATCTGTATTTCGGAGTTTCCCCAAAAACTTCCGCTGATCAAGAACTTTTTTTCAAAAAGAATATTCAAGATGGAGGATATTATCCATTTAAGATCCCAATGGACTCAAAATCGGTGTCGTATCGGGAATTTTGGTGCCGCAGATCACGGATTTGTTGTCAAAATATTCAAGATTACAGCTCCAAGATAACCCAAGTCTTTGTCGTATTTATACGGTCCGATTCTACTTAGAAACGACGTCTCGGGTATTTTGGGGTTACATAAAATATCAAGAATTTTGTGTAAAAATAAATATTCAAGATGGCGGCTCCGGAATGGCAGACATTTAATCGGTATTTATCGGTAGGCATTCCATCTATCGGTATGTATATGTTCAGGTTCGATTCGACTCATGATCTGTATCTAGAAGTTTTAATGGTAGCAGATCATGGATTTTTTGTCAAAGTAAATATTCAAGATGGCAATTGGCAATAAAAAATGCAAGATGGCAGCTCCAATAAGGCTTATGAGTTTTGCGATTTTAGGTTCGATTCGACTCAAAATATGTATCTAGAAGGTAGCAGATCACGGATAAAAATCAAAGTTAAAGTAAATATTCAAGCTGGCGTATTCAAGGCGTTTTCGTCATTAAGATTCCATTGGACTCAAACTTGGTATCTCGGTCTTTTCAGAGTCGCAGATTACCATTTTTTACTCCAGGAGTGGCTTTTTATACCCCTTTCAACTGCAGGGAAAAATAAATTGAGTGCCTCGTCGGTAGCAGACGTTCGTATGATAGAGAAAAAAAATAAAAACGAGGTACTTTTTTGACGAGCCGACCCCTTTATGGGACACATTATCTTCACAGGGGGGAGAATGATTATTTTTTATATGAAAGGCCCCCTTTTTTAATAGGGAGTGACCCACTGAATTTTTGTGCACTGATTTATTTACACTCTTATAGGAATAATTATATTATATGAATAATTATATAGTATATTCTTTAGGAACTATAAGAAAATTCAATTTCAAATACATTTCGGTCATAACCCATTATAGCAAGATCTCAAAAGTCCTTTACCCTCCATCACGGGTTTGTAAAATAACCAAATTGGAAGAACCATGTATCATGTAATTCTAAATTGTAAAGGCATATATATTTAACGTCCCAATAAATAATGCTGAAGCAATATAAATTTACTTTTAGACCCACTCATCTAAAAAATATCAGCTTCACAATAATTATTATACCTTCAGTCAGTCTAGATAGACTGACAGTGAAGATATTCACTTGAAATGAAATGTTTACGCAGATGATATTATACTTTAAAATATATCTAAATTATTTATATATTATGTTACCTACTAACTCACCAATTCATAATATTTATGCCATTTAATTTCTGAACGGTAAGTATAGCTGGTAAAACCAATTGCGTTGTTGGATTTTGTTTAGAGAACCGCGTAGGGGCAGTTGGAGTAAAATGAAGAGGTAACCAAAAAATCATTCCGACTTAAAAAAATATATTTCAAACTAAAAGTGCCTAATGAATATACTGGTATTAGTCTAAAGCCGGGGATACATCTGAGGAACGTTGCCGTTCGTTCGCATTCGTTTACATTGGTAGGTATTTCTAGCATTGCTGCTCGTTCGTAGACATTCGCGGCAACGTTGCTGAGTATACTGAATACATTTACGAACTCCAATTCCTATCCGCCGTAAACAATTTGTTTGCGTTCCACTCATTCGCGAAGATTGTACGAAAAAGTACGATAAACTTATATACGAATATTACGAATCCCCACTAGCTAGAAATCGTAAACAAACAGCAAGTCTTACTTCTGGTGGTACGGCTTCTCTGAAGTATGTATTCTGCTTAGCAATTTTTGGTTTAATCATTGCCAGAAGGAAGGTAAAATCTTCTCGAGACATTCGGGTGAAATTTTTAAAAAATGTGTCATTTAAATCCGCTAGTAAGTTCATACCATCATATCTACTTCTACTTAGATATAAATCACTCATCCAAACAAGTCTTTGTTTTCTCTTTTTTTTCTTCTATTCGTCGCTGAATGATTTTATTGATAATGATGTACGAGGCACTGGCCACTATTAAACGATTTTCAGTCATATCAACCTGTCTCGTCGAATTGTAGCAAACTACTGCAAATTTTTTTCAGCGCGTCCACATATGAACGTTTACGAACGTTCGCAGACATTCGCAGTTCGGATTTTCTTTTGATCTTTTGAGGTTTACCGACAGACGATGGAAAACGTTCGTTCGCATTGCCGGCCATTCGCAGCAAAATTTATTCGTTGCAAATGACCACAAATGACCGTCTACACTCGACGAACGAATGCGAACGAATGCGAACGAACGGCAACGTTCCTCAGATGTAACCCCGGCTTAAGATCCGGCTGCAAGTTTGCTACGTTCATCGGGTTTATAATCAAAATAAAATTTTTATATACAATTATAATAAAAGGGGCAATATGTTTTGGCCAGGTTGCATATTAAAATGTGCCCGCTAGTATTTTTAATTAAATTAATGGTAATTGACTTTCTGGGAAAAAATTAGTTCACTAGTTTAATAAAATAAACTATACTGCACTTCACAGAAATATACTTAGAGAACTCGAAAAGTGATAGTTGCTGGTGCGCACTTGGCCGCAATCTCTTATTCATGACGTATATTCCTCAGTTAGATATTAAAGCTAATTAAATGTGCAACTTAAAGCTAATTTTATTGTGTGCATGATAAACTACCTCTGCCTATGTAAAAGTGGCCGCAAGTAGGGGTTGCTAGCTGTTAAAAATTGTTTAGAGTGAAATAGAGGTAGCGCGCTACACCATTCCTTAGGCAAGGATGTCCATAAATAGCTGTGAGAGTTTTTAAAGGCACTACTCATATGTCGATATCAGCCTACTGCCAGTGATGAGCAAAATTGTCGAAAAGAACATCTTGGACAGAATTAAGGAGAAATCAGAAGAGCTAGAAGCCATCCCAGATGAGCAGTTCGCGTTCAGAAGAAGACATTCCACGGAGCTCAAGTACTGCGGCTAGCGGAATACGTCACCGAGGGATTCAATCGAAGATAGGTCACAGTTACTATGTTTCCCTCTCAAACAACCTATTCTAAAGAGTTTGTTCATCTAGGTGTTTTCCAATGTTTGGAGGCTTGCACCTGTGACATCCTCCGAGGATGTGATCCTCCTAAGTCTACTTCTGAACTCTATGTCTTGTTCTGAATAGTTATTATAGGCATAAAAGGGTCTTGACGAAATTACACGCGGTTGGCAATACATTATTTCTAATAATGAAGCGTACTGACCTGTCTGGACAACTTTCGCCTACAAAATCTGAAACCAACGGAAAATACCCAATAAAATATAACGAGGGGGTGTGCTTCCAAAGAAATCCCGTGTACTAAAGTAGGGCCGTTTTACGGTACTTGCTGTGTTCACATACAAATTTTTTTTTGGATAAATGCGTTTTAATAAATGAGATAGAGTGGTGAATTTTCCATATTTTTTTTAGTTTCATAGGCTAGTGGCTTGGTAATTCTATTAAACCACGTGCGAGTTACTTTCTCTAGACTACAACTTTAATATCCCAGCAGTGGAAATCGGGGTTCTTTTATAATTTGTTGCTTAGCTTTTGTTTTATGTCTTTTTAGCTTATCCAATATGTCTTATTAGATGTTCATTTTTCAAAAGTTTTGGTCAACAATAGTAAAATGTTATGGCAAATACGAAATAGTATATACTTTGGCGACTTATAGTCAACAACAAAAAAAATCAATAATCAATATTGAACATGAAATATCGGGAAATGTTGAAAACAAACCATAAAATCTAAAGCTAAGCAACAAATTATAAAATAACTCCGAATATTTCCATTGCTGGGACCTCAAAGTTGTAGTCTAGAGAAAGTAACTCGCAGTTGGTTTGGTAATTATCAAGCCACTAGCCTGTGAAATTGAAAAAAATGGTGATTTCATTAACATTATTTTATTAAAAATTATTTATTTCTATTATTTTACAATACATCTATTTATCGACCGGAGCGCGACTCCGACATTTTTCAAATAATCAGTAATCAATTTCACGCGCATTCGCGAATAGACTGTTACGTAACATTCGTAAAATGAATACAATTATCTGTTAAGATAAAAACAATATTAATCCCTACAGGGAATGCCCCGTTCTTTCAATTGGCATAATCGGAATTTCGAAAAAACTAACCCTTCATGCAGAAAAAAACCTTGCAAGCAATGTTTAAAGCTTGATTTCACTCCCTTCCTGCAACCCCTGACGACGACTTTTGTAATTTTTAGATTCTTGCTGCCAAAAACTATCCCTGTAAAAATTCAATTCCCCCTATGCAGATTCTACGTAAAAACCTACAACGACCGTATCTATATACGTACGAGGTTAAAAAAAGATTTGTTAACAAATAACGTATTGCCATGTCGCCCACTGAAAGAATCAGGCGATGGCTGACCTTGAACCGATAGGTATCTGAAGCAATAGATTAAATTAGCAAAAACACGATATCCGTCATAATAATTACTATCGTCAATGATTACGAAATTCGTCTTGTATGCATACGCACAGGTAAAAATTTCAAACGCAAATATTTATCTTGTCACCTTGATTGGACACGTTCTGTCCATCACTGTCCGCCATTCTGATTAATAACCCAAATAATTATTTTTTATCCCAACTACGCCAGCAGGTCTAAGTAAATATATTTATATTGTTGGATTTTAGGATTTTAACGAAAGTAATATGTATATTATTTTAGGATCTATTAAAAACGTTAACTAGATAGAGATCTCGTCGCCAAAACTATATGCGTTCTTTTAAATCCTTTATTATATAGATACTGAACATTCCACCATATTTTTTGTTTAGCTGTGTCAAAGTCTTAATCATTGTATAAGACATGCACTCAAATAAAACAGACAACTTCATCCCAGAATTATTAATCCAAAAGTGTAATTTTAACGCTCACACATTTCGGCAAACTACTTGCATGCCGATGCTAAGTTTATCTCCCACCATAGGATTTTAAATAATTATTACGCAACTATAAACAATATTAGACAGGATTGGCTCCAGCTTTTGAGTATCCAACAAATTAGGAACTATTATATATAATATGGATGGAACTGGGATAACCAATGTCCAGAAAACGCAAAAAATTGTTGCCCAGAGAAGGAAAATGATAGGCGGACTTGCGATAACAAGGCTCACCTGATTTTGGATGGACACGCAAGTCACAAAGACTTTATTTCTTTACAGTACGCAAAAGAAAATCATGTGGTGGTTTGGGGTGGAGGATTGGAAAGGGGGTAAAATGATGATTTTCACAGTTTTTCGTGAATATCTCAAAAACTATGAGGTTTAACGCATACGTCATCCTATACGCAAATATTCATCGTATAGAATTATGGTAAAGTGAACGGGTTCCATGATATGGAGCGGTAAAGATTTCTTTGTTTTTATTTCACGTACACTTTCTGGAAAAAAATGTAACGATTATAGAATGAATTAGTAACTGAATAATGTATATAGAATGTATACTAGAGAAACAAAATTAAAATATTTATTCTCCACAACTTTATTTTTGTTCTTTGATATATAAATTACTAGTACACCAAAGCACTTTTCAAAAAAACGATATTTAAAGGTCGCCCTATATTAAAGTTTTCAGTACTAAGTGTCAAAGTTAACATATACGAAAGTAAGAATTATAAAATAAAAGATGCTTTCTTTGGTTCAGGAAGTTGTTTTCCATGATTAGCCACCAAACGGAGAATGAACTGCTTTTGCTCTTCGTCCTTGGTAAGCGACTGGTTATATTTTTTTCAAGCTAAAGCCTCGTTCTGCAGTGTCGTTGACAACCCTCATGTTAAACCAAAGCTTACGAAGTTCAATTCGAAGTTCTGTTGGGGTTAAGTTCATAAAACATCTAGGAACTGGATGTCATTATATGGAGCTCTGATTCCAAGTGGAGCTTCATTCCAAACATACAAAAACAATTGGTGAGAATGCTTATACAGCTCTGGCCACTGGTCAGGCTCCTTTGGTATCTTTCTGAGCAGTTAGTGGCTTTAGCATTTTTCGATGATCGAGTATCAATAAAAACTAAAGAACAAATGATCTAGAACCTTAAACGCTAGCAGATGCCCAATGATCCGCGCCGTATAGAAATATCTAAAAAAAACTGTTCTGAATTTGGAAAATTTTGTTACCGAAAGGACATACTCCTTATTCGATGTCCTCCATAGTGAAGCGAAAAGTAAATTTAAATAACTACTAAAAATACATCCCAAACAGTGGCAAGATGATTCGCTTTTCGTTGAACTTCGTAAGCTTTGTTCTAATATCAGGGTTGTCAAGGACACTGTAGACCGAGGCATTAGCTTGATTCAAAAATATAACTAGTCGCTTACCAAGGACGAAGAACAAAAGCAGTTCATTCTCAGCTTGGTGGCTAATCATAGAAAGAAGCTTCCTGAACCAAAGAAGGCATCTCTTATTTTATAATTATTACTTTCGTGTGTGTTAACTTTGACTTACTTAGTACTCAAAACTTTAATATAGGGGACCTTTAAATATCGTTTTTTTGAAAAGTGCTTTGGTGTACTAGTCATTTATATATCGAAGAACAACAATAAAGTTGTGGAGAAAAAATATTTTAATTTTTTTTGAACAACCCTATAATATACATCTATGCACATATAGATACATATTATACCCATAGTTTGTCATTTGTCATAGGTATATGACTACATATTATGTCCAATACAAGTTAATAGCCATAGTTCATTGTCCCCATTTTAAGCGCTAATTTATCATAGATTTCTGAGTTCCATTCGTTCTTTTATTTCAAATCATCCCCATAATTTGTCATTATCTCGTTAAAAAGAGAAATTTATGAATGGGAAGGAAATATATTTAAAAAATAAAAAAGTATAATGAAACGAAGGGGGGACTCAAAATAATAAAATTGTTATAGATTTTAGTTGAATCGTTAATTTCATTATCAGTCAGGATCAAATAGTTCACTCAGTCTAGTGGGAGGAAAGAAATGTCTTATTCTTCACAGCTGCATCACAGCTATTATGTAATTTTGGCCCTCTACATATCTCCGTAACCGTTCACTTTACCAGAAGTATGTATATGACCGTTTTTGTCGGAAATTTAATGTAGATCATTTTCGTATTGGATAACATTAGCGCCCGGCCTCGTAGCTTTCGAGATATTTGCGGAAAATTGTGAAAAATTAACTTATCCCCCTCTTTTCGCCCACGACCACAGAAACACGACGCTCGTGGTCGTATAACTTTTTACAACTTACTAAGAGGAGGGTATGGAACCATTTGGCATTGGAGGGAACTTTTTTTAATGTTTATGTTTGGCCGATTTTTGTGTTAGTTTTACTATATCATATTCCAAATTCCCAATCGTGAAAAAAATTCGAAGTGTCAAATACTGTCACTGCTAAAACTTTATATATATGGTTTATGATGCAACGCGCAAAATGCTTTGCGCACTAGAGAGCAAAGTATTTTATTGCGCTAGGTGCCAAAGTTTCGTTTTCTTTCAAGTAAATTTGCATTAGTTATATTTAAATTTAACTGGTGAATTTTTGATAGTATTTCACTACTAGTTATTGGTTGGTTACTTTATTTACCTATATTAAAAGTCCATGTTCCAAACCAATTCATAAACATCCTCTCCACCAGAACCAGAACTAACTAATAACAAACGAGAACATTAATTAAACGCACAATATCTACGAAATACTTCACTTATACATATTAGGTACAGAGTGATTCAGCGTTTCTTTTCGAACCGGTTGTAACATACTGCTGATAATTTTATTTTGAATTGATCATTACCGTATACGACAATATTGCGTCGTCTGAGAGAATCGCGCTTTTCCATACGCCGCAGCCAATCAATATCGATCATGGACTGGGTGGGAATAAGATGTCACTTAACCTTTAGTATAGATAGGCAAATTATAAATTAATTATTCTGAATAATCCGATCTGCGTACGACATAGAGTAAAAGTTATTTGTAATGCCGAGGCGCAGTATACTTGGATAAACCTCAAAAAAATTATTCGATTTCGACGTAGCCATTTGCGATTTATACTTATCATAAATCAATAAATAGTGGGATAAAATATTTTCTTTCTAAAAAATTTTTTTTTTTTAGAAAGTGTGATACTTAGTCAGGTAATAGCCGGGGCAATAAATCATAACGTTAATAAAATTAAACAAATTATAATGCAATATTTGGAAACAAATAGAAACAAAGAAAAACAACCCATATTAATGACAATGTCCGCGTAGGTGCTCCTGATCAAGGTGTCACGATAAGTTAGATACCTGGAACAAAACAACAGTCTGAGCAACCAATTCGTCAAAAGGTATCATATATCAGAAATTATCTTCTCTGTACATATATATTCATTAATATTCCCAAAATGTTATATTATTATTAAAAATATAATTTATCGTTAGAATGCACTTGTGTCTGTCACCCACAAGCACAATATCAAGACTATGCTGAGCTGTGCAAATATTTATACAGTGGTCCACCAAGGAAGTGATAAGAGAATAGGACAAACTTGTGGCTCAAACACTCCACATTCACCTGGACGGCTCAAGCACTCCGTCAGGTATATAGGTATATAGGTAAAAGGTTATAACAGCGGCTCAAGCACTCCGCAAACCTTAGGTACACACTAAACGGCTCAAACACTCCGTAATAGTGATAAATAGGAACAAAGGATTACCTACGCAGCTCGGCTATATTTTAACTACCTGTATAGATCAATGAGCTACTTAAATAATTAAATGTAAAGTCAGATGAATAAAGTCAGACAATGAAATAACAATTATGATATCTGAGAGAAAGTGGAATGCTCAGTGAATAAACTCACCAGTTGTAAGTATCCAGAAATAAACAAATTCACAGGGCACGATTTGGCACTATTCAATTTTTAGTTGCATACACAAACAAAGCCACACACTAAAATGAATCGACCCTTGTAGGGCATATTGGCTTCAGGCGTTTGTTTACAAAAATGTGCCC
Source organism: Tetropium fuscum (assembly GCA_964058915.1). NCBI lineage: Eukaryota > Metazoa > Arthropoda > Insecta > Coleoptera > Cerambycidae > Tetropium > Tetropium fuscum. The sequence continues at coordinate 84,487 of CAXKVY010000920.1, forward strand.
GCCAGCATCTTTCTTTGCCTGGCCTGTGTATATGTTTTCTATCGCCTTTATCTTAATGGGTATGGTGTCGCCGTTATGACAGCGGACCCATAAATTAGCCAGACGAAATAAACTTACTTCTTACAAAAGAAAGATTTTTTTAAGGAAGGGAGCTTCTGAAAGTACGTCTGAAAGTACGTCATTTAATTACATGTAAAATGTAATTTAGCTTTGAAAAGCATATTTATACGGAATTATCTATACTTTATCTATAAAGTTAAAACTTCAAAACTCCTTATATTTTACACACACCATCTAGTTAAAAAAAACAAATATTAACCCCCTAAAAATTTCAGAACCACGTTGGGTAAATAACATAGACCGCTGGGCATTTCAAAGTTTAGATTTGCACATATTTACTGGTGTTTCAAAAAAAGCTCAGACTTTCTAATGCTTCTCCTTGTTATTTTACGAACGATGAGACAATGGAAAAAACCCTGTCTTAATATCGCAGTCGGCGGCGTCCGACCGCGAGTCGCGGGGCCTCCTTGATCTGCAGCTTATCACGAAACAACCATGTGAGTATTGTGAGTAGAACAAAGTAATGTAAACAACGCTTTTATTTTGTTTCTGTTCGACGGTTCAAGCTTGTTTAAACGTCAATTAACAATGGCAGTTCAGCTTTGTGTTTTAAGGTTTGAGATGTGAGGTTAACTTAGTTTATTTTAAATTTGTTAAGTAGTAAATAAAAGGACAAAAGAAGTTTCAATGCGATGGCTGACAATGAATATTTATTGGTGATTCCCTATCGCGTACTATGTGATGAACTTATGCGAGATAATCCCAACTTAAGAGGATGTATTTCTGGTTTGTACCCGAACTTAGCAGAAGAACAGCTATCCAAATAATTCTTGAGGAATTAAAAAAACGTTTTATTCCGCATTATAGAAGGAAATTAAAATATGTGTTCTAAAATAAAACTAGATTTATTCAGCGAAACACTGCTAGTAATTTGTTGAATGGTGTGTTTATTATCAATCTACTTGCTTGCCAAAAAGATAAAAAAAAGTTACCGAATAATAATACTAACTCGGGTGGCAGGCCAGTTAAAAATTTTAATGAATGCGGATACAAAGCGAGACAATACAAAATTAAGAACGTTAGGGAAACCTTTTCCCAGGATCTAATTGATGCTGCTGCATCCTCCAATCACTGCAATCATTGCAGATCTCAAAAAAGCTCTGACGTGGATGAAGCATTAGCCCTAATAATTCAAACTACTCATTGTTTCTAATTATGATTTGCTTGATCATACCACTAAGCGGATATTTGAAACAAAATTATCGGAAATTGACTTCGAAACACCAAGAAATCAGAATCTTATTCTACACAGCAAATGGGGACGTGATGGGGCATCAGGACAATCAGAGTTTATGCAAAAGTTTTCAGAAAATGATCCATGTTCATCTGATTCACACTTATTTATGACTTCCCTCGTACCTCGGAAACTAACTGTAGCGCTAAAAAAAGTCCGTTAATAATTCCATCACTACTGAGATTATAAGTGAAAATTTCTGTCTAGTGGCGTGTAGATTTTCATGTGCCCAAACATATGGTTAAGAAAATTCGCCTCTTCGAATGAACAAAGCCTCATCAAAACACAATGTTTTTGTCAAAAACAGAGTCAATGAAATTCAGATGAAACTCAGAATCCATTGACATTTTGTACAACGTTCACCGTCTCGTAATTAGTTCAATGCCGACTAAACGCTAAAACAATCAAATTCTAGGTATTATTGAAGACTGAGGTTTTGTTTACCTTTTGCGAAGCCGTATTTACCAATTTTTGTGGGTCACATTCACGTTTTATAACCCAACATGTATTTCACGTGGATTAAAAAACATTAATCACTGAAATTAGCACTGAACAATTGATCTTTCATTAGACTTTAACCGAAAAAAAAGGCGCGAAACATATTTTCTTACGTCGGAATGGTACACTAGCGAGAAACCGAAGAAAGTAGTTTTTCTCTAGCTATGCTGCCACGCTTCTCTGAACACGGCATTCTCTGTATAAAGTAGTCTATGCCTGGTTGTAGATGATAGCGATAATTCACGCACAAAAACGTTTCGATGCGGTTGCCGGATGCGGCTTAGAAATTGTCTTCGATATTCGATTGCGAATCCATTAATAAAATGGATTTATTTTGCATATTCTTTCAATCAATAAACGTACACTACACTCATTTCTATAATATCAGCAATCGTTGCTGAATTTAAATAAAAATTATAGGTACTCGACATTTCATATGACATAATCGTTTCATGGCAACCTTAGTTTATATAAAAACCTCATCGGCGTACACGTATTCTAGACAATAAAAGGGTGCACGCACCGGTTTCTACACAACTGGATATTGAGCCAAATAAATGAGTCGTATTGACAGAGAGATATTAACGAAGTTTACAGAATAAATAACAGCTGTGTGACGGGCATTGCGTGCCGCTTCTGCTTTCCCTTTCCTCGCAGACCGCCCGTGGAGAGCGAGGAATCCAGCGCATATATAGTGCGTTAGTTTCTCGCTGCGAACAGTTACTGGAAATTTGTACAGAGTAGACCAGAAACGTGAAGCGATATTACATTGTATTAACATGCCTACGGTATATTGTTCAGTAGATGGTTGTACAATAAAGCGTGGAAATGGATTCTCATTTTTCCAGTGTACAAAGATGAAGTATGTTTACATTTGTTTTAATTATTATATTTTACGATAAACTCATACAATGTTACTCCTTGGTTTTTTTAAAATATGCTATAATTAACAGAAGATAATTTGATTTGTTAGTTTTAAACTTTAGCACCCTCTATCTCTAAAACGAAGAACTTTTAGCCATTTAGAAAAGGACAGTTTTACCTTAAAATGAGGTCCTTTATCGATTGGTCAAGTATTTCTAGTATAAGCTGGGACACATTGTATACAAGCTGAAGTTTTTCGATAACGCTTGGTGTTTCAATTTTAATTCGATATTAATAATATCGATTACTTTATTATCGATTTTTTTAAAGACATTAATTTTGTTTTGCGCAATCTTGCACAATTATAAATCAACAACTTTGATTATAAGATTCAGTTACGAAATTAAAATTTCTGAAAACAAAACTTCAATATATATTTTAACGGAACCAGTTTGCACAAGGAAGAGTATCATTTTACAGCTCACACATTCCGTATTCGAAAAATACTGCGAAAATCTCCATATTTCGCATTTGATACCGTATATGTATGAAATTATCTACTTCCACATTAAAGTATAATACTTGTTATCTACAGTGAAGTGGGAATGCCAGATAAAAACTTTGTAGATAACGAGTTATTTTGGTACTTAAATAATACTAAAAGGCTATCGTCAAAATAAGCATAGTAGGTCACGTATAATAATTATATTATTAACTACAGCACGTAAATTCACTTTTTAAATTTTTAGATTTATATTTATAATAAAAATAAATTTTAACGTTACGTGTAAGTGTATGCCATCAGGGCCACAGCACCCGGGCGGCGCGTGCTAATATTCATGGCTATATATGTGACCTCGATAAGAAGGGGCTGAGCGATACCATCGCTCTGTACCCCTAATCAGGGCGGCAAGAACAATAAATATAATAGTTTATAATAATAATGATAGTAATAATAATAAGAGTATTTATTTATAAAAGTACAAATATATAAACGTGAAATGTAAGATAATAAAAATAATAGTAAATAATTGTAATGTTTATTAGCAAACAATGCTGTTGGTCAACATGGCGGCGGTCAACATGTCTGTTGACCGCCGCACGCCGTGTTCAAAGCTATAAGTGTATGATGATCACTTTAATGATAGAAAGACTTTTATTAGGTCTTAATAAAAAAGCTAAAAAACACGCTTTAAAGGGAAACCGAACTTCAAAGTAAAAAATAATGTTTAAGTCAATACAAAATTGACAAAACGAGTTTATTGTAAAAAAGCGTGGGGTGTATGATATCAACTGTTATAAATATTTGATTGATATCATGCAATATTTCATTGATTTTTTTACAATGAAATCATTTTTTGTCAATCACTTTATTCTTATTTTAAACTTAGTAAAAAGCATTTAATTATATTGAGTTAATTGAGTTTAACATTATTTTTTACTTTGTATTTCGGTTTCCTTTAAAGCGTGTTTTTTAAGTTTTTCTAAACCATAATTTATTTTTTACTTTTTAGTTCTGTTTCTCTTTAAAGCGTGTTTTTTTAGTTTTAAACTATATTTTTCACAGAAAACATGTTTATTAGTTTTACTCTCTACTATGAAACAGATTAATTTTTGTGCTGTTTAGTCCGAGATTTAATGAATGTATAACTTACAGTAAACTCTATATTGTGGCGAAGGCGCTAATGTGAGAAAATGTTTTGGTATATCCTGGTTTTTGATAATGAGGACATTAGGATAAAGTTACCAAATTATTGTATTGTCAATGGCTCTTGACAATTGTGCAAAGTTTCAGTTTAATCTGATGTTTTGAAGACGACGAAAATCTCGATAAAAGATTCCGTTACAAGATTGTATCATACCGTTGTATCATATTTTATGACATAATTTTGACTTTCAGTTCCTCGATTGTACCTGGACGACTCGCAAACACTTTGGCTTTTAAATATCCCCACAGGAAAAAATCGGATGCCGTTAAGTCGGGGGACCTCGAAGGCCAAGGCAAATCTCCGAAACGAGAAATGAGTCGGCCATTAAACATTTCTCGCAGGACCCTCATCGAATTTCTGGCGGTATGAGCTGTTGCCCCATCTTGTTGGAATAGTAAGGCATTGTTTAGTAATCCTCGTCTATTTAATTCTGGAATGAGAAATGTCTCTAGCATATTAACGTACCGCTTCTTCAAATTTTTTACAAAAGCATTTTCACGCCGATGACGAACCCATAACCTAACAGTTACTGACGTCGGAATGCACGCCTAACTTCTTCTATCGAATTGCTTCTTATGTAAGTTTCTACACAATACACACGTTGTTGGACTGAGTAATCCATGAAAGTTCAATAATTGATTAATAATTTACTTAAATCCCAAAGACTACAGAAGATAATCCCACAGAGAACAACCTATTTAGTTATCTCATGGGGAATTTATTAATAATATAAAATGGGTAGTCTATTATGGGGAACCCAGTATTATCATCTTCGTTTATACTAGGTATATTTTTGTTTTGTTATTTTCATATTTTTGTTTTATATTATATTCATATAGAATATGAATTTACCCCAGACTAGATTTACTTAAACGGATTATGTTTATTTACGATTCTTTTTTATTGGGTAAATAAACTATTATTATTTAAAAAAGATAACGCCTGTTAAAAAGCTTAAGACCAGAGATCGAGGGACTTGCTCTACTGTATATTTTTTACTATAATTATATATTTATAATTAGGGGAACATGCAGCATGTGAAACCAATTTATTCCCTCTATTACTGCTTGTTCATCATATATGTTGCAAGTACGGCTTCTTAAAGTAATTCCACCTACTACTGTCGACTTTGGTATTTTTGCCGTCATGCTTGAAATTGGAAAATTGCTATTTCCTAGTATTTTTTCAGTAGCTTTGCTCATAGATGATTATTGCCTCTCCTAGGCCTAGAGTAGTTAAAATACAACGGCTTGCGAGTTCACCGATGAAGGGAGATAAAACATGCAGTATTGATATACCGTAGTGCGAGAATGCAGCTATGCGCTTGCGCTATAGCATGTTAAACGCGGCAACTTTAAGCAAAACACTAAAAGCACATCACAAATGAAAAGTTATGATATGTGATAGGATGTTCATCAGACGTTTGGCATAAGGTCTGCCAAGGTGCACCAATTTTGTTACAAGAACGTCACTTTTCTGTCGCTATAACCGGGTTCTATTGTATCTGAATTGCAAAACTTACATTTACTCCAGCTTTCATTATTTACTTTGTAGCACTATTTAATCAATATGTTGATATATTTAAGTCCCCAGCACTACAATTGAAATAGAAACGTCACTATTTTATCGGGATAACTTCTTATCAGCTAATATTTAAACAATGTTTTTAACTTGCATGAGTTTTGCCTTGAAAATTCCCCAGTTCTTAAATACCTAACAAAGCTGTAAATACCACAATTGTTTACACAATGCTACTACCTACGTATGCACTAGTCTTTAATAAATAGAGCACGTATAGTAGATTCAACACAAAAACCGATGCACGTCATCAGTGGCAAAACCCAGTGAACCGTTTCGCGCGCCGGCAGTGCAGTTTTTTAATTAAATAGACAAAACCTTGTATATTAAAATGAGCCCGGTCAGAAGTCTCTATCCCTTCGCCCGCCATGACCCAAATAAAACCTCTAACCTGCACACCGCCTTTCCTAATTATCGAATCGAGGTTTTTTTTTAGTTTAAATATAAACCAAAAAACGTTGTCATTAGGTAAAAATAATGTTTTCCATATTCTCCCCTCATGACAAAAAACTGTTTTTAATTTTTTAAAATATTAAAATTCGTTTTTCACTCACAACTTCCGCATTTTTTCGCGGAAATACTTCCGGTTAAAAACGGATTAAATATTTTTTCGTCCCGAGCATTTTTTTTATGTCTCCTACTTCCCCCTCGGGCAGGGGCTTTTCATAATAATTGTTCACCTGCATAAATCTCAATTTAATATCAATGATCCTCTTTAAAAACCCGTCTCTATCCCTAATTTTCAAGTACCGTCATGCTCATATCTCGAGACCGGATTACCGATCTAAAAAAGTCGAGCCTTTTATTCAACTTTTGTGAAACATTTTTTTCGTATGTTCGGTAACAAAATATTCCTGATCAAAAAAACGGGTTTCCATGTGTTTACATGATGATTTTCACCACTTCCCCCATGATAGTGAAATGCTGCTGGGGAGATCTTCGTCTATAAAACTACATAAAAGAAAATTCCAAAAAAAAACGACTTCACTTTTGAAGCCAGATTTACTCCACTAAGACGTAAGGCTTGGATTTTTATCTTTATTTTAGATGATAGGTAAGCCTGTTAACAATTTATGAGAGTCTATTCGCTTCATTTTACCGCCGACGATGATTACTTTTAGGTTTTAGGTTAAGTTTTGTGTTTAATTATTGTTTTCTACATTAATGATTATCGCTTCGAAATCAACAATTACGAGGATTTTATTAAGTAAATTTAATTAAAAGAATAAATTAAACATTTAATAATTCTAGCTTTTTGTCAGAAATCGAAAATAATATATTGTTTTATTATGAGCAAAAGTGGCACTTTTTTGACGAGTCTATATATTATTATATATGTATATGATTGCTAGACGAGTCCGGCAATTATTACAGTCACAAAAGTCGCTTTTATTCAGAATAAGCATGCTATTTTTTTGCAAACATTGATTAGCTATAAAAAAAATTAAAGATAAACACTAAATGCTAAGCAGCTGAGGTAAAAGCACCTTTCTCTCAGGAGCCTCTCTCTATAAGGTTCCTTACTGAAAAAAAATAAAATTTAATTTATTAAAGTTTATATTTACAATATTTTTTGTTTATCCACATTGTTATTAAATATACAGTTTGAACAAGTATTAAAATTATATAAACCACTGAAACTGCCTTACCCTCAATCTTGGAGCAATTCTCAAAGCAGTCCAAAACGTTAATAAGTAAGTAATACGTTCTATTATTTTCAGATGTTGTGGTTGTGAAATCAGAAATGACAAAGGTGCTTGGTTTTGTCTTACCACTATCGATATTCAGTATTCTTTTGGCAATATTTTCTTCATTAAAAAGTGAGTTTTCAATGTATCTTTCCGCCACAGTGTTCGATCTCCATCCTCCATGTCCTTTAAAACAAGTGAGAGGTCACCACCGGACGTTCGTCGTAATTTTTGTCCGCTATAGTCCTTCCAGTTGTCCAGTTCCAAACATTTTGCCACTTCTTGCGAGACGACATTCATTTTATGAATACTGACCAAAATTCGATGATACTTTCCACTAATATATCTGAGAAATAATAGACGTTCTACCAATCTGGGTGGACGTAAAGCAACATATTTTTGATAAAAACTTCAATAACTGTCTCCCAGCAGAGTTAAGGAACGTGGTCTCTTGATTTTGGTATTGGGAATTTTTATAATTAAGGCGGATTTCACATCTTCTATATTATTAAAACTATATAATAACACAAGCGCGACGTATTGTTCAATAGAAATGTGGAATAATGTTAAATAATAATCAATAATCACACCAAACACAACAATATCAACAAAAAAGGCAACCAACTGAATGGCATTAAATGGCAGTGATGGGCACCTGAGATTTGGACCCGAAAGGGTTAATAAGAACATATATTATATAGGTGTAGTAGGTACTGTACAGAAAAACATATTGCGTTTTACTCTGTTTCTAAAATTATCTATGTAAAAATGAGGAGACGCAGTATGAGAAGGAAAGCCATGGAATATGTGGTGAGATTAAGTACTTAATGTATTTTGTAAATGAAAATTCCCCATTAATAATATTAAAAGTGTAATTAATTACTTTTAACCGAGAGAATATTTTGGTAATATTCCAGGTTCCTACATAGCAAAAATATAAATATATTATTTATTGGTCTTACACCAGTGCACATATGCATGTAGTGTGGCATATAATCGTTACTATAATGTCGTCTCTTTACGTGTTAAATTTATTGTTATGTTTGTAATATAATGGCCAGTAACTGTGAAATAGTGAATTTGTACTTTTGTCAAATATTTCAAAAACCTGTAGTCGTTACCTACCCTATTCTTAGGGCCCGACACAGGGGTGTGGGGGCCCCGGGGCAAGGAAGAAAGTGGAGGCCATTTCAATTAATAAATATCTACTGATAATTTTATTTTTTTGAAATACAAATTTCCACTAGGTATTAGAACATTTTTTTTGTCATTTATTGAAAACGTTTTTGCAGTTGATAATATTTTATTACATTTAAGTGAATAACACTTTACGAGCTTTCTTGGAGACAAAATCACTAATAATTTCTCCGAAGTCCATTTCTCGAAGTAAATCACTCTCTGTACTGAGCAATGACAAATGTACAAGACGTTTTTGTGTCATCGTCGCACGTAGCCTATTTTTAATAATTTATTTTCATTTCAGAAAATGAACGTTCTCCGCTGCAAATAGCCACCTTCATTCACGCTTCATTCAAGTACATTCTCAATGCAATCTCAATGTTAGGAAATGCTGCTATGAAAATGCAATGTTAGGAAAAGTTGTTATCCATCCGAATCCTGTAGAAGAACATTTCTTTTGGTTCGCTGTCGACATTTTAATCCTTAAGCATCAATGCTACAAATTGGACCAGCTCATTCATCAAACCAAGACTGATCTCCCGATCGCCGTTGTAAATATTCACTAAATTATCGGCAGACTTGTGAAGCTTCGATATACCTAAATCCTCTATATGCTTTAGAAAGGCAAATCGATCGCAGACAACGTCATAGGCGCGAATCCTATCGCTCAGATATGCTGAAAGCTGATCCTTATATTCATCTGTACCTGATATTTTCTACTGAAGCTTCTACTGAAGAAGAAATAATTTTTGGATTTTGCAACAACTTGTTAGTAGCATTGAATCGCTCTAGGAAATCGTTCCAAAATTCACCGTACCGTGCGATTTCGAGACCTCCCATCTTGTTTAAGAGTCTGACGCCTTGATTTTGACGACGTCTTTCTATTATTCTTGGTCATGATATATGTCAGCAAGGGCTTCTTTAATTTTCTCGTTACCATGCACAATAGCTTTTGTTACACCAGCACGACAAGATCAACGAGTTTCACTCAATATCTTGGGAACGTAAAATTCAGTATTATTCTCCGATAATTTCTTGAGCAAAGTGAAGTTGAAGTGAGTTTTGGACGAAATCGAAAAAGTGAACAGCGCAAGCACAAGAATTAGCTGCAGCTTTGCCAACTAAGTTCAAAGAATGGCCACAACAAGGAACAAACACTGACGATTTATTTTTCTCGAAAACTAGAGTTTGCATCCCATTGTACTTGCCACTCATGCGCGTTGTCATACGATTGACCACGGCAATCGCCGATAACAATTTATGAGAATTAAAAAATTCAATGAGCGTGTTTGTCATGGCAGCGCTAGTGTGACCACAATTAGAAATAAATGAAGGAATCTTTTCTTCGGAACACATCCTTCCATATATCGCAACACCGATGCCAGTTGATCGTCTGCTTCATCAGGTGTAGAATCAACTGATAACACTAGTATATATACAATAGTATATATTGTATATGTAATTGTACAATAGTATGTTAATATGTAATTGTATATGTAATTCAATATTTTTTAGCATATAGCTAGGAAAAGTAGTTGTTTTAATAGATTCTACAAGATTTTATGCATTTTAACATCTTCTGGATAGCTGTATGCCTAATGCTTACGAACTCGATATTCTTTTATTTAAATAAATAACAGGCTGTAACGCTGCTTTTACGTTACTTTCTATACGCTGTACGTCAATAATGATTATGCTAATTTAGTCGTTAGTGGATTTTCCACTAAATTATACGCATATATTTGGGTAACAATCCCGTAGCCACTATTATACGTGTTACCTTGAATATGTATAGTTTTGCGATACGAACTCCAAATATTAACTCGGCACCTTTCATTTTAAAATATCTGGAAGAGTAATTTTAGATTAAGAGTGAAAAACTACGTAAAATCCTGTTAAATATAATATTGATTTGCATACGAAAAACAATTAATTGAAGAGTAATTAATAATCATCACAATAATAATAATAAGAAGAAATATGCTATTGCATAATTTTGCTGCTATTTTTCAAGCCAATGCCAAGACCACCACATCACACCACAGGTTAAATGGAAGTGACGCGATAATAGACTGGTACTCTGGTACTAATCAATGCACCATATTATAAGGTTGCCATGGTTACAGTCGCCCACGTGTCCCATCGCCTATGAGGTACTACACACATTCGGCAAGCAAGTGGATCGTCCTCGCTTTCGATCGTCCACAATCTCGATATTGTCGTAGACCTACGTTTTTCGTTGTGTAAAATAATTTTCTAATGTTTCCTTTAAATGATATCGCGTGCACTTGAATCACCCTTTAAAAATTTAAAGATGAGGACAAAAAGATATTTCTTGTTTGTGTTTACAAAGACCTATGCCGATTTCAACTATAAATAAAACTGTTAATATTAATAAAACAGGCCAATCCTACAACAAAATTTAAAAATTGGTAGTATAAACAGTATCAATAGTTATAATATGGCAGTCATTATTTACAAAAATTATTTTATTGCCCATGTATTATTCTCCCTAGTAAGAAACAGTTTATGTGGAATAAAATTGGTTTCGACGATTTTTTAAATGTTATATAATTAAATAGGCTCTCTACAAACACGAAGGATCTTCGGAAGTGGCAATTGACGTTGTTTTATATTTAGAAAAAATACTTTTCGTGGCCATGATGAAAATATTAATTCTTTAAATCGCGGAAATTTTAAAGAAATATTAAAGTCACATAAATATACAAAATGAGTAGGAAAAAATTAAAGTCGTATTTTCTGGAGACTTCTGGGGTTATGTGGGTAATATTTTTTATTATGTTTGTTACACTTTTTTCAACTTCAAGTATAAGGTTAAAATGTCGACAACAGTTAGTTATATATTAACAGTTAATACTTTGTAATTGGAGGATGACAAAAAACGCACTAAGAACTGATGAAAGTGTGATGCTAGCGTATTTTTTGAGAAGGTAAGATGTATTAGAAGATGTATTTTAAGACGTAAGATGTATTTTGAGATGTCAGATGTACACTCTATTTAAAGGGCATTTAAATTAAGAGTGCCACGGTGGTTATTAATAAACCAGTCTTTTGGGCATTGGTATATAACCTCACTTACTACCTGTCAAATTTTAAGTGATAGCAAATATTAAATGATTGACAACTATGTTGCTCTATGTACACCCTAGTTTCTTAATTTATCACCAGTGTAACGCTTATCTTGAATTACCAATAATAAACAAGAAAAAAACAACCACAAATGAAAAGTGAATTGTATTTAAGGAAGCTTTTGAAATATAGATTATTCAAAAATTTTTATATCCATGGCATGGAATTAGAACTCATAAGTCTTTTACTTTTAAGACCATTTCTTTTCTTCATTCTGAAATGGACCCTATCCCCTATTTAGTTAATAAACTTGCGATGTCGTGACCTCTATTTTGTTTAAAGACGAGATACCGATTTTTAAATAACAAGTGGTTAGGGTATAAGCAGGCACTAGTAAAGACGTGGTGCGGGGTGGTTGAGATAAGACGGGATATAGGGAGACGAGGGATTGCATATGGGGAAGCAGGTGGTTGGGCTCTGGTGTGTGTTGGTGTTTGACGTGAAATTTCACAGGTTAGTAAATATACTGTAATGTTTATTATTAAATTTATTATCTCGAGAATTTATGCCATCATTTTATTAAAATTATCCGTGTTACATTATGTTTTGAACTACAAATAATCATGATACGTTATGTATAAACTATGAGCATTTTACTTGTTTATTTAGTGTGTTCAGCTCATTCTGTTTTAAGATTATTTCATTTTGTTTTATTCAGTTCGATCTAAGTAATGCTGTTGACCTTTTTGTTCCATTCATGACTACGAGTAGGTTTTTCATACTTGTGGGTTTTGGCTTATAACAGTGACTTAATTGCCGCTTATTGTATGAGATGATGAATGTTTGCGCCTTGTTGAATTTATTAACACTTTTCTCCCGTGCCTGGGCAAACACGCTAGTTGCCTCCCGTATGGGACCTTCGTTTTCGCACCAAAAACCTTACAACTACTAGCTGGGTTGCCTCCCGTATGGGACCTCAGTACCTTCTGACGAAAGTCGGCTAACTAACAACAAACTCTTCAGTTTTGTATCTTGAGAATGATTGTAGGTTAAAACACAAGTATGGCAACCCTTGTAAGTATTCATTTTACTTTCACCTAAGTGTCCAACAGCATTACTGCGATTCTTTTGAATAGAGATCGAGGGTTTCTCTGCCGTGCTCTTTCCCCTCGTGAATTCAAGGCTGAGTACGGCATTTATTTATTTTATATTGTTCATAAATTTAATACCTGTTTAAATAAAGCAGTAGGTGTATTAAAATGTTTAGTCTATTCTTTTTCATCTCAAAAATCCCGCTTTTCGTTAGTAACCAGTGCATCTTGGACAGGGTTAATTTAAATTAAATACAACGTAGGGTAGGTATTTCCCCGACAATATTCTTCAGTCATACAGATTTTCATAAACATGAAAATTTGTATGACGAACATCAGAACATGAGGCAAGCGGTCAAAACATGAGATCTCATGTAAAAACATGAGGGTTTGGTAACCCTGAAGGACTCTTGCTCCAATCAACTATATTCTGTAAACTTTGCTATAATTTATGTATTAGTTATATAATTTAATAAGTATTAGCACACATTTTTCTCGCCATAAAACATAACAGGTAACAGGTAGTTATACTACTTTTAACAAATAAGAAATAAATTATCAATAATTTAACCATATAACCAGGTAGGTATATTACAATATATGAGTAATTTTAGTCTACCATCTATGACGGCACGTAAAAGTGCCAAGAATATTTCTAATTTATGGTACGGTATCGCCGCTGAATTCGAAACGACATAATCACAACAAATGTATTTTACAAAACAGAATGTTTATTTATTTTTCCATATCCCCCGTTATGTGTTCCGGTGAATAATAAACAAATGTGAGTCACGCCGATTCAATTACCTACCATTTTTAATTAAAAATTCATTTTGCATAACCTGAGCTCGGGTGAAGGCAAACTTGCGGTCGTTGTTAAATATCTACAAAAAAACCAGTGGCGCGACACTATTTACAAAATACAAATATGTCATCATGCTTCATGAAAAAACGAAACTATATAATTCTGAAATTAGGGAACTAGATAAGATATCATAATAGCTATTTATGTAACCAGTTGGGAAAAGTACTATTTTGTGTAACGAGCTGATTTCTGCGGAACGAGCCAGCGAGTTCCGCAAAAGGATGCGAGTTACACAAAATGATGTTTCACAACGTGTTTCATACAAGATTCTTTCTAGTTTTCACCAATTTTATATCTTATGAGAAGGAAAGTCATAAGATATAAATGAATTTTATACGTTTAAAAACAATCCGGTAGGTTGTAACGGTGTGACAGCTCGTCACTTTAAATACTTGTCAGGTCTAAATAACCTACTATGAAATGAACTTTTCATTCTCCCCCTTACGAAAGTATATTTTTCTGTGTTAAATAGGCACAGTGAAAGCGAAAGTAAAACATGCTAGGTTTAAATTGTGTTTTATATTATAAAATCGAGGGAAGACGAGGGAAGTTTAATACATTACATGCTGAAAAGGCCCTTTTAGATGCTCGGGGGTTTTCACATAGCCTCGGCTACGCTTCACCTCGACTATTTAAATACACCTCGCACCTAAAAGTAAGCTTTCGCGGCTTGGAATGTTAATAACTGTCACAAAACCAGTTGCCGTAATATTTTACTTTTCGTAACTGGTTGCTAAAAGTAAGACGTTTCCTAACGTCAAAGGGTTTTGAAAAAATATTTTAAATGGTCAGTGTAGGTAATGATTTCCTGCCCGAAATCTCGGACTATCGCCGCTGCCACTGGTAAAATCCCAAGTCCACAGGTATCTAAATTGTACGTTTACAAATCAGGTGTTTTCGATCCCACCGGTATCCAAAAATACACGCCATCGGTCCAAGCGTTGGCGAACCGCTATTTTAGAATCGACAAGGCCGACATATATTGCATCTCTACAACAATGTACGACGTACAACGTGTACCTAAAGGTGCCACTCAAATATTTAAAGTGAACTCTGTCATATTCTTTTTATCCTGTGGGTAGCAGAAGAGCAGAACCTTTATATTTCTCGGCGAACTCTTTTATCATCAGTTCAAAAATTCCTTCTGGTCGATTTGGCCACGTATACTTACACCCTCGGTCGGTTTCAATGATGATGGAGTGTCACCATTTACATTTTACTGCTTTTGCATATAAATATACATAGGGTTACGCTCACAACTTATAATAAACCAGCAAATATTACTTCAATAAAACATAGGATTACTGCTCAACCTCTCGAGATTTATAGGTACATGACACCCAGATTCCATGTAAAAGCAGGAATATAGTAAACGCGTTCCATTAACAGCTTCTACATCGTTGCACTCAAGTAGGCATACGTAGGTATCTAAACTCTATGTGTCTATAAGAGCATCTTTGTATTTTTCGTTGCTTTTAATCTTTCTTGGATAAGCAAATAATTTGGCGTGGAAATAAACTAGTTGTTCCTTCAGGTAGTCAATAGGTAGTGAAGATACGCCAGATAGCATTGTCCACTTTCACAAAGCTTCATAAGTTGTAGAACATACTTCCGGACACTTCCGGGTATCAAACAATAACTTCAGAGTCTGAAGCCGCATTATTTAGAATTATGTCCTGACACATCCCCCGCGTTGCCTGTGAAAGGGTTAACCTCATTTGAGCCGCCACTGCTTTATATACTTAATGATATAGTGGACTGGAGTTTTAGTTTACCGTTTAGTTTGTCACAATTCAGGCGGCTGGCGGCAAAGAGTAAAGGATAAACAAACAACTATAAAAAGCTTTTGATGTTAGCCAACTGTAAGTATACTGAAAACAAATTGTAACACTCGGAAATCTTAAAGTACAGAGAACTATACCTGCTTAATCTGATAATAAAATACTAAAAACAAAAATATTATTATCAGGTAACAAGTTATATTATCACACAGATATATATCACATTCCTGTCAGTATTTCACTTAGAAATTCTGTCTAGACGCAAATAAATAATCGAATCTAATCAGTTTACACCGGGAAAACGCATGTCTGAATAATAATAAAGTGAAATGTATGTGATTACATTGAATGAAGTTCCAATTAATATCAAAAAGTACGTCACTTCTGGTTACGTAATAAATCCTGAATATTCAGAGTATATCTTACATCTACGCAAAATATAACGTGTCGTACAGTACGGAAGAAAATAAATGTGGGCCCCGCTCTGAGTAAAGGATGTAATAATAATATAAATATTAGATATACAAGACTGGTGGCGTAAATACAGTCTGTTCCACTACTATCCGAATCTTGAAAGTTGGTGGTTGCGTCACTAATTTATTTTTTATCTACAACATTCACTATTCAAGTGTTCTTCGTTAAAAAATAATAATAAAATGGGAGAGACAAGAAAAGGTCCATTATATGTGACTGTTGATATATCCGACTAACGTTGTTGTAAGATGCTGTAGGAAAATGAAAGGGAGGGCACGATTTCGTACATCGTAACTCTAGCGAGAATAATATCGATCAACTGACCAGGAATACCGTTTTTGTTGTGCAGCTCCCGCCGGCTCTCGGTTCTGTGCTTTTGCAACATTTGGCGCTATTTTAACCTTTATATTATTATAACATCTCTTGATCTTTTGCTTGATCTTTTCTCTAATTTGGAGAATTTCACCCTAAATTAGCGATTTTTAGGAGCGATTTTTAGGAGAGAAACGGGCTGCTTTCAACTGCAATGGAGAAATAAATATGGAACAGAAAAGAACATTAGTTATGGAGCACGCTATAAATTACATAAAGCAAATGTCTGCTAATAATTCATTTGCAGGTATGTCTTATGAAGATGTTATACCATCATTCTAGCTTGAAATATTTACAGTATTTGAGAAGAACTTTCATGTATTTATGAATAAAAACAACAAAGATTTGAAGATCACAGAGAGCAAGAACATCAAACATACTACCCACAGGAAAGAAGGAAAAAGAAATAGATAGGTACATCCAGAAGACGCTTAACAATAATATACATATTAGGCTTAAGACTATACAGTTCTTATTTATGCCTATAATATTCATCTTTGTAACTTTATATAATTATATACGATATTGTACGTAAATATTTGTAGAGATCATGATTTTAGTAAATTACTTTCTTTTTTGAAATAATACTGATGATAGTGAAGAATATAATAATGATGATACTGATGAATAATACTGATAATTACTAATGACTACTAAAAAATAATGTATTGACCTATTCTGTATTTTTGTTGGTTATTTTCCCTTTGCTGGTTACTTTATTTGTATTTTGTTATTTCAATTTCTATTTTGTATTTAAAAAACTGTTATTTTTTAAAGTGTGTTTATGTGTGATATAAATGGTTATAGTATACAGACCATTAATAATTTTAATGGTTTAATTTTAATTAATAATTTTCTGCAGCTGTTTCCAGAAAGTCGTCCTTGGTCCTTGGTCGAAAGTGAGTCCTTGGAGAGAAATTATCCACATATTGTCTGTAGATCTGAATTTAATGTTCTCCACTAAATTGATAAAATTCATTTTCCCCATTCTGAAGAATGCAGAAGGGGTATCACAACCACTGAAGGCATGAATAACTAGAATAAATTTTCAGATTTATGGGTACTTGAAACTGCCGATGCTGTATAGCTTTTGCTCAGTTTTTTCCTGTGCTAAATTTCAGAAAGTAAATATGAGAATCTTTCTAGCTGTCAGTACTACTAAAATATCTTATCCTATATCTTCTCACACAATTATAACTAAATCATAATTGGCAGAGATCTCCATTGCAATAGTGACTATTAACGTGTCAGCATCTTCATAGGCCTGTATTCATATGAAGCCAGCATCCTCAAGCTCATTAATCAAAAGCCTTATGAGTCTACTCCTATTTTTGTCGTTGGAGAGAAATTTGTCTCCAGAAACCGTTGAAAAAAGTAGTATCGATAGCAGCGACTCGAGGAGTCGCTCCTTCGCAGGGTTCTATCTTCAAAACTGTTACACCAATCGAAAAAAATGTAGAATCCTTATTTATGTAGAATTGGAGAATAAATTTCTATTCTTGATTTTTTGTCCTATTATTGATATTTTCGGAGATATTTAAAAAAACCTAAAACTTCCCCTTTCAATTGTTTAAACTGGAGGGGGCATTTTCAATAAATCTCTTTCTAAACATAAAAAGAAGCAATAGAGAAAACAAGGTCCCTTAGGAATTATTCGATCAATCCGGCGATATTCATCCTCTGACGCCTAGACTATTATTTCTAGGTTGAAAAGGCGAAATATAAACAGATTGAAAATTACAGATCTAGCAAAATCACACTAGAATTGATAGCTCACATTGATTTGCTCAGCAATTATTAAACATAATATAATTACCTGAAACACCAGGGACTAGAGAGTAATTAATTATATTTATTTTAGGTAGCCAATATTTTCTAGTGTGGGAGCGTTTATTTCGGGAATCAGGAAAAACTAGTTGCTTCGATACTTTCAGCAAGCAATGTCTATTTTTTGAGAGTAACAAATAAATTAAAGGTCAGGGGGATCAGGTAATTCAGGCATTGAAGTTTTGTCTCGCGTTTTCTTGGTACCGATTTAAATTTAAAATGATCATAAATTATTGTTTGTGATTTTTAAAACCCAGCATTATACTGCTGTCTATTTATTATTTTTAGCGCACTGAACTTCCTGCGGCGTTCTGTAATAAATGTTCCGAATGCCGAAATTGCGTATTTTAAAACATTGCTAATTAGACAATAATAGGCTCGTCACCATAATCACCGTCAACATTCTTTCCACGGTTCACCAGATTAGAATGTGTTACGTTTATTATATTATTATATTAAATGCGGTATACTTTTATATAGCAGATTCAAAACAAAAACCGATGCACGTCATCAACTATAAAGCATGTAACCAACAAACATTGTTGGCAAGTCTGTCATCGTACTGTAGTAGGTGCTAAAGAAATTTCATTTGTATTTTAAGGCTATGGTGGAGTAAATTTTTTTAAATGGTTTAATTATAAGCAAAAATAATTATAATGTTATAGATAAAATGTCAACTATAAATACTTATAGGTATTACTGTCAAGGTACTGTATAGGTATTCACTGTCTTCTTTTGTCAATGGTGACGTGGATAGGTTTTTGTTTTCAATCAGTTGCGTCATCAAAATGGGTGACGCAAATTATTAACAAAGTTGCCATATCGTTTTAAATATCTTTAATCTACTAAAATTAAAAATGAGGTTTGTTTAAGTGAAGTATAGTTTTAAGTTAACATTTCCAAAATAAATTTTAATGTCTATATTCTATGTAGATCATATATATTATATTATTTTACCAGAAAGTATTCAGAATAACTCAATAGTAACTGAGTGCTTCGCAGTAACTCAAAGAGAAACAAAATGTGTCAGCTGTCAGTGTTATTTTATATAACTACAATATTCGCGCGCATTGATAAACTATTCGGGTGATCAAGAAAGTTGGTGTTGTAATTCATCAGTTATGACGTAACTGTATTGTTTCCTGAGATAAAGTATACATACATGTTCACACATATAGTGTATACATCATCTATTCCGAAAATATATAGAGATCCAGATATGGCTGCGTAACGACATTGTACCTGATCTCCAGGATGGACAAGCAGAAGGAGAGGGTAAAGAAACCATTATGGACGCACTGCTAGACTATGAAAAAGAGCGTGAAGAAGATGAAACTCATATTAAACTTTAACTTAAAAACTTAATATTTTAGGCGTTTGACGTTTGAAACGTTGAACGTTTATAAATGGAAGTAAATACCACACCTCCATTAAAAATGTTGAAAATAGAAAATAAAAATGTTGAAAATAGAAAATAAATATGGACAACCAGCATTTTTAGCAGTTTTTTACGATTTTGAGAAATTTTGCATTTTTTCAAAACTCTGTATCTCGGTACCCATTGGGTTACAAAATACGTTTTAACAGTAAAAATTATAGAAAATTGAATTATCCTGAAGTTGTCCGCTAAAATTAACCGTTTTCGAAATATTTCGAAAAACCCAAAAAGTGCAACAATTTAGAGGTTTTCGCCTCCCTTTAAAATCCTTCGGGGTCTTTTTGTTGGATAAATTGGGTGCAGCACTACTGGACACTCATAAACAACATCCCAAAGTTTCATTAGGCTCGGAATTTTTCGAAGGTACCAGTACATGGCGAATAGCCTATCGGATGAATGGAGATCTGCGTGCTTCAAAAAAGCAGTGGCTAACAATTAATTCAACCTTCGACTACCTACTTGTGCAGCAGCACGACAGCATGCATACATAGTGTACCATCAAATACAAAGATGGGGAGACGTTGATTTGAAGCAAACAGAATGGGGGTGGAAGCGGATCTGAACGGTTTACTCCCCGTAACCACCAAAAGAGAAGCTGCACCACCAGCAAGCAGAAAATAATATCTTGTGGTTGTCGGTCGAGGTGGATGCAAGAGAAAATTCGAAACTTCCCATTGCGAAGGTCAAACTTGCTCCAATGTCGAAGCACTGAGAATTGACAAGATGTTGATGAACATATTGACATCGATCTCGAGGAGTTTCTTAACGTTGAGATGTCAAATGAATATAGTGAAGGGACGGGACAGCTGAAGAGACTGCAGAACCTGACGCAATTGGAGAGATTAAAGAAACCAAGGAACATCAAGAAATTAGAGAACCAGAAATATCAGAGCAACTCGACCTTGGGTATCAACCTAAAAACAAAAGGAGGAGAACGGTTGCATGAATAACAATAAATACAATTTCACCAGAATTCGTGTCTTAAATTCTTTAACTACCACATAATAATCATACATCATAAATTATTTCAACTTTTTGCTCTCTTAACACGGATGTGGCCCACGACTAGCTTCGCACGGTTCTATCTTTAAAAGTAAAGTATTACACTAATCGAAAAAAAATGTACAGCGATTTTTATGTAGAATTTAGTGGAGAATAAATTTCTATTCTTGATTTTTGTCCTATTATGGATATTTTTCTATTAGAGATATTTAACAAAAACGCTAAAATTTCCTCTTTCAATTGTAAAACTGGTTCTGGACCGAATTGGTTGGGGAATTTTCAATTAATCTCTTTCTAAACATAAAAAGAAGAGATAGCAAAAAAGTTCCCATAGGAATTTTTATAATAAAAAACCCCTGACGCCTGGTCTATAAGGTGTACGATTAGACACAATATCTGATAACGTAGCATTAAAAAATGTATGCTTTTGTCGAAGACCTCAACTAAATGGAGCACTGACCAAATTCAGACAATGACTTTATTATATACTGGTTCAGAGAAATAATCGGTGCCAAGCGCACCCACTAGTTGGCTCTTTTCAAAAATTACGACTTTTATATAACGCAGCCTAAAATCATAAATGTTTATACATTGACACCGTTATTTGACTGTAAATACTTACTTAAACGTATTAATAATTATTACTCAAGATTGAGATGGGTACACATTTGGTTCAGTCAACATAAAAAATTGGATTTAAACCTGTTCCTTCTCTCGGAACGATTTTTTTCAAATATTACATATAAAAAATTCCAAATTGCAACACATGGTCGATTCTTGAAAACGTTGAAAATTTGCCAAGAATGCTCGTAGTGCTCGAGTAATCGGTATATGGGAACGCAATTTGTCACTTGGAAAAATTGACAATTCCGCTGAGAGAAATGAAACAACTGTTCCTAAAAATTAACATCTGCGATTTATTGAAATTATTTCAGTAGGCAAAAAATAGCAGTGTCTATGGACGTAGATAGTTATATAGGCAGCGACATAGTGGATTCACATTCCTACCATAGATCCCATGCTCCTATCAGCTATCCAAATAGAACGAAAATGTAGTGAAATATCAGCACCAACTAGGAGGTAACTTATTAGGGATTTTATTAAGGTTTAACTACTATGCTCTTCGTGCGGAGGTCGTGCAGATTCAAAACAAAAAGCGATGAACGTAATCAGTGACAACGGAAGATAATGTCAACAATGCCAATGTGTAACAGTCCCGACATCGCGAGAATTTAAATAAAGCAGGTTACAGTACAGTACAGGTTGCCACAGTTTCTTCGACACTTACAGTAATTACGCAATATTTTTTATATTGTAGTTGATATTTTATTTAATACACTACAATTGGCAAATTATTATAGTTTTGCTTATATTTACACTGTTTACAAAGCTTGTGATTGCCCCTATGTTGCGATTGATCAGAAAGGAGACTGCAGTTGGTACGGTTAGTAAAGCCTCGTACAAACCTGCAACTGAGCCATGTCGCGAACCGCGCCGCGATGGTGTGGACTGTGGACGTTGCCGTTGCAACAAACGCATTCCCGCGCCTGATAACCGTTCAGCGAATGGTTCTCTAAAGCCGGGTCTAGATTATCGAACCGAACCTCGAGACGAACCTCGAACTGATCCCCGAGCTGAGCTTTGTCTCTACGTGCGGTCAATTTTCCAGAGAGCCGAACCTCATGCATTCGCGAACATCCGTGTAATCCATTTCTTGCGTCCACTCCATAGTGAGGCAATACAACTAATGCACAAACATTGAAACTTGTACGTTCTTGCCACGGTTCGCGGCCAGGCTCACAGCGTCGTCCAATGAGCTTCGAGCCGAACATTGTAACATCTTTTGATAGGATGGATCGCTGCGAACCTGTACGCAAACACGCGACGTGGTTCGGCTTTCGGCTCGGCTCGACAGTTTAGACGTGGTTCGGGCTACGTTCACGCTCGCGACGAGGTTCGGCTCGAGGTTCGGTTCGATAATCTAGACCCGGCTTTACGATCCGTACGTGAATTTGCTGATTTGCTATGGCATTCGGCATTAGGAAATTTTGTGATCTTCGTTGTTCATGACTTGCCGTTTGTTTATTTGACCGTATTCGACATATGGCGGGATGTAGATGGATTTTTGCGGGTGTTAGTTTCTATTTCTGTTAGTGGTGTTAATGTTACATACGTTAGTGTTTTGGGTGTTTTGGGTTAGTTGTATGGACTTTTATGTTGTATTTTATTATTATTTTATCTATTCATGCCTCTTTTGTAGTTACTTGTTTTTTAAATTGTTATGCTTTTCATGCTTATAAGCGTTATTTTTTGCATGCTTTTCTGTTTTATTTTTATTTTGATTTTGTACTGTTTAGTTTGTTTTTTTCCATCGCTAGTCGGTTTATCGCCGTCGGATCAAAGCAACTGCGCGCAACAGCGTTGCACAGGTTTGGGCAGGTCGAAGAACATTTTTGACTGCTGAAATGGCCGCGAAAAAAAAGCGGGAACCCGTTTGTTGCCACGGCAACATCCACAGTCTACACATCCGAATATATGACATTTACTAGCAATTAATTGCTTAAAATTTACTCAGTTCCTTGAAATGGAGTGGAAGGAAAAATTTTAATGCTATGCATTAAAAACCCATCGAAATAACTTTCTTTAGGATTGCCTAAAATATCAGGAATAAAATAAATCATTAAAAAACACAAGCAAAAAACGAGATTGGGGTATAAAAAGAACCATCCCCCTGGTTACGGAAAGGTTAATAATATGGAACCCGTTTTTCATTGCCATAATACATAGAACCTGGCGTTGATAAATTATTTATATTGACACGCCGAATTGGAGAGTTATACCTTGATCACAATTTTATATTGCGAGGATTTATTTTATATTGCGCAATTTTATATTGCCTACCTACTTCAAATGGTTGGTATAATTAATGGGAAATTTCATTGCCAAGATCTCGTTTTTGATATCCCTAGTGTAACCATATATTATAGAAATCTGTATACGTCTCATTATTTATATAGAGAGTAGGTATGTAGAAAAAAATTAATTGCATCTTGTTGGCATTTCGCGATGGTATTAATTCTTATTATAACAGGTGACATTTAATTCATAGCTTTAAAAAAATGTCACCATTTCTGTCTATTTTTACTTATTTATTTTATTATACTTTTTTTCATATTTTTCCGTCTTAATTTCATCCAAATTATTTCATTTAGTATTTTGAACTTAAATATTAAACACATACAAAAACTCGGTTACTCCGCTGAGATGCACTGATTTTGAAGTTTCTTGTTTAGTGCTATCGATAAAGAATTAATGGAAACATCGCACTCTTTACCATTAAATCAACCAAGTCTAACAGCAAAATCTCAGCCGGAAAATGAGTCGAAAAAAAATTTTTCAAGGCAAAAACTTGGTTGCCCCACTGAGAGCCGTCAATTTCGAGGATATTTATTACTATCAGTAAACAAGTAACGACAAAATAGCACCCTTTCGCGATTAAATCAAACATGGTGAACGGCAAAATCTGATCCGGAAGAAAATGTTCCAAGTCGAAAACTGGATTCCCTGCTGAGATTCCGCGATTTCGAGGTTTTTTGTTTATTACTATAAATAAAAAATTAACGACAAAATCGCATTCCTCACGATTACATGAACGGCAAGGTCGAAGCCAAAAACGAGTCGAAAAAAAATTTTCCAAGCCAAAAACTCGGTTGCCCGGCTGAGGTTCCGTGTTTTTTTGTTTATATTATCAATAAATATCAAAACTGTTCGAAAGAATATTTCTTAAAAGATTAAAACCAATCATTGAAGACAAACACATAATTCCAGACCATCAGTTTGGATTCAGAGAGAGTCATTCAACTATAGATCAGGTCCATAGGATCACAGATGTAATTGAAAAGTCGCTGGAGGAAAGAAAAGTTTGTTCTACCGTCTTTCTTGATGTAGCACAGGTTTTTGATAAAGTATGGCATGAGGGACTGCAGTATAAATTAAGCAAGCTCCTGCCTAATCAGTTCTCACAATTAATGAAGTCTTATATTTCAGATAGAACTTTTAGAATTAAGCAGGAAGACGCTTATTCTGAACTTAAAGAAATCAAGGCGGGAGTACCACAAGGGAGTGTATTAGGGCCAGTCCTTTATCTACTATACACCAGTGATATTCCTGAATTAGAATATGATACGATAGCCACCTTTGCTGATGACACTGCTATAATGGCTGTGGGAAAGGATCACCAAGAAGCGGCAATAAATCTGCAAAAATCAGTTAACAAAATCAACACCTGGACTAAGCAATGGAGAATTAAACTAAATGAGAGTAAATCTGCCCATGTTAATTTCACTAACAAGACAGACCGACATATCCCTGTTAGCATAAACAATATCCAAGTACCATATGCTGATACAGCAAAATATTTGGGTATAACACTGGACGCTAAGCTACGCTGGAGAGCACATGTCAAAAAGAAAAAGGAAGAATTAGATATCAGATTTAAAAAAATGTATTGGCTGCTTGGACGAAATTCCACACTGTCAATATATAACAAAGTACTTTTGTACAAACAAATTCTCAAGCCCGTATGGACATATGGCATCCAGCTGTGGGGTTGTGCCAGTAAGAGCAATCTAGATATAATCCAGCGATTCCAAAACAAAGTGTTAAGGAGCATTGTTAATGCCCCCTGCTCCCAGGTATCCAGCTCCTCGACAATACAAACCAGATTCGAAGGCTCAGGAGGATCAAACCCTTCGAGCTAGTATAATTTTGTGTTAGTGCAAAAGCAGAGAACAGTGCCTGTGTACACATTAATATTAGTGTAATTAAGTATTAGAAAAATATAAGGAACACTAGTGAGTAAGTCCTTAGATATAAGTTTTGTAGCAGTAGTAAATTAGGTTAGAAAAATATTACTCATTGATCTAAGTTCAGATCAGATTGTAATTATAGTAAATGCCATTGGTGTTTGTATACAAAAAAAAAAAAAATATTATCAATAAATAATTAACGACAAAATCGCACTCTTCACGATTATATCAAACTAGGCGAACGGCAAAATCAGACCCAAAAAACGAGTAGAAAAAAAATTCCAAGCAAAGTAGGTCCCGCTACGGTTGTCCCGCTACGAACGCTCGATTTCGAAATTTTTTTGTTTATTGCTATCGGTAAAGTGTTAACGGTAAAGGCGAACGGCAAAATATGACCGCAAAAAAGAGCCCAAAAAATTTTTTTCAAGCCGGAAACTCGGCTGCCCTGCTGAGATTCCGTGGTTTTTCGTTTATTATTATCAATAACGACAAAATCGCAACGACAACAATTACCGACAAAATCGCACTCTTCACTAAGATCTCAGGCTCAGATTTTGCCGTTTACCTTGTTTAATTTAATCGTGAAGAGTGCGATTTTGTCGTTAAGCTGGGATTTTGAAGAGTGAGAGGCAAATAGATGCATTTATTTTGGTTAAGTATAAATAATTAAAAAACTACATAATATCTGATTATAAAATTAGATCCATTCACTAGCTATTATCATAGTGATAATTATAATATAAGTTTTTTGTCCAAAAATATTCTTATAGGCCTATTCTGTGCGCTAGAAATGAAAATTTGCATTTTTATTGTTAAAATCACATTATTTCCATTGCAAGCGCACAGAACAGATTTGTAAGAAAATATTGGGACAAAAAACTTATATTGTAATTATCACTATGATAATAGCTAGTGAATGCACCTAATTTGATTAATCAGATATTATGTAGTTTTTTAATTATTTATACTTAACCAAAATAAATGCATCTATTTGCCTCTCACTCTACAAAATCCCAGCCTTAATACTTTACTGATAGTAATAAACAAAAAATCTCGAAATCGAGAGATCACAGCGGAACAACCGACTTCTTCGCTTGGAAAAATTTTTTTCGACTCGTTTTTTGGCTCTGATATTGCCGTTCGCCTAGTTTGATTTAATCGCGAAGAGTGCGATTTTGTCGTTTATTAATATTAATAAACAAAAAACCACGGAATCTCAGCAGGGCAACCGAGTTTTCGGCTTGGAAAATTTTTTTTCGACTCGTTTTTTGTCTCAGATTTTGCCGTTCGCCTTGTTTCGTTTAATCGTGAAGAAGGCGATTTTGTCGTTTATTGTTTACTGATAGTAACAAACAAAAAACCTTGAAATCACGGAGTCTCACCAGGGCAACAGAGTTTTCGGCTTGAAAAATTTTGTTTTTGGCTCTGATTTTGCCGTTGGTCTAGTTTGATATAATTTTGAATTGTGGGATTTTGTCGTTATTTATTTATTAATAGTAATAGACAAAAACATGAAAATCACTGTATCTCAACGGGGCAACCGAGTTTTTCGGTTTAAATTTTTTTAACTCTTTTCTGCATTCAATATTTCCGATCGCCTTGGTTTATTAATATTCGGGAATTTGATTTATATTCGGGTATCGATATTCGAATAAATAAATTTTCCGTTTATAAAACGAAGCCTACATTTTCCTTATACCTAACCATTCGCCAGCGGCAAAAAAACGGCAAATTTTAAGCTAACTTAAATTTTTTTAAAAAATTTTTTTACATATGTGATGATGAAGTTAGCAGGGACCCGATTTAAAAAAATAAATAGAATTTTTTTTCTTTCACGATTAATTAACGGCTAAAAAACGGAAAATTTTAAGCTAACTTAATTTTTTTTAATTAACTTTTTATACATGTGACCTGTTAACTTCATATGAAGTTAGCAGTGCACCTTTAATTTTAAAAAAAAAAATTAAAGAGCGGCAAATGTTTTTCTTATTAATTAATTAACGGCTAAAAATCGGCAAATGTTTATGCCATAGCGAAATCGATTTGCAAAAGTTGACCTGCTAACTTTATGGACATGACCCGAACTCTAACACAGAAGCGTATAGAAAGGATGTGGGTGTATTAATGTTGGCAATAGTTCAAACTTATACCTAACATAAGCTTAGCTGGTCCTAGCCACTTTAATACTGCGCGTTTAAATAAATAAAGACAATACCCACATTACCCACTCGTATCCGTGAACATGCACGGATGTTTACGATCAAGCCCAGACAATTTCATTCCATTTTCTACTGACGCGCCCCCTAAGTATTCTAAAGTTAGCCTGTACAATGTACTTTATTTTTGAATTATATCTAAAAATAAAAGAGTCATTCTATTGGCACAGAGTTATGCCCACTTGCCTAAATAGTATTTTTGACGTAATTCCACAACAGATGTAAACCAGAAACTAAACATACCCCGTAATCTAAATCAGTCTTCTTTAAGTCCTGCTGAACCAGCGGATACCAAATAATCGCTGCTAGCTGGATTTATATGACGTGCATACAGTTTGACGTAATTAATGTAAATCATTGACTTAAAACTAAAAAAAAATAAATGTAAGCAGACTCACGTTCCGAGCTAACCGCCAAATCGTTGAGAGATCCAGCTCTTGCAGGCACAACTTCTTGCAACGGCTCCTGCGGATGGTAGCTCCTTGGTCTGGCTCTAACAGACGAAACACTACCACCTCCGGGCCCCACAGTGATCTGTAAACGACTCTGTAGTCCCTTTTGAGAATCGAAACTACTCGTCGAATACGTGAGGCTAGAATTTTGTGATGTAATGTCAATAGGGTCTTGTGGAGCAGAAGTAGGAGGCCTTAAAGTTAAATTTACACTAGTATAACTTCTGGGTGACGTAGGCGTTTGCAACCAAGGCTGCGTTGGTGTGCACTGCACGACCGAGGTGTGCTTCGGCTGTGTCGGACTTTGGACTACGTCCAGTGAACAATTTACTTTTAATGAAAGGTTCACATTTGGGCTACCAATTAATGTATCAGTCGTTTGGCTAGGGGTGGAGCAAGTTTCTTTTTTCACTACACCCGTTGGTGACGTTTCCTTCTTGGTGTAATCATCCTGAGACAATCGTTTCTGCGCCTCCGGGGATCGCACAAATTCTTCTTGTAATCTCCTTTGTGTGTCAGGAGACACCAAAGATGATTTCTCAAGTTTCGTAGGAGAGTTTTTTGCTAGTAAGCGCTTAGCACTTAACGGCGATCGTGGCGGTTTATCACTAATGTTAGAAGTCAACAATTTATGTACGTCTTTACACTTTTCAGAAAGTTGAATATTAAACTTCTTCTTATCGTCACAAGCGTTTTGAAAATTATTGAATGTTTCAGATTTAATATCTAGGTAGTTCGGCCTCTTTAACTGGCCAGTTCTTGGTGTTGACACACTAACTGTTTCAGTACAATTAGACGCACTTGGTTTTATTATATTTCGGTTATAGTCACTTGCACTCTCGTTCATTTCGAATCGGTTTCGTGGGGATGATGGTGAGTCGAGGTTTGCCTTTTCCGAAATTTCGCCAAACGGTTTCTTGTGTTGTGGAGAAGTGGGATCTACCAGGTTCGGGATCTTCTTTGGTTCTAACTCTTGGACTAGGGAGGGTGATTCCGGTTGAGGTTCAGGTCGTCCCATCTGCTCGGGATTTTTCTCTGCTAAAGCGGCTTCTAGGAGATCGAGAATGTTGGAAGTTTTGCCTTCAGGGTTCGACTGGATAAAGGAGGTTATACAGGAGGTCACTATGTGGTCGGGAATGGTTGGAAATTGTTGCTTTAGTTCATGGAAAAGCTGCATGACTTTGACAGACGACGACCTCCGTCTTCTCCCGGCGAACATGGCCGGCCATTATGGTTATCTGAAAATAAACATTAGCTGTCATTATTTTAAGATCTTGTAATAATAACACAAATTTCGTTTAGGTATTACGCAATTGGAAGTACGATTTTACACAAATGTTACAATAATTTTGTAGGGCATACACATATAGAAGAACGATTGAGCGTAAATAAACAAGAGAAAATCAATTAAAACTTTACATGGGCATTTTTGTTTATTTATGTATAGTTGCTAGCTGGCTAAATCTCTGCAAACCAATAATTTGACGTCCGAGTTTTATTCTGCCCTAAAGAGTCCTCGAGAGTTGGAACCTTTGAAATAAATTTTGATTTTTAACGATTTTTTTATCACTGTTCTTTTTAACCACTGATTGCTTTGAATATAGTATAAAGGGTATTTCAGACATTTTGAAAACGCCGATCAAAGTGCGGTTATAAACACATTTTACCGCTTGATCTAATTGTTATATGAGTACCTTTTTGTAGCTTTTGGAGTAATATTGCTCATACAAAACATAACCTTCATGGGGGTAAAGCATGATGATATTGTGAGGGAGTGATGACATTTATGAGGTAGCGATTTTTTAGATTTTTTACTGCGATATAATTTACTTATTGCAGAAATGGCACAGAGAAAAGAAGAAGTCAAGCTAAAAAAATAAGACGGCAGAAAAAGACGAGAGGACATGAAAAATAATCTCGAAAAATTAGAAGAAATGAAAGAGAAAGAACGCCAAAAATCCAAGAGAACACCGACAAATAAAGAGAGAATGGCGTAAAAGGCAAAAACCTACAGAAAAAGTAAAAAAGACCTACATATTTTAAACCAAATCTTGGAAGATAATTCACCCTGCGATGAAACAGTCTTAATCTCAGGGTTTTAATGGTGCGGGATCTGGCTAGGAAAATTAATCTCTCCTGCTAATATTTATATATGCTTTAATGGGTGTTTAAATAGAGATGCCCCACGCAAAGTGGTACGATAACCACAACAAAAAGACTAAAAAGCTAAAAAAAAATACAATTAACATACATCACATTATTTGAACAAAGGGTCGCTCTTACCTAAAAGACCTGGCAGAATAACTATCAGAGAGAACTCTGTTCGTTTGCCTTTTACCACAGGGCTCTTTCAGCTTCTTACTTTAGCTTGCGTAGGTATAATAGTTTGGATACAATGCTATTAACCACCTGATCTGATGTGTTTCTTTCTCTCAACACTTTTTCCGTAGGCCGTGGTTTTTTGGCCGGCAGGAAAGAATAAACGCAAATAAGTTAAACCGTACGCACACGGTTGGTCTAGCTACTAGGTATAATACGTATCAGCTAGAGCACTACCGACGTTTCGTTCTGCCACAACCCCCACCCCTATCAGTGCCTATTCTTGATGCAGCAATAACTCCCATAAACCCAGATGTGTACTCCAAACGCTTCAACATCGAGAATATATGTGGGTCGTAAAATAATAATAAAAAATCACGCAAAATGTACATAACTATACAGAAAATGATATATTGTTTTCTTTGTAAAACAAAATTTCACTGTCTTTTTGATTTGTCAACCTCATAAATCGATGTGTTAAATGCTGGTGAAACATGAATATATGCATGTGTCGCGACAGTAAATTTCACAATTGGTTGCAAAATTTCAAGACATTGGATCTATAGCAAATAAAAAAAAGGAACATCGAACCCCTAGTAAGAAATGAGGGGGTAGAAGCATCAATTCTGCCCTTGATCCTACGTTGAGTACGAGAGTACAATTTGGCAACTGTATCACGAACTAGTATTCAACGTATTTTGAAAAACCCATATAAATTTCACCCTTATAAAATTAGTCTGACCCAACTAAATGAGGATGAATGTGATCGTCCGTTGTTTACAATTCCGCGAGATATTAAGTGAGCTAGCGATTGAAAATCCACGTCTTCTTTTTAACACGGATTTTAGCATCTGTTTTAGTGATGGGTGTTTTTCTAAACAGCACGGTTAATCGCCATAATGGTCGTTATGGGTCTGATTCCAATCCCCAGATATTTCCTGAGGTACACACTCAACGTCCCCAAAAATTAAACGTTTGGGCTGGATTTTTTTCATAGAAGGCAATCTAACACCAGATATACATTTGAAATTTTTGGAAATGAACAGAGATCAGTTGATACTTCACGTTTCATGGAAGTGCTCCCGCGATCATCAGATCTTCTCCATTAGAATTCTTTGAATGAGGTCACTTGAAAAGCAGAATTTATTATACTCCACCTGCTTTATTGGAAGATTTATGTCAACGAATCACAAATTAATGTCGCCAAATCACCCCAGAAATGTTTCAAAATGTACGAGCACGTTTTCAGCAGAATCTGTATTACGGTTGGACGTTGGAGGTTTGTAAGTTCAAGCATTTACTGAAGTGATAATTAAAGTAGCTCGATTGTACTTCGCAGTTATTTTTTCTTAAATAGATCTTTTGTTTTTTCGAACGGTACAGTGCCGTTCAATTGAAAGTAAATGATTTTTTTATTTAATGTGAAACAGGCTTTCAGCCTGTTTCAGCCTAATCAAAACTTGAATGTCAGTTTACTAATTTTCCTTATAATTATTATTCAGTTTTCCTTATAATTATTATTATTATTATTATTATTATGCCGCGCTTAACTGAACCGCTAAAAATGAGAGCTGTGATGTTACTGCAGAACGGATGGTCAATGCAAGCAGTTGCAGATACTTTGAATGTTAGTAAAGGTTGCATTTACAAAATTTAGCAAAAATGGAATTCAAAAGGAACTGTTGAGTACGTCCATAGAGGGGGCCGTCAGAAATTCAGTACTATGGAGGAAGACGAACTCGTCCTTGACCACCTCCGACAGAATCCTTTTGATACAGCAGTGACTGCCTGTTTCTTAACAAATTTTCCTGCTTCGGTGGAAACCGCAAGACGACGTATCAGAGCATCTGAGCTGAAGAATTTTTCGGCTGCAAATAAAGTTGCTCTGTTGCCACGGCATAAGGAGCAGAGGTTAAACTTTGCCAACCAATTTGTCGGTTCAGACGAAAAAATTTTTCAATCCTGCCATGATGGCTCTGTGCGTGTATACCGCCTAAGAAATTGCCGATATGAAGAGCGCTATATAAATCCTACAGCTCGTAGTGGTCGCTTCTCTCTCAACGTGTGGGCATGGTTGCCAAGGAGCAGGTGTTACTTGGAGAATCAGAGAGCGTCTTACTGGTCAAAGCTACGCTCGCATTTTAGAATATATTGTTACCTTCCGTTTCCATTTTATATCCCGAGAACTTCACTTTCCAGCAGGAAAATATTTTTATTTCCTCTTTCCATTTTCCATATTCCAATAAATTTATATTTCAGGATAATTCCTCTATTCACAAATCACGAGTTGTTCACATATCACATATTGACACTCTGCCTTGGCCCTCTAAGTCGCCGGATTTAAATCCGATAGAAAATGTATGGGCACAAATGGAAAAGACATACATGTATAGCAGAAATTTCCGACCAGTGAACGTAGAACTGTGGTTGGCGATTGAAAATGCCGGGGAAAATATTGGCGAGGATTACACCAGGACATTAATATTGTCTATGAGAAATAGGCTTCAAAAAGTTATAAACGCGAATGGTGCTTGAATCAAATATTAATTCATAATAATTTTGTCTTAAGTTCTCAGTTAGTTTGTTAATTTAATGGATTTTTTTACAAGAGACGTCCTTACCATATAGATTTTCCTTAATAAATACTGTATATAAAATGTTGTCACCCTATAACTGACAGATACTTCAACCTAAAATAATTTTGAATGTGATCTGTTTACAAAAGCCTGCTTGGGAAATGGGAAAATTTCCAAAATTTCTCATAAGAGTCGTTTACTTTCAATTGAACGGCACTGTACAGTGGCGAGCAGTTTAATGTAAACGATTTTATTTACTTCATGTAATTGTTTTTTACTTTACTTTAAATTTTTGACATAATTTATAGATACCTAGATGCCTGTGAATTTATTAATTTGATATGTCAAAACTGTTAAATTTATTCCCATTTCATAATTTTAAACCATGATGAAGCTTACAGATGCGGAAAAGATACGCATTATAAATTATTTTAATTCTGGGTGGTCTTTAAGTGCTATTGCCAACCTTTTCGTTACCAAAAGTTGTATATTTAAATAGAAAAGAAAATATCTGCAAAGTGAGGATTTAGCATACCATCATGGGGGAAGAGCTCCCAGGAGATTCAATTCATATAGGTACTTATTGCATATACATTTGCAACAATGACATTTTTTTGACACACGATAAATTTGACATTCTATTAGGTATGTTCAGAACGATTTTTAAAGCAGAGTAAAAATAAAAATTTTTTATAAATGCATTGCATAGCAACGCATTTAATTTGTATTGAGGGTATTAAAGGTTATTTGTAATTTCTATTTTAAAATTGATTTTTTCCATGGTTATAAATTTATAATGCCCAAGGGCGTTATAGATATCCATAACGCCCAAGGGCGTTATTTCTCATCTAATGTATCTCAAAATAGCGTGATTATTTCAAAATAACAGAGTTAACGGACATTAACAATAAAATAAGAACCTATCGAAAACCCAATATCCAATTTACTTTGGATGTTCATAGCGGACGGAATATATAGGTATATTGCAAATAAATATAGTTCCGTAAAAACATGCACGCCTAGAATTAAACTATAAAAATTAAATCATTTCTGCTGCACTTAATCAATATTTACCTGAACTCCATATTTTGTACACATTCTTGATTATGCCGAACACAAATATTCCCAATATCCTATAGGTAGGCACTTATTAAATATCTGTAAAACAGTCTAACGAAAAATGTATTTTCGCTATGCGACACGTTAAAAGTTATAGATATAAAAGTTGGATGGACACAAAATGTCTAAAGTCTAAGATCTTTCCACCGTCACCGCAAACGTCATACACGCAGTCCGATTTCAATTCAACTGATGTTTTTGTTTTATAATTCGTTCGCCTAAAAAAACTTGGTACGAAAATAATCTTTTTTACTTATTTGTTAACCTTCAAAAAACAGAAATGTGCCATGAAGGCCGATGAAAAATAGACTAGATACTTTTATAAATGCTACACTCGAAATCAAATTAATGGGTGGTCTTAAAGCCAAATTTTATGTTCGCTTATAAAATATATCTAGTTTTCTTGTAAATAAGTTAAAAAGTAATCTTGGCAAAGTTGTAGGTAAACAGGTGTCGGATCAATTGAGAGGTGTGAATTTGGAAACTACGCAAGTGAAAATATTTTTAGAGGATATTTTCTAATGTCGATAAGAAAAGTGTACCTACTCACCTAATGCGTTTGGACGCATTGTGCGATTATATTTCTGACGTTCTTGCAACAGCTAATACACATACCTATATACACAACGATAATAATGCGAAAACCATCATATTAGATAAGTACATGACAGGATACCGCCAGCAAAATAATAACATATACCGCCCCCTCTCCCGCACAACATCTACTTTTGAACTAATCAGTTTAGTTTGAATGGGAGGTATTATTATTATTATATTATCAGTATTTATTATATATATATATATTATATTTTATTTTGTTCTCCGACTGATCCAAAGATCCTGCCAGCCTCGCTACTCAATGACCACTTCCAAGCTATGGGCCAGGGATGCTTCAATTCAGAGTTGAAGACTCATTGATCAACCTCTTGATGAGTTCGCTTTGTGGATTTAAGCTTTATGCCTTGGCTTCTATCTATAACGATACTTTCGCCGGGTGTTTATTCATTGTTAGGACTACAATATGTGCTCTTAGGCTGACCGGTGTTACGTTTATTATTTCTTTTTCTCCGCTATTTTTGGTATATGGCACTGGTGTTTAGGATTGCAGGTTAATTGCTAGTTAGTTATATGTTAGTATTACCGTATTACATAAAGCTAACCGGGCTGTAAAAGCGTTATACATAAATCGTATCCTATAGGTTAGTTTGTTGGGTCTTTCTTGTTTTTTTGTTTCTCTATACTTTCTTTTATTTGGTTGTTGCTTTTTAGCTATTTTTGTTTTTTGGTTTATACCGAGGTTTATTCTGTTTTTTATATACTGTATATATATCTAACAGGTTTATTAATTTTTTTGGTTTATTTTTTATTTTGTCTTTTATTGTTTTCTTTTTAATTTGTGATTAGGGGGGGGGCAAGGGGTATAAACGTAGTTTAGTGATGAATACTTTGGGGGATTATTGAATCTAGGAACCATGGCCTTTCTCATAGTCGGTTGGGTTGGTGCGAGAATTTAATTTATCAATAAAATTTGAAATAATTATGTTTTCAATGTGATTTTCTAGAAACGTTGTGTCTGTTATTTGATGTGCCTCTATTGTTCGTGTTCTTATGTTAGTGTTTGTGTTACCTATTATAGCTATTCTGAGATTTTTATTTTTGTTGGATTTGCAATTTTTTCTTAGTTTTTGATACGAACGAGTACCAAATGGACGCGACGTAGGTTATTACTGCCGATGCCGGTGTGTATACTTGCGATTTTCATTATCGGGTATAGCTGACGGATTCTACCCTTATCTTTGTTTATCGTGTTTTCCACTTACTTATTAAAAGTAAATCGTTTATCCAGACACTTAAATATTGAAGCGAAGTATCATTTTTTATTGTGACGTTATTTAGAGTGATATTTAATTTAGGTTGTTCCTTTTTGCGTATGAAGACCGTCACCAGGGTCTTGGTTTCGTTTATTGACAGTCCCCAGTTTGTATAGTAGTCTACTAATAGTTTGGTTTTCTGTTGAATTAGTCTGTTTAGTATTGTCGTCGTATGGTCTGCGCATAATGCAAAAAAAACGGTAGAATTATAGTAGAATGTAGGCCTACGGAACAGACGTGGAAATGGACTCAAACTGCAAAATGCACATTTGTTGGAATAAGGGGGTTTATGAAAATTAGTGTACAATGAAGTTAAAAAGCCAAAGAAGTGGTCGGTGTAAATTTTAAACTTACGTCCAAAAATATACGGCCGGAAAATTTTACACGCCCGCATTATAGCTAATATATCTTTCTCTATGTATCTAGTTTCAGTTTCATTTAAGGTTCCATAGGAATAAGCTATTGGTCAATCTTGAGCTATTTCACATTGTGAAAGTATGGCTCCGAGTGCAAAGTTGCTTGCGCCTGTTGTCAATATAAAAGTTAGGGTATTTAAGAATTGTTGAATTTATGAGTAAAGTCTTAAGATGATTAAAAGCTCCTAAACATTTTGGAGTATGTCCAAATTTATATATTTTTTTAAACAATGAGTACGAGGTTTTGAAATTTTCGCATAATATTTAATAAATCTGTAATAGCCCGTTAAACCAAGGAAAAATTTAATATCTTTTGGTGTTTTAGGAAATGGAAAATCTTTAACTGCTCGAGTTTTTTCTGGGTTAGATTTGACTCCGTCGCAAGTTGTTACGTTTCGTAAATAAGTTCACTTCTCATAATCGTTGAAAAACTATATAACTCGTTCAATATACTATTGAAGACTTGAATAAAATAATACTCAAATAATGTCAAGGTATGCTGAGCATATTTCGTCTTGAGGTCTGCGAAGTATATTATCATGCCTGAAAAGTTAAAGTACTATTTTTTAAACCAAATGGCATTGTACAGTGCAATTTAGTTAACAGAAGTTAATGACAAACTGTTTCTTTCCTATGCCTTTTTCTCGGCCGATAAACCGGATCTGCAAAAAACCGGAGTACAATGGTCGCTATGAGTAGTTTTTCGGGAAAGGGCGTCCATCATTCGGGTACACGATAGTTAAGTCTCCTGATATTTGTAAAATCATGTCCTGAAAATAGAAGGGTCAAAATCTTGGGAAATTCCTCTCCCTTTGGAAAAATCTCTTAAGGACTCGCACCAATATATCTTCTGACCGATCTTCTGACCTATCAGCCATATTCTCAAGTAGCACTAACGCTATCGGTTGTTTCACATTCCGGCTAGAATCAGGGTGACCCACAAACCCACAAAATAAAAGTGAATTTTAAGCTCTATATTAACTATTGGTTTCAGGGGAAACACCCGAGCTTCTCGCAATACCTGATGAACTCACGGATGAAGTCTATTGATAACTTATCAATAGAGTTCATCAGATTTTTCCCCGAAACCAATACTGAATATACAGCTTAAAATTCATTTTATAGCTTAAATATTTTTTTGCCCTCGAGTCACCTGAGGATTATAAAAATAAATTTTCAGAAGGCGCCTATATTTCTTAGATAAGTTATAGAGTATTTGACACATGTCACATAATATATAAAATTATGTATATATCTCGTAAAAACTAAGAGGAATATTAAATCTAAATGAAAATCACACAGAAGCTAAATGCATCGTAAAACGCTTACTTAGATATATGACGGTAATATAAATGTCAGTCACAAGTTTTTTTTCTGGAAAATAAGTATCACTAACGAGCATTCCTTGTAAGTATTGTTTTATGTCTAAAATACATTTGTATATATATATATATATATATATATATATATATATATATATATATATATATATATATATATTAGCTTTGAAATTCTTTGCTATTCATATTTGTTTTGTGAAAAGTAATCTTGGGTTTGTAGCATTTCATTACATAGAGAAATAAGCAAGTAGACTAATAAGAAAGAAGATACACTTACCAGTGCTATATCTGGACATACATACGGAAACAAACCACTATACATACGGAAACGAACCACTTAGAAGTTGTACAAGTTCTTTCACCGTTATTAAGGATCTTCAGAGCAGTGTACGATTTGTTCCATTGATCATTTATACTTGAATTTAAAATATTAATACTCCAACACTTGCAGTGACGTTTTATGGCATTAGTTTTTGACGGAACTCAAATTCTTAGAATACACAAACCTAGTCTACTATTTATATTTGTTCTATTTGAACATATTATATATAAAAGCATTAGGCATACAGTTATCCAGAAGATGTTAAACTTTAAAATGCATAAAATCTTGTTGAACCTATTGAAAAACAACTACTTTTCCCAACTATATGCTGGAGAATATTAAATTACATATACAATAGAGTTCTGCAGCATTCAAAGAGGGAGTGATACAGAAATTGCTTGCTTAGTCAAAACTAAAATCATTTGTTGGTCTTATGTATTAATTGTTTCTTCGCAAAATTTAAAAAAAATCCAATTTTCACCCTGGATATAGTCTTAGCTTTGAAATTCTTTGCTATTCATATTTGTTTTGTGAAAAGTAATCTTGGGTTTGTAGCATTTCATTACATAGAGAAATAAGCAAGTAGACTAATAATTCTTAGATAAGTTATGGAGTATTTGACACATAAAATATGTTTTATGACATATATGTCATAAAACGCCACTGCAAGTATTGGAGTATTAATATTTTAAATTCAAGTATAAATAATGATCAATGGAACAAATCGTACACTGCTCTGAAGATCCTCAATAAAGGTGAAAGAACTTGTACAACTTTTAAGTGGTTCGTTTCCGTATGTATAGTGGTTCGTTTCCGTATGTATATCCA
Source organism: Tetropium fuscum (assembly GCA_964058915.1). Lineage (NCBI taxonomy): Eukaryota > Metazoa > Arthropoda > Insecta > Coleoptera > Cerambycidae > Tetropium > Tetropium fuscum. Next base: position 123,564 of record CAXKVY010000920.1, read on the forward strand.
GATATAGCACTGGTAAGTGTATCTTCTTTCTTATTAGTCTACTTGCTTATTTCTCTATGTAATGAAATGCTCCAAACCCAAGATTACTTTTTTTGCCAGCGTTTTTGAGATTGCCAAACGACTCGTAATTTTTCCCACCCCAAAAACGCATCCCCTTGTATTGAAATGTGAAGTTAGCCCCGACTGATATATTTTTTTAAATTGCTTCTTTCGCAATTACTTTTTTTCTAAGGGTGGTCAAACGAAACTAAGGGGTGAATCCCGGGGAAATATAAGATGTCACTATCGTACAAATTTACTTAGCCACAGCGAAAAATGTAATAAATGCGCCCCAAGTTTTCCGAGATGGTGGTATAACAAAACTAAGGGGTGGTCAAACGTTTTGGAGAGGTGGTCAAATGATTCGTAATTTTTGCAACCCTAAAAACCCATCCCCTTTTATTGGAGTAACATGTGAAGTTAGCCTCGATTGATATTTTTTTTAAATTGCTCTTTATGCAATAATTACCTACCTACTTTTATTCTAAGGGTGATCTAACGAAACTAGGAGGTGGTCTTTCCTAGTCTTACAATGCTCTATCGGGAAAATATGTCTTTATCATAAAAATTTACTTGAAACATGTAATTGGGCCCAAATTTTAAGAAAATGTGTTCTAAGAAAATTAGGAGGTGGAAAAAATGGGGTTGGGGTTGGTCTAACGATCCGGAATGTCAACTACTGCTTAATACTCAGTTTAATTTTAGAGACACGTAAATTCACCCTTGATGAACCTTTACGAAACCCGTTTTTCTTCAATAACTTTTCTTCTGAGGGTGGTCAAACGAAATTAATTGGTGGTCTTAGATGGTCAACAAAGGTCAAATGATTAGGCTATGGATAATCCGCAAAATTTTTGGGGCTGCGTGAAGTTATCCCCAAAAATGTATTTTCTCAATAACTCGAAAAGTGGTTGAACGAAGGTGGTTTAACGAAACTAATCGGTGGTCTAACAATAGTCAAACCAGGAAACATAATGAATAGTTCTAAAATAAATCGAAATACTCAATAATTTCCCTTTGTCTCCCTTTGTATACCCATTTATATAAATATGGAAAATATTATGCTCGATATTATGCCAATATCGATAGGATAGTTCTATTGCAACTGAAAGCTTAAGCCAACGGTTTTATGACACATTCGCTGGGATAAAAAAAAGTCTGGAAAATACTAAAACATAACGGTATACCGTTATGTTTAAACCCGGCATATCATTTTAATTTGTTGGTTTAGTACTATATTTTAAACAATCCATGGACAAAGAAATTACTGTAGTACTGCGTATTCGGTAGGTTTCTACAATCAAAGTCAATGGCCATTTTATTGCAATGCTGAGCCAGTGAAGTTATTTATTAATCAATAACATTAGAAGCTAAGATAAGAGCCGATTTATTTAATAATTATAAAAAATAATTAATAATAAGTCTCGAAAATGTTTTCAATGAGTCTTATCAAATTGTTTAAAACATAATAATATATTCAATTAGACGTAATTAGAGGAATGATTATCCATAAAAAATATTATGTACGAATAAATTAACATATTCTAGAAAGGTGAAGACTGACAATGTGTAGCATACTTTCAAATCAAATCACGTCAGGATGCAGGATGCGAATTTTATTTGAAAAATAAATATATACCTACAAACTCGTTTTAATAGTTAATAAGGAGTAGACAATCAACATGATTTTAATTATTGCATTATTGCTAAAATAATTATGTTGATATATGTATACTATACATATTGTATAGGTGCCTATATGTTGTGAATATAATTTCTATCGGTAACTTCCAGTGTCTAGAATTTATTCATGGAATCACCTGTCGATTTTATTGATTCATACGACCATTTGACACTAAGAAAAGTGTAAAAGCGCAAATTCAAATAGTGCGGCAAATGTAGTGATTTCTACGGTATTCTGTTTCGCACTGCTTCCTGTCGGCCATTGCTGTTGATATTAAAATTTATATATAGGTACATCTATAACATATATATCACTGATTTCTCTATTTTCGCTTAGTGACGTCATATAAATTCAAACTGCAATTAAACCTTTATCTCTGAATATTGCACATTATTTCTTATGTCAAAAATTAAGGGGAAAAAATGTACTTGTTCAATATGCAATTGTCCATTTTTGTTTAACGAACGAAAATACCCCATTGGTATTATTGGAACCCAATTAGTATTGGCAATTTATGAAAACAGATTGTACCTGTTTTGTGTCTTTTGTGTATTTTGGTACCTAAGTGTTTTTCGATGTACTGATTGACGTTTTTCCTCGGGATTTTCTAATATAATGGACGCACAATAAAATGTCAGAGAAATGTATATTATTTACGTAAGATATACGTCGTAATATTATGCGTATAATACATCTGCGATACACTATAATTAACTGCCAAAAGCATAGATAATTTAAAAATACACCAAAATATTTATTGGTGTTTTTTTTCTGATATCATAAATAAAATTCTTCAAAGCTAGTTGGCGACAACCCATTGTTTATGATTGTAGGTGAATGTGTTTACTAAATCGAGAGTCCACTGATTTACTGAGGATAATCATAGAATAAAATTTTTCGGAATAGCTAAATACTAAATATCTTTAGGGAGTGGCGAGAAAAAAAGTAGATAAGTAGTAAAAATACCTCGTATTTAAGAGTGAAAGGCAAAGCACTGATTTAAATACACATTACGGGTAGTAGAACTATGATGTAGATGTAAATTCCATGAATTAATTTTTGACTTTTCCATTATAAACATACCAGCCAACTGTTTGTTTAGCCTTTGCTACCGACTATACTTCAGTTGTCAGAGAATTTTTGACACACATGAGCTTTTTACCGATTTTTACGCATTTTTTTCCATAGAACACGATTTTGATTTCAAGTTTTGCTGTATATCTTCGCTGCCAAACATTTTTAGTACCTATAGCACATGCATCGAGAAAACTGTCTCTTTTCAAAAGATTTTCAAAAAAACAAGATCAAGTAGAGGTCGCTATGTGTTGCACTGGCAAACATCGTCCAAAGTTGTAAAAGTGCTGTTTTTCGCCCTTTTGTAACGTGAAAACTATTATAGGGGTGAGAAGGAAAACATGTGTATAGAGGTATTATATATCAGTTTGATCGGTCAAATAGGTACTTCTCGAGTAATTAAATAATTTAAAACTGCGCCATTTCCCCCACAAATATATATCACTGGTCAGACAGAAAAATCGCAAATCTATTATAATTTCATGTCCCGTAGGATTTTTTGGCTTCGCCTCGTCTGTGAACAGCAACGATTCATCCGAAAAAACTGTATTTTAGGTACTTTTAACAAAATAACTATTATGGGACTGCTTACGAAATAGGTATAAATAATTGCATCACAGTTACGTTATATTTAATGTTTGTAGGCTTATCTCAAGACTCGTCCAAGACCTTGTATTATCCAATGAATCCGAATTAATGTAACACAACCCTCGTATATGTACTCACTGTGTTGAATACATAATTCTTTGTCAACTGTGACATGTATGTTGAATATCCTGTTCAATACTTGTGGGGGTTTAATAAATATTCTGGATCGAGCCATATTTATATAGGTACGATTGATTGTGGCCCAGTTCTGCGTGCGTGAATGCCGTGAATTAAAAATCCTGAGCTGAACCGCAGACCTAAACAGCCTCAAAACAGAATTCCCAAATCCGAAACCAGTTGACGCGGTCATGGTCTGAGAGCCGGCCTATGTTTTAAACACAAGAATAAAACACATACCCGTTGCATAGCGAGCGCGAGGATGCATTGTTTGCATATTCGTTGGCATTTTTACCGTCAAAACTAACTATGTTGAAACCGCGAGAGAAGGTTTTTTTGGCATCTTGTAATGTGCCAAAATACTCCATACAATGATACAAAATAGGTTATGTTCGGTATATTAAATTTAACCCATGGAAATTTCCAAACAATAGGGACCCAAATATTTCGGATCATACGTAGGGTACTATAGGTAGTAGGTGTACCTAAAATACCAGCTAAGTGATCAAAATTTGATAATACATTTAGTGAATACAGATTTTGAAGTAGGCTCAGGGGCTCAAAGTGTAAAGCTTTCTAGTTCTATTTACAGCTGGTATCTATATAGATAGCTGGGTAGTGTCTAGGTTCTAGGTAGCTACCTCGGTAAGGTAGGTACCTTAATTAAATGTCAGATGCGGATATAATAAGTACCTAAAGTAGGTACCTACCTACCTATACCTATGTACAAATACTAACATACTTAGTATTGGTGCCGCTCAATAATTTTCATTTAATTTGTTGATAAACATAAGCGTACCTACAATCCATATCGCTTATCGTACCTATTACCTATATAATTCTTATCGCTCGCGTATTAAGTTAACAACATGCTCTCAAAACAAGATCTCGGCGCGGCGTTGCGCAATTGTGAGGACCATATTTTAATAGGTCACTGTAATTCTCGAGGTAATTGTATAAACTATCTAGGTACTATAAAAATGACATTATAGCCCTTATAGAATTCCAAACTGTTTGCTTTTTTACAACAGGTATGTACCCAGTACCCATTGTAAACAAACCATCACTGCAATTAAAAGTAGTGTACCTACCTACTTAGGTATTCTGTGTAATTAGTAATGTACCTAAACCAGTTTTGTTAGCATACATAATATTACATGTTAGCTTGATTTGTACCTAGGTAGGTACAAATATTGCTTTTAATGTTAGATGTTTCAACTTAGTTTTACCTAGAGTTTGTCACTTCATCATAACATAATCTGATTATTTATTTTACACGATTTTTTTTAAATATGGGTCAGAATATGTCAGAAAAATATGACTTAATTCTTACAAGCTTATACCACATCACATACTTTCCAGACAGCAGGTCTAAAAATATAAAAAACTACAGAATCAAGAAGCAAAATATATGCTGCGAATTCATTTAGGTGGTAGGTGCTTAGCGAGGTAGGTGTTTTATTATCACGTACTCAGGTTGCAAAATTATTGAGGAAAACAGTAATGAAAACGTAACAAAAATAAGATGGTAATTCTTATGAAAAGCGAAGTAGGTGGATAACACCAAAATATTGCTTTTGTTATTTCAAGTTTTGCGCGGGGGCGTGAAATTTGACGTCACACTTGACGTTTAGCACATACCACACAACTACGGTGGGCGAAATTCAAGTGTAAAGTGGTATTATTTGTTTAAATTTTTGCTAATGAAGTAAACAGGTAAAAATACTAACCATTATAAAAGCACAACACAACACACAAAGGGGATCTGATTAAACTCGATAAAAATACAAAAACGTACCAAATTCACATAACAAAATTGTTTTTGTTGTATATATCCAATAAACAGACACATATACACTGATCACAACTTTAGAAATAACACTAAGCTTCTATATAACTTTTAGAATTGGTAATTTTATAGACAATAAAGGATAATAGTTTTTAAATTTACATGGCAACCTTTTATATCGTATGTTATGGAAAACTGAGATTAGGATTATTAGGAACACAAATAGAACATAGTGATACGTCACGTGAAAGTGGCGAAGCACGCGTCATCTACACCTAAAACTGTAAAGGTAGCTAGTGGTTTACTTACTTTAATATAGGCAACCGGGAATACTTCAAGGATAAAATTCAATCTGATAATCTTCCTAATCTCTATACGTTCTATTTAACTTACTGCTTATATTTAAGGATTTAAGTACCTACTTTAGGTCCAGAACTACATTTTTTTAATATTCTTAAAAAATTTGAAATAAAAATAAATTTGAAATTAAAAAGTAGTACCTACTTACTTCCTTACTTGCGGGTACATTCCGAATTACACACTCTATCTCCGTGTTCGCAGGCTTGCATCCCTTGACACGCGTAACTGGTGCCACTGGTGGCAAGATTTATATTGCAGATATAAGCTCGACCAATTCGACCCATGAGCTCTTATAGACCTTATTCGATCATATGGAAGCGAGCATGTCGTTTCCGGTTATCTATGCCTGTCGTTGCAAGACAAATATGTAGGACTGTAATCAGCCCCAAGGTCCCTTTAAACTATTAGTCTAAGATCCGGTATTAGAAATATACACTCATCTGTTATTTGGCTATGACCAAGATCATATGTTAGATAATATATCTGATTATAAATATAATATATACATTGATAAATCGCACATGGGTTGCCTAGCTAAATCGTGTGCCGATGGTGATATACCTAATATAATTTGTAATTAATTTTTTGGATAAATGGAGAATTTACATTTATTTTCAAATGACTTGAAACATCATCAACGTATTTTATCCAATATTTGAAAGTCATAGTCATCAGCAATAATATTTTTTTCAATGCCCAAAAATATAGCTACTACCTAGATAATTGATTATTTTAATCGCGCTAACACGTCCACGTCGCCACATGATCGAAAATGGGGCGTTCCGCTCTCGTGACGTCACCAATCGAACGAGTTCATATTAATCCTTTAATTTAGATACAGTTTATTAGTTATTGATATTTGATAATTATTAATACGACTTGTCTATTGCAATTTTACTTAAATCAGATTTTAGTGGCGATTATTTATTGAACTAAACGATAATATGGTTAGACCAATCAGGCGCGTAGCTGGTTGACGAACACTACGACGTCGAATTTTTTATTTATAAGGGACTAAATCACGCATTTCCATAAAAACTTATAATAATTAAAAATCATTCCATTATAATTTTATGACTACGTAATAACCTCTAAACCGGGTTATGAAAATAAATTCGTCACAGCAAAGAGATACCGACTGGTAATGAGGGAGCTCGGCCGATAGTTTGAAACGCATTAGACAAGCACAGATTAAAAGGGTTCGCCTGCAACAGGTATAAATTTCCATAATACGGGTAGTAGACTAAGGATGAATTTATAGAAATTACTTATAAGCACTTATAAGGATTTGAATTTTCTATGAGCTTTTATGTATGTTTATTTTCTGTGAGCTCTTTCGTTTCCAAATAGCCTATTTGGAGTATAAACCTATTTGTAGGATCACACAAAAAATCAACACACCATGGCAAGTTTTAAGGTGTATTTATTTATTGTATATAATGTTTGTTCTATTTAATGCACATTTAATATTCAACAAAGACAATATTAATTATCTATTCATTTTTCTTATCGTTATAATAAAAATGTAAGACCATATACAATTTTGCACCTAATAATAGCTATATGTCGATGAGATCACAGTCACTAACAGAAAAATAGGGTTTTCTACTATCAAATCCATTTCGAATAGGGTTCAAAAATATATGTATATGGTACTGCCTATATTTCGTGCGATGGATTGGCGTTAAGTGAATCAAGTTATTTAATAATATAATAAAAACAAAATTATTAATAAAATATTAGCTCTTACCATAGGTATAAAATATCTGCTTCATAGACAATAAATATTGTATAAGTTACATTTCCTTTATTCTATACAAGTATTAGCTTAAATAGACAACGAAAAAAGACAATTATTGTTCATATGACTGTTAAAAGTTAGTTGCAGGGAAAGATCCTAATAATTATCATGATCTATGTAAGAAATGTTCATTCTTTGCAACAATAGTTCCGCTGCTTTCTTTAATTTTTCGTCTTGGGCGCCAGCCAACGTAACTGCGCCTTGCTTCAATATAGATGCCAGAGGTGACAATTTTTCAGATGATAAACTACTCAGAAGTTCTAGGCAAGCTTCCATAGTTTCTATTCTTGTTGTTTTATATGCCTCAGAATCCTAAAATTCAGCAGGGTAAAATTTTAGATTATCAAAGTTGAAATATTTTGCTAACAAAAGATTGTATACACTCCATCCATAACTTGAAAGAAAGAAGGGACACAATTTCATACATCGTTACGAGCGAGCATAATATCGATCATCAACTGATCGATATCTTTAACGCCGTACCCGCGGTAACGAGGCACCCAAGAAGACTAGAGATGTAGACATAACTCCTTGAAAAAATTAGTGATATGGATGAGATGAAGTGTCAGCTTCCGTTATGCTCACGTTCTAAACAGTCAAAAAGTTTTGCACGGTTCTACGCGGCTGTCGCTAGAATGAAGCACACGTATGGATGCTTTTAGTCCAACCCCCACCACTCGAGTCATATCTCTTGCTATCTAGTCTTCTTGGTAGCACCGTTAACGCGTAAAGTTTGTATACATCCAGACGAGTCGTTTCCACAGACATTAATTTGAGTCATGCAGTACTTATTTGATTCGTATGGTTAGCTATGACGTAAGCTATGACTACTGGATAGTAAAATCGGTGACTTTACTGACTATACTGCTTACTTACTATAACTACTTACCTTAAAAATACTCATAGCTCTCTGTTGTTGTATTTCTGGAGGTACCGGTTGCGGTGGGGGGATACAGCTAGACATAAATGGATTCAGTTTCGATCCAATATGCGCAGGTGAAAGTTTTTTTGCGTTATTGTCAGTTTTTACATCTTCTTTTACCCACAGATGACAACTTTTCGATTTTGCTAGTTCGGTGTTTTGATCACACGCCATTATTATGTTATCGCTTGAAATTGTAGATTTCCTCATCTGCAGTAATGTATTATTGTCATACTTAATTGCGTTAAGTTCGCATTTGTACCTTTCGTATATTACTTTATTGTTGTACTTGCCAGCTAGTTCATTAGTTTCGTCATCAGTGGAATTATGTTCAACTTTTTCTTTCTTTTGCAGTAAACCTTCGTCTAAGCTGCAAGTTTGCGTGAGTTTAGTTTTTTTAATTTCAGAGTTTACTACTAAATTGTCGTCATTCCTCAAATTAGGCAATATATCTCTTTCTAGATAACTCTCAGAGTCAGTACTGATGCTCAAATTGTCATTTTCTACTTCATTTTTGAAGTCCGATAACTTGAATGGTTTAGACTCGGTTTCTAATGCAATCACCTCTTCGTCACTCTCCTCGATTGCTTCTGGTATAACTAATGTAAGATTTATGTAAGATTCACACAAATGGTCCCATTTTACTTGCAGCTTTTTCAAAAAATCTTCTATATAGTCCAAGTCAGTCAAACATTTAGTTTTAGGTTCATGAGCTAAAATTTCTTTGAGGCTCTTTGGATCAATAGAGTATTTTTCTATTCCATCCAGACAGAGCTCGATCAGCACTATTATTTGCACTACCTCTGAAGTGTTCGCTTGGGTGTATAAATTAGCTGCTTTGCTTAAGTTTCCAACTTTTTGCGTTAGGAATTTCAACCCTGGTCTAACATCAAACTCTCTTGAACGCACATTAGAAATTTCCAAACATTTCAGTAATATGTTCACGTGTTTCGCGTTAACTTTAGTTAAAATGCCTCGTAGGCTGCAAGAATTTATTTGCAGTATATTTAAAATGGGAGTTATGTGGTTTAAATTTTGAAGTAGAGCACTGGAAATCGTTTGAACTAACATTTGGTGAGCTAAGATACCAACAACGAGGTTTCTAAATGGCACTCTGATAGTGTACAGATCAGGGTTTAACATAGAGTTGGTGTCGAAAGGATACAATAGAAATACGTAGCTTCTGTCATCTATCACTACTCCTTTAGTAACTTCACATTCGCATGTTTTTCCTTGGCACTTGCTGCAGTGTCTTTGAGACTGCATTAGAAACACTTGTTGCGCTAAATCGTAAAGCCTCTCATTTTCAGATATAGAACTATCTTTCCTTGCAGCAACTTTCACAGTCGCCAAATCGCCATAGAAACTATCAGAGTTTTCCTTAAAAGCTAGAGTAAGTTGTTGCAAAGGATGTAGGCTGATAGTACAAGCCCTATGCAGAGCTACAACAAGAATTTCCCACTGGTACACTGTTAGGATCTTTCCAGCGCTCAAAATAATGTGCCGTATACATGAAGTTCCAAGTCTGGCTATATTTTCAGAAGGTTGCGCAACACATTCTATAAGTATTAACAACAATTGTTTTAGAGCTAAAGTAGCCGCCGGGTTTTCATCGTCTTCATCTGTTTTATTTTCGTCTAAATGATACAAATAATCAACAACCAACTCGCTAGCTAATCCACAACAATGTTTAAAATTCTGCCAGACTTCTCCAGGTTTTTGTACTTTAACGTTTTGCCTCAACCAGTTTTGTACCATTGGCAAGAGAATATGGTTGATGGTATATAAACCAAAGTTAATTCCTGGGTTAGATATTAGATCTCTTATTAACTTAAACAACGTTTCTACTACGAATGGTTGGTTCTTAGGTGCCGAAAGGATAGAAGCAGAAGATAAACCTTCTAGGAGAATATAATATATTTTTAGAACCCCGCTCTGCTTGTCCATGTAACTTAACGTAATATTTTCCTTTTCACAGTTTTCAAAATCAGTTTGTGTTGACAAGGTATGGTAGCTGATCTGCTCAAAAGTAGAGTGATTGAAATTAACAATTTCTACATTTTGTATAACAGAATCTACCAGCTGGGGATTGGTGTCGATATTCATTCTGTGCGTTAAGTTAAAGGTGGGACCTTTTGGCATGTTGTATATCACTGATAAAACAGCAGCGCAGTTCTGAAGAAGTTTCAATGATTCAATGCACAGATCTACAGGGCCTAGCAGAAGTTTGGACGGAAACTCTGTCTCCTTGTCCAAAAATGAAATACCTTTCTTCTCAATCGGTGAGGTTACTGCCTGTGACAAATATTCACTTTGATTTTCTTCAAAGTTTGAGTTCCTTATATGAGATAACAGACACAGTATGTAGTCAAGAGCTGCATTTGCGAAAACAAGGGTATTATCTGTAGACAGAAATATCTTGAAGACTTCAAGAATGGCCGCGGCGTTATTCTTTGCATTCGCAACTCGTAACGTTCCGAATAATGGCCGCCAGCCTGAGCAGATTTCAATCCTGTTGGCCTCTACAAATTCGCATAGACATGCAACAATTTGATCCTAAAATATATTAAAGTGAAAACGGGTTTATAAGAGTAGGGGTTTATAAAAAGTACCTGAACGTCTAAATCGCAGAGTTCCAAGCAAAGCAAATTTTCAAATGGCTTAATAAGTGCTTCGTTAAAGTGGAAATGTGGTAGTTCAGCCTGTTCGTTCAGTAAAGCAGTCACAGAGTCGTGGATGCATGTAACTGCTTTTTTAGAAATTGTTCTGTCTTTATGACAAGCGGCTTGCATGAAGTGAGGTCCGACAATGGACCAAACTTTCATTATATGTATTAGAGGTCTTCCGGACTTTATGCACTTTAATGTTACCTCACCTATTCGGTGCAAAAGCAGGGTTGCGGGAGGCTTTTGTTGAATCTCCAATTCCTTTCTCCACCATTTCTTCTGCTGTCTAGGAGATTCCTCATATCGCGTAAATAACTAAAATATTACAGGTCATAATAATTATTCTAATAAAATTAATATTATTGCACATACCTGAGTATGAGATGCCTTGCACAATTCTGTCAAGAAACTGCATAATCCAGGAAGAGACAAACGTAGAGCTGCAGAGTGGAAGAGCTCATCTGCTTTTTGAGACAAGACACAACAAACCTTAGCTGCGTGTACCCCCCGTAGCAAACCCTGTCCTTGGGCGTTATTTGCTCCACTTTTTTCTACTATCTCAGCAACACTTGCTTCGCTAGAAGCAGACTGATCAGTAGAACAATAAGAAGCGTTGTGCAGGAAGCTATAGACGTCCACACTACAAAAGCAAATGGCACGGTTTATTTATTAGTAGAGCATTTATTAATAAAGCATGGATGGTCACATTTTTTAGTAATGCGTTAACCAGGCGTATATTGGGCGGAAGGGATATTAAATGGGGAGTAATTAGTTCATCTATGGCCAATATTAGATATTAAAACCTTTTTTATTTGATAGGAAACTGGTTCTCGTACATAATACATACTTCTCAATATATATTATATATATACCATAAGAACATATTGGATTATTGTAGTAGATTGCTTCTATTATTTTGTACATACCAAGTTTCCTCATCGTTCGTTATATTGAAGCTCATATGCAGCCTTTCTTGAGGATCTGTACAAGTCGTTGAAGTTACAATATTATTCTGAGTATTTTGTGCCACCATAAGTAACTGGGTAGATCCTGTTTTACTAAACAAGGAGTGCTCTAAGCTAGCCACTGCGACGCATGCGCTAAAGACATGTGGCCAGCAAGCTGAACTGTGACAGCCTAGTTCTAGACCTAAAAAATATATAAATAATTTCATTGTGCTCGTTATTTTTGAAAAAAAAAGTAAATTTTCGTTTTATACAGAGTGTAATAAAAATGTACTTTTTTTGGAAAATTAGTAACACCCTGTGGGGTATTAGTAAGCGTACATACCTATAATACATTATCGCTATGTCCCTTGCTACTCGAGGCATGATACTAAGTAGTCTTAGTATCATGTACTCGAGGCGTTTAAAATAGTTTTCCGTCGACCGTGTATTTACGAAGTTAATTAATGTATACAAAATGGTTTATTAATGACCCCTATTAATGCATGATTTTCTATTAATAAACGATTTTAGTGAAACATACGCATAAATTTAAATTTCCAAATCAGGATGCCGTGTCATTAATCTGTCACTGTCAGTAATGTCACGCTTAATATTTGAAATATAGTTTTGTAAAACGCCTTCTTCTGCCTCCATACTTTCTGACAGTGATGCAGGCTTTTCAGCCATTCAACGACTGGATGGTTGGAAATCCACTGCTGTTGCAGAAGGATATATCGAAAATTCAGTACAAAATAAAGATAACATAGGTAGCTAAAAAAATCTTCTGTGAAATTCAAAACACCATACCAGCGCCGAAACAATCATCCAAGATAACGACATAAACTTAAATTTTAATTCAGAATATCATAAAATTGATCATTTATCTGTGCCTTACTTTAATTTTAATAACTGCACTGTTTCTAACGTACCTAAATATAAATATTTACAACACAAATCAGATTTGTGATACTTTATAATAATTAATCAATAATTGAATTTGTACTTAGTTTTCTTAAATGAAAATTTAAAATAAGATTTTCTCCACTTTATTAATAATCTCGTTAAAATATCTCGATTATTAATCGCTGTCATTAATACACTAGTTCGTTAAATAACTATTATATGATTTACACCGGGCTCTGAGCCGCGCTTTGCGGAACATGCCGAACATGTGCTTGTATTCAGTTGTCATCAGTTTCGCCATCGGTTTCGCGGTAAATATGACATTGATTATTGATGTGACACGAATAATCGATGTGTTAATGTTTTAAATTTTGAGTTTGAATTTGAGTGTTAATATTTTTATTTATGTTTTGAATTTCTAATATGGTTGCTACTACCAAATGTGCTCTCTGTGCTCTCTTGGTGCTCTCTTGGTTATTCTCGAGATTAGTTACCTAATCTAGGTAAGCTTTTTAAGGCTTTAAGGCAGTTATTAATTTAAAGGAAATAAAAAACAACTTCCGTACAACAAATCAAGGTACCTAAGATTAAATCTAACATAATACAATAGATACTTCTTATCGATATACCAATGAATCCCCTTCACGATATTGTTTTATCTCTACTTCAAACACCTTTTTAAGGACGTAATAAAGTTGAAAAGCCACAAATTTTGAATAGTAGGCCGCCGCCAAAAATTTTTAGCGGCAATTTTTAAAGAAGAGAAGAGGTCGAGAAAGTCTTGAACATTTTCACCGTTTGCACGGAACATTTTCTTGTCATAAAAGTGTAAAATTAAAACTTCTACACCAATGAAAAATTAAAATTTAAGTGGCTTTCAGTAAAATAATAAATCGCACGTCGCGTCGTATCAAAGGACTTATAAAATGATTCGATTCAGTATACCGGAAACCGGGGCTAGTTAGCTCAAAATTTTCGTGGTTTTCGGAAATTAACGTTGACGCGTGTTCATGAACTGCCTTGATATCAAACTATATAAATTTTTTATGTTTTTTGTAGGTGCTGTCCAATTTTTAACACAATAAAACAATGAGGCATATTTTTTAAAACTTCAAAAATTCGATAAAGTTGCCCCTGCTTCGAGGAGACTTTGCCAATCGTTTTAGCTTGAAACCACCTATTTCGTGCAAACTAAATGTCACAAACAGGTTACTTTGCCCTGCCACAAGTCGTTGAAAAAAATACCTAGGTGGGTTTTAAATTTTTTGTTAACAAAAAGCGCATTGCTATAGACTTGTTTCTGCTATTAACACATTTCTGCTATTGCATTGTTATACTTGTTTTTACTGTCTCAGTGTTACCATTTTTAACAGGTCGTACTGCCCTATTCAATTGCTCGTTGTTATAGTCTGGGACCTAAAATATCTGGGAACTAAATGGTAACTTTGTGAATGGCTATAATATTGTATTTTTCCTATATTATATATACTGCCTAGATTAACAACAATGAACTGCTTAATGAACTGCTATAAGGTTCCTACATAAGCACTACAAAGAACAGTTCTCAAATCTAAACAGATCAGGTTACACAACCCTTATCGACGCAGCATGTTTTAATTCGTGGCCAACACCGTGTGGCAAAAATGCCACACCGTGTGGAAATCGTCATCTTGTTTAATTTTTCTTGTGTAATTTATTGCAACTATCTCAATATTACTTGTAATATATTAAATATGAATAACAACGAACTTGGTCACATATACCGGGTGATCACGTATATTCACAATTTTTGAGCTATCCGAATGAAATTTTGCAGCAGTAATTTACGTTCTTAAATACTCATTTTCGCCTGTCCGATTTTTTTCTACGTCCAGTTTCGACGGAAGTGATCTCAACTTTGGAATATAATATGGAACACTTCTGTATATTATTGCATTTTTGGAATACTGAGAAAATTCTACGATACGATAGAACTATTTTGGGGACTTTTTAAGCCCACTGTATATTTTTAGAGCCAATTGCATTTTTAAATCTAGAGAGCTATTATTGGTCTAATTTGGTTCAAATGGATTGGTGTAACCGTTATACCAGTCCATTTGAACCAAATTAAGTCAATCCTGGCCCTCTAGATTCAAAAATAAAATTGTCTAAAAATCAAGTGAAAGGTCCCCAAAATAGTTCTATGGTACTCAGAGTTTTCTCAGTATTCCAATAATGCAGTAATATAGAGGGTGTTCTATTTAAAATTCCAAAGTTGAGGTCACTTTCGTCGAAATCGTATGGAGCAAAGTGAGTCTTTTTGTACGAATATTATTGCTGCAAAATTTCATTTGGATAGCTCACAAATTGTGGATATGGCGGGTGTTTACCACGATCTGTGGTAACCCGGTATGTTAGATTTCTTACGTGTATCTTTCTTTCGATTTGGTTCATGACAAATATATGGATAGGAACTGGATACGTTGAATAAATACCTTTAGAGAGTAGGACATCGAGGGACAAAGCATGTGAGGCCAAAAATTTGGCGCCTTGGCTCTTGCATGAAGATGCAGAGAGTAACGACAAAATGCTATTGCTTCTTGTCTGTAGCTTCAATGTATTACTCAAACTTGCTGCCTGTAAGATAAAACAAAATAAGGAAATTCGTTGGAAACTCTTCTTTACATTACTATAACAGCTACTATTTTTATTAAATTGATTTAAATTGATTGAAAATATAAAATTAATAGGTATTATAAAAGTCATTTGACACATTATGTTCTGTGTTATAGTATTGATTGAAAGTATATATGGAATATTCTATAAGGTTATTACCGTCTACCGAGTTTGGAGCATAAGTCTATCGAGATATGGAGCGCGATCGAGATATATTTGCAGTTTGGGCTATGTGTAATGTGTTATGTTAAAACATGCTAATATGTATTATAATGTAGGTACACACTAACATGTTTAGTGGTTAACATCAATTACAATCCAAACTGCCAGTACGGCCGTCTAAATCTCAAGCGCTGCATTAAATGTTATACTTTCAATCATTGATTATCGGTTACATCCTTGTTACGTAGTATGTAAAAAATTTGAATTCCAAAGTATTTACAAACTGATACCTACTTTGTGTAAGCCTTCCAGACTAGCTGTAATAATATCGTCCCGTATTTTTTGCTTATACTTCTGCCTTGCTCTTCTAGCTACCAGTCTACTTAAAGCTGATGTCCCTCCCAAATGCGGTTTTTCCCCCAAAGGAGTTCCCAATACGGAGACAACAGAGTCCCAACAGCAAGTTAGAACTCTCCGGGAAAGCTTTATTCCAGCTTCCGCTTCTGCGCTGCTCTCTGGCGTGCCGTGAACTTTTTGGAGCTTCTGCCAATCCGACAGAAGTTGGGATGGACACAACCCACCTACGTCTTTCAGGAATCAAAGAAAAATATATGTAGTTTGAATTATAAGGGCTGTTAATTGGATCGTAGCTACCTGATAGTAAGTTGATCAAGGCCGGTTGATGTAAGCCTTTTAGATCATATCCGGAAGAAATTAGTAGTGATTTTGCTATTACATTCTGATATAATTCGCATAACCAAGTAGCAGACACGTATACTAATACACCACTTCCATGTATTTCTTCTACAAATTGTGCTTCTGTAATTGGCAAAGCAACCTAAAATTTTAAAATATATTCATTTCATAATTTAAAAATTTTAATTTAACATCGCAAGGCTGCTACTTGAAAAGTCTCAGATGACACCACCTTATATAAGAGTAGACAAAACCAGGTGGGGGGCATGTTGCCTGTTCAGTTAGCAAGTTCATCAACTGCCTGGCCTTTTCACTAGATTCTTAAATCTCAAAACTATTGTTTTGTTGTTGAAAAATTTGTTTATTTGAAAGCTAACTGAGAGCTATTCACCTCGTGCAACTTTGTTTCGAATATAAATCTCACAGTGTTTATTAAAATAAGTATTTATTATAGCAATGTGAACACTCATTTGACCTTAGGACTGAGTGACGTTACACAACCCGGAATAAAATTGGCAGCATTTGTTCGAACGCTTAAATAGCCCACGCCCACAGCTGTAGTTGTTTAGGCTTAGTTTTGTGGTTATGATTTGTGCGTTCCTCTACGAATTATGTTTTGCTTTGTTTCGGTACAGTATTGTAAGAAAATGGAGCCAGGATGTGCAGAAAATCTGCATAAAGTGGATTTTAGCATGGGGGTCGAGTTTTACGTATCAAATTTAGATTATTTATCAACTGAAATCAAGTTTTAAAGTCAATTTCAACGTCAACTCTCAAAATTACAACATTTGCAGCAATTACAATATTTTCGGTTCCCAAGCCTGCTTGCCCAAAATTTTATTAATCACATCGCAGCAAATTCGACAATCTCCTATTTATATAAACCTTAGCTGCCGCTTAATTTATAGATTAGGAGACTTGATAAACCGGATGTCTTTCCCGACTTTATCAAACCTAATTTAAAATAAAATCACACACTCTTGCCGGTATCATGAGCGTCCAAAAACCAACTTTTTGCCGGTACCTTGAGCACTCGAAGATCAACTGCCTTTTCCGCTCTTGGCGGTCCCACGCTAGAATTGCTGAATTGCAATATTTTTCGGATAGGATGATTTTCGGTTCCCAAGCCTACTTTCCCAAAATTTTAATAATCAGTGCGGCAAATTCGACTATCTCCTGTTTATATAAACCTTAGCTGCCGCTTAATTTATGGATTAGGAAACTTGATAAACCGGATGTCTTATATCTGGTTTCCCGACTTCAACATCAAACCAAATATAAAATAAAGTACACTCTTGCCGGTATCATGAGCGTCCAAAAACCAACTTTTTGCCGGTACCTTGAGCACCCGAAGATCAACTGCCTTTTTCCGCTCTGGGCGGTCCCACGCTAGAATTGCTGAATTGCAATATTTTTTGGATAGGATAATTTTCGGTTCCCAAGCCTACTTTTCCAGAATTTTAATAACCACAGTGCGGCAAATTCGACTATCTCCTGTTTATATAAACCTTAGCTGCCGCTTAATTTATGGATTAGGAAACTTGATGAACCGGATGTCTTATATCTGGTTTCCCGGCTTTATCGAACCGAATTTAAAATAAAATACACCATGTGTCCCACAATTCTCTACTCTATTCGCTATTTTATATCTTCAATTAACAATCGTTGCACAGATGTACCACATATGATATATTTCGTCAAAACTTTTCATACAAATACGTTTTTGCAAAAAAAAAGGAAAGTTCCAAATCCGAGTTCAAGCTCGCAAAACTGTTGTTTTATTTACGACCCTAAAGCCTTTTCCAATAAACCTAAAATCAAATCTCCCTGATTGTTTCCAGGTAAAACTACCTGACCTCTGGACTATATACAGTAACTGCAAGTGACTCTTGAAAGTGCTAACCAGAGATATACTATATGTGTTAATGTTATTGTTAAAAGTATTCTCACCTCTTTGTTATGTTCTTCATAATGACCGGCCTGTATAAGTTTCAAATCTAGTAAGAGTGCTGAGTATGTAGCTAAATATACCCCATCGGCGTTCATTATAGTTGCTATTTGATAACTTTGTGCGGAATTATGTTGGCAGCATTTAGAAGCGAATTCCTGTAGCACTTCGTCAACCTAAGATATTTTACACAATTAATAATGTAATAAGCACTTTAATTCAGTGCTTATTTGGACAATATAACAATTATCTTAAAAATATGCAGGCTGATCCAAAATAAGTGCGCACCATTGCTAACTGTTATTACAAGAGTATAGTTTGTAACATCGAAATATGCGACATAATAACCCGAGCAAAAAACCCTCATTATATCAATCCCTTCACACCTGCTACCGCATTTTAACAGCGTTGTCAAGTATAACCGATTTGCAGGAATTTAAGGAAAAACAAATGATTTTATATACATCGCCCATCACATTATGACATTATCATGTAGTATAACAAAATATTGATTACACTACATATATACCTTTCGTCATATCATAAAACAATTGGATGGTGAATGTGATGCAGAATAAGAATGTTTAACATTCAAATATTACCATTTTACACGTTCCTCGGCCGTGTCACATCGGCATCATTTGCATTCATTGAATGCCTAAATTGCCTATATAATACCATCGAACGTTTTGTGGTAAAGTGGGGTCAACAATAAATCTTGAAATAGAAATAATACAGTTATTCTGTAATTTAGTGTATTATTTTGATGAGTTTTGTGTTAAAATTGATTAGTTATTAGACGATTTGAGTTTGCTGTAAGAAAAGTTATACTGCCCCGATCTCCCATTGGGGTAATTGTGGGTATCCTTTGAAATTTTGTCTCATGTCTCATATTTCGATGTTATAAACAGTACCAACACAATTATTGAAGAGTCAAATAATGGCACATTTAATATCGACAGTATAGAATTATTTTTATAAAATGCTTCATGTGACTGACGCATATTGTAAGTTTATGATTATTTTTTTTTTCATGAGTTCACAATATCCACACCAGAATAAGTTCACGTTGCAAATATAATCTAAACATTCTCATAAATATTGATCTAATCCAAGCATGGAGTACGATAATCACACAGATGTTACTGCAAATATTTTAGCATGAACTATAAAACATATGATTCAATATAGTAGATACTGAATTAGGCAGGATCCTTCAGATGTATAATAAATATTCAAATACTCATGGACTAAATTTTTACTATTCTCCACACGAGTTGTATACTATTTTAACCGTGATATTTGTACTCTCTTAAATTTTAATTAATAAGTTTAAGCACGTATAGAGCATATATAAACACTTTTACTGTTAACTATATAAGAGCAACATGTTATGGGTTAATTTATCTTACCTGAATAGATGATCTCAAGGACATTAAATTTGGCAGCAAAATATGCTGCAAAGTTTTAACAAAGTGCCTTGCATTATGCCTCTCAACATCTGTATTGCATTCATCGACACCAGTTCGACCCTGAAGCATCAAAAACATAAAACATTGTATTACTAATAATATCTATTCTTACCAAGTTCAAAGACTTGGGTAATTTATATAACTTCTGCAATTGCTGACTGGTTAGAAAGCTATCATCATCCATAATACTGTCATCGGATAAGATGCCCTCTTCTTCGGGTCCCTCAGTTGCCCCCGAACAGTCTGATTCAGACCCTACCTCGGCATCAGGAATATTTCCTTCAATACCACTGCTGTCGGAGTCACTCTGATATTTTAAATTTGCTACTACATCTCTAAAAATATAAACATATTATTTAACTGAAGGTATTCTCCAACAATAATATTGCGTAGTAGGCCAGTCATTTAATAGGCAGTCTAGTTCTAGAAAGAAGACATCTGACTTGAAGACAGCAAGTTTCCTCAAAGATCTGGTTCTCCCCTTATAGCCCACTCTGATTAACATACGACCGTGCAAAAATTCCGGTCTGCAATTTTATTGCCCTAACCTTCTCTACAGCTGTTAAAAATTAACGTAAATTTTTGCCCACCGACGAAAATTGGCGATTTTAGTTTTTCCCGATCAAATTCAATATACTCTTCGATATTCCTTAGACTTCCAAGGCAAAGCGTATAATTTTATTGTAAATGCTCACGCGTATAAAATATTATTAAACTATTGGAGAGTTGTTATTAAGTTATTATATTAAATCTTGTTACCTGTATGGTTTTGGAAGCCTAGCCATGGACTCATAAGTCAAAGGTCCCGTATAATCCGCCTGCTCTAAAGTCAAATATCTAATGTTTGTGATATCAGCAGCCTCTTGATTCAAGCCTTCTCCCCGACATAACGCCTCTAAAGAACCCAAAAGTGCACCTACACATTCTACGCTAGCTAATAAGACACTTGAATCTGCACACTGGGAAGATTCTTCAATTGAGTCCATGATCCTAAATTAAGATTTATGATTAATCAGAACATTACTGATGGAAAGAGTTATTTACAGTCTTATGATTGCCATATCGTCCCCTGCATGTCTGTGAATTGGTCCACTTAGTAAAAGTAAATCAGCAAGTCTTCCAGGAGATCGTAACAGTTCTCTTGCTGCCCTTAGTGGTTCTAGCCTTTTTGGAGGACTTGGTAAGAGCAACATTCTATGGAACAGAGCTTCGAGAACTGGTCTCAGAGCCCTCTCCCTTCCAACTAATCTTACCACCTGTATCCCAATACTAAAAGTAATTAAACAAAAATTAGAATTTGATAAACAATTGCCAATATCTACTGATGCTGTTACCTATATACAATTTTCGACTGGCTCGTCGTTAAAGCTTGACCAGATGTATCTCCAGGGGCGCCAAGAAGGGACAAGAGGGCGGGACAGAAACGTTGCCATAGAAAAGTAGTAAAATGTATGTTGGAATGAACTGTGTGTGGTAGGGTATTAACCAAAGTCAACAAGCATTCCAGTAAAAACACAATCATATCATTTGATTTCGGTACACTGAAAAGGTAATTTTGGTTTCAACTAAAGTAGGTAAATTATTATCTGGATTTTCTTAAGAAAACATACGATTTGGTTTCCTCCAGTTTGCTGCAAATATATTGCATGACAGGAATGGCTTCATTGAAGCATGCTACTGCGGAAGTCTTTATATACACCATTTCTGCGCTGCTGCCTGAATTCTTATGTTTCTGTTGCTGCTGAAGAATTTCTTGACATTCCTCATCTGTTTACAGAAGAAAATATTCTTAGACGAAACATACGAATGAATATGATCAACTGTATATTATGTATTTAGTTTTACACAGGCTATGAAAAATTTAAATAAAAAAGAAGGCCTGTGTTTAAAAAAAATAAATTAGACAATCTGTCATAATAGACAAAACGCCATAATGTAAATTTTATGACGGCAGGTTATATTTATCGTAAAAATTTCAAGATTTTTTTTGATATCTTTTATACTAACAACGCAATACGCAAAAAACGAAAATATTTTTCATATTTTGTTGAAAATATACGAAACTCGTCGAAAAATGTATGAAATGAACTTTTATGGACCATTTTATTATCCGTAAAAATAGAGAACTTTTCCCATTCGGATATACGGAAATTCTTCCCCACGTTTTTCAAGGTCGGTTATGCTATGTGTCACCTATGTCTGGACTGTGTATGGACTATATTTTCAGTACATGTAACATCGATTTTTTTCTTCCATTTACTAATTGATGTACTGCAAAAAGTACTCAACTGATTTTGACAAACTGCCCAACAAATAAAAGAGTGTTTCTTCGACTATGAGTTGTTCAAGAAATAAAGTGAAAAATCGTAAGTATAAGAGATACTTTGATGAAGGTTGCATTTACAAAATTAAGAAAAAATAGAATGCAGAAGGAACTGTTGAGTACGTCCATAGAGGGGGCCGTCAGAAATTCAGTACTATGGAGGAAGACGAACTCCTCCTTGACCACCTCCGACAGAATCCTTTTGATACAGCAGTGACTGCCTGCTTCTTAACAAATTTTCCTGCTTCGGTGGAAACCGCAAGACGACGTATCAGAGCATCTGAGCTGAAGAATTTTTCGGCTGCAAATAAAGTTGCTCTGTTGCCACGGCATAAGGAGCAGAGGTTAAACTTTGCCAACCAATTTGTCGGTGTGCCAAAGGACTTTTGGGACAACACAATTTTTTTCAGACGAAAAAGTTTTTCAATCCTGCTATGATGGCTCTGTGCGTGTATACCGCCCAAGAAATTGCCGATATGAAAGGCGCTATATAAATCCTACAGCTCGTAGTGGTCGCTTCTCTATCAACGTGTGGGCATGGATATGTTGCCAAGGAGCAGGTGTTACTTGGAGAATCAGAGAGCGTCTTACTGGTCAAAGCTACGCTCGCATTTTGGAATATGTGGTTACCTTCCGTTTCCATTTTATATCTCGAGAACTTCACTTTCCAGCAGGAAATTATTTTTATTTCCTCTTTCCTTTTTCAATATTTCAATTAAATTTATATTTCAGGATAATTCCTCTATTCACAAATCACGAGTTGTTACTGAATGGCTGAATACAAACCATATTAACACTCTGCCTTGGCCCTCTAAGTCGCCGGATTTAAATCCGATAGAAAATGTATGGGCACAAATGGAAAAAGACGTATAGCAGAAATTTCCGACCAGCGAACGTAGAAGAACTGTGGTTGGCGACTGAAAATGCCTGGGAAAGTATTGGCGAGGATTAGACCAGAACACTAATATTGTCTATGAGAAATAGGCTTCAAAAAGGTGCTTGGACCAAATATTAATTCATAGTAATTTTCTTAAGTTCTCAGTTAGTTTGTTACTTTAATGGATTTTTTTACAAGAGACGTCCTTACCATATAGATTTTCCTTAATAAATACTGTATATTTATAAAATGCTGTCACCATATAACTGACAGATACTTCAACCTTAAATAATTTTGCATTTGATCTGTTTACAAAAGCTTGCGTCACAATGGGAAAATTTCCAAAATTTCTCATAAGAGTCGTTTACTTTCAATTGAACGGCACTGTACAGAGGTTATATAAAATTATTAATATATAAATAGCCTTTTTACTAATCTATGAAGCCAGATATTTTGAGAATTGATTTTTGGTCATGCAGCCTAGAAATGAGCCTAGCAAAAATGCTGTTCTTGTAGTCACAAAAGTAGTTTTTTCTTTGAATATTTAAAACCTCTTAATTCCTTCCCAATCCCATTATCTTTCTATATATACAATTATACATCAAGGTTTTTCAAAGTTTGCAATGTTCTCATACGAAATCATACAAAATATCACCTAAATTATTTTTTTTTCAATTTTCAATCAGCATCACCTTACAGCCGCAGCTTATGGTTTGATAAAATAAAATAGTATTTACCCAAAAATGTACAGAAAGCTGTCAGTGTCTGCGAGGCTGCGGCTTGGGCAGCGGCCCTAACTGGCTGTGTTCCGGTTTCGTAGGCCTCACCACATCTGCTCAGTAGAAGCATAACTAGTCTTCCATTTAAAGCCCAGCTGGCTGAGCAGGCCAAATTTAAGACAACACGTAATATGTGAACTTGCGTATCTTCACATTGCGGCAGCATGGACGATGTAGCCAGGAGGAGTTGTGCAGGAAGCCACAGAGAGTCATCTTCTGGTTCTGTTCCAGATTGAAACCTTTCATCTCTAACCACTTTCTGAAATAAAGATATTAAAATATTAGCTTTGTTTTACCAGACAGCTTGAAACAGTTTGGGATTTTATAGTGCAGTCAAATTTGCAGATTTAATTTTCAATTTACACAATAATAGTCCTCGGGCTCACGCCTAAAGACTTTGTATAAGGTGTTATTTATGTCCAATCGGACAACTTCTTACATAAAAAAATCACGGTAGCGGGCCGTTTTTTTTGGGGTCTCCTACAAACTTATTAATTTAATGAGAGAAAATATAACGACCAAAATATAGTAATTTTTTTAATCGCGTTTAAAAAAACGAAAAACATTTTGTCGGAAAATATAATCGGCCATTTGACACGTCGAACACCCCTAACATTGAAAAGGTCAGCTCACCTCACAGCTCAGCTTTTCAGATGAGTTCTTGCCAGCCTAAAAACGCTCTGGAAATTAATTTCGAGGTCACTTTAAGGTAAAATGCTACGACCCGTCCTAAATTATTATTTGCCGATTGGAGTATCAATTTCCACCGGTCGCACAAAAATCGTACTTGGAGGGTCTATTTTATAAGGGTTTTTCTAAAAAGAAATGGCAAATTAATAATTTATGTTTTTTTTGAGATATATATAACCGCATTTCGGAAACTATTTTCACTATTAATCTAAAATTTTGGATCAACATACAAAAACTACAGCTCTTCCGACAGTGTATAAGTATATAACTAAGTTTTAAAAATATGTAACGTAAATAAATTCCGTTCCGTTATCTAGCAAATATTTTGAATAATAGTACCTTATTTCAAATATTTAAACAAACCGCGACATACCTATACCATGCCATGCGATACTGAAACCACGTGTAATCTTAGACTCTTAGTTATGTCCCATATGAGTTTAATCGCTCTAACTTAATTGTTGTAAAATACACATGAATTTTTTTGAATTAGGCAGTTTTTTATTTTTTTTTAAATTAAATATATTAAAAACGGTACTATAAGAATAATTTAATTTAATAATTTAACGTTAAGAATTTTATGAAACCACCTAAAAATTGACGTAGAATCCAAAATTGCAATAATATACAAGGTTCCATAAAACTGCGAGTATCGGTTTCACTATCATCTGCATGGTCTTTGTCAGATTCAGCATTTATTGTATTTATGTTTCAAAAAAGTTAATACCTAACTTATCTTCGGCTTTATCTAAGTCGTCTACATATATTTATATTTGTACACAATTGTCCTTGACATCCAAAACAAATAACGAAACATCTTAGTCCAGCTTTTCTACAATTACATACGGCTTTACAGCCTTTTGTATTGCCTTTTGTTTTCGTTTTCAATAGCAGCTTCATTTTTGGTAGTAATAGGGAAAAAACCAATTTTTTTTGAAAACATTTTCGTCGAGGTATTCAGAAATTGTTTGAAAATGTTTGAAAATGTTTAACTTCCCCCGCCTCTTAACTCCAAGAATATGAATACTACATAAAAATGTGCCTGAACCATTTCGACAATGAATTTACTTATCTTTAATTTTGATGATTATCTTTTGTTTCGTAGGATCGTTCAGAACCGAGATATTTCCAAAAAATATTTTTTTAGCGATATTGCCCTAAGCAGGTTTTTCCGGGTGGCGGGCGAGGGGGGAAAATTAGTAATATTAGTATGTCTAAAAGAGGCTGATTAACCTATTTAGGCCCTATTTAAAACCATATTTACGCTTTCTGACGCCTGGCCTACTACTTTAAATTAGGATCGAATTTCGCATATTTTTGACATGGTACGTATAAAACTTTTGTGCCCTGCCTCGGCATGATTCAAAGAATTAGTGTCCCTCAGAAAATATATTATAAGACATTTATTATTTGTATCCCACACAAACCTTTTCCACACCCTCAGTTTTACTTTCTATAATATTCAATAATCACTTCCATTCTCCATCTGGCCCTGATTGCAAATCAATAATGAATATCTGCCCACGATGGATGTTCCAATAATTACAAAAATAGGTTTTATTATAATACACTATTGCGTGTATATATTATACCTACACTACCACGTGTCAGAGATTAATCTCTCTTTTATTTCCTTTCCAAATATGAATGTTCTTTTAGTCTTTAAAGTAATAGAGGAATAAGGAAAAATAGAAATATATTTCTGGGATTATTTAAATAGGGCTTATAAAATAGGTACGAGCTTATTTCGAATTATCAGCTAAAAATACCATTTTATTCTGGGTATTATTTATCTGTCGGATCTAGGTATAGGTCATTACCAAAAATTACAATATGAGTAGCCTGAGAAATAACATAATCAAGCTTCAATCAGCACTACACACTGAAAAACTTGTAATTAATATGACCGGTAATTTTAATATTCCCGTTCTGCAAACAGATATAAACAAAAAAAACATTTGGTACAAAACTAAAATCCAGGCTGGCCAAATCGATTGTAGATTTTTTGAATGTATCTAAATACCAGAAACATAACCATATGAACTTGCTATTTACGCAAGTAGCATACAAACAAGTACATCTATATTATTCTTAATTTTGAACACTCGTAGTATATAAGATTTGAGTTAATTTCCACATGATGATTTGCACACACGTGCAAATCTATCTTAGTTGCTCTTTTGATGAAGTGCTGTTATTGTTTAATACTCTATATGTATTGATATTAAATAACTAGGGAACATAATGTGAGCTTATTAGATTTACTTTATCACTTCATTTCCTGTCACTTGATAACGCCCAAGCTATATATATAATTTAGTATACTGACTATACAATTTAATATGAATTGGATTCCCCCATGTGACGTCCACGTTATGGCGGCCGTAGAAAGTAGTATTAATAAAATGTCAATAAAACTTACATTTAACCCTGTTATAGCCAAAGACACCAATTTGCTTCGTTTGCTCTCTAACGCCAACTTTAACGGCAAAAAACAGACAGACCGTAACTCGTGTGAGGGATTTCTCAGCAAATTATGTTGTGCCGACAGCAAATCTGTAAAACATATTTTTAGTCAATTTAATAAAAATCAAATATGACAGCATTATTCACCATGTGCTTCTTGTGCCCTTTGTTTCAAATTGTTCAGTTTCGAGCCAGTGGCCTCTTTAACTATATTTAATAAGAGGTCTTCCATTTTCGCGAAAAATATTCTGTTTATCTCGAGACCATACTGTAGACTGGCGATTTGGTCGAATGCGCATTTTCCCCGTTAGAAAATCAATAAAACGCAAGGAAATGGATCAACAAGTAGCTTGTGTGGTGTGGCGGTAATGGTGGCAAATACTCCTATACATTGAAGGGTTGTGAACTTAGGTATTAGACATTTTTCGACGGCGGCTGGTTTTTGCCGGGCTTCCGTTTCATCTTGTAATAAAACAGGCATGGTATGAAAACGTATACTTTTCCTTACCATCAGTGAGTGGTGATAATATATACCAGTAACACATGAAAAATTAAAAGTGGCGTCAAATTATTCATTGCTACATCTACCATTAGCCCCATAAAATAAATAGAAGTGCAAAGTTTTAAGAAAATATGAATTAAAAAAGAAAAGGCAGAAATATAATAATATGGTTAAGCGTTAAGCTCTTTACTGTTTTCATGAAACCATTCTGAAACATAAGCGAAAGTTCAATATTAATAACGTGTATAGCCTCCTCGTGTACTCATATAGTGTACTCGTAAAACTTCTGCATACTCAATTAAATTTCTAATAACTGGAAGTGCGAACTGCTCCTACTTATCAAGCGAACTGCTCCTACTGTTCAAGGTTCCGGTTTGGCTGACGGTCCTCCAGTCGCTTCCCAAGTGTGTCCCAGACGTGCTCGATTGCATTGAGGTCTGGACTGCGGGCAAGCCAATCCATAACCTCAATATTGTGGGCATTGAGGTAATTTTGCACTATTTTGGCGAAGTGTGGGCGGACATTGTCTTGTTGCAGGATGAATTATGGACCTACGGTCTCGGTAAATAGTACCACATGTGGTTTTAAAATCTCTGCTGTATACCTCGTCATAGACCCCACACGAATTACCACCAGCTGAGTGAGCTCATTCAAAGTTATTTCACCCCAAGCCATTATGGAACTCTTCCCTCCTCCAAATGGAACTCTGAAACCATTATATCCTCCAAATGGAACTCTTTCTTACACAGTGCAGTCTAAATAACGTTCACCTGGGTGTCTCAAGACTTGAGCTCGTTCATAAATGTGGTTCAAAGATAATCTCAATTCCAAGTTACAATTAACATATTCTTCAGCAAACAATATTCTTGTTCTCAGATGCTCAGGGGTTAAAGGGGGTACATTATATGTTCTTCTTGCATGAACCTGACTTTCGTAAAGCCTGTTACGTTTCGTTTGGGTACTTATTCTGCTTCCTGTGCTCTCAACCAGTTGATTTAGGAGCATTGTAGTGGTACTTCTTACTCTGATTGCCCAAAGCCATATTAAACGTCTTCTCTCTCGGAAGTTGTCCTTGTACGATGCGGGTAACGTTTCCTTCTAACAATACCATAAATTTGGTACCTTTTTCAGGCCCTATTTATGGCATTGCGACTGATATTTAACATTAGAGCTACTTGCCGTCTTGAGTGACCCTCTTGAATTAGAGAGTTAGAGTGATTCTATCAATCTCAATGTCTGTTAAGTACACTCTATGCCTTCTTAGTCTACCAAGCACATAATTTCGATTCTTTCATATTTGACACGAAACTAAACAAGCAACTGGATATAAGCATTTTCCTCTTGGAGAAAAAAGTTACATTCATTTAGTTTTTTGTTGCAATAAAAACACTGTTGCAACATGAGAAACTAGTAGGCTTGTGATAATAATTACAAGTTGAGATACAGAATAAAAAATACTAGGAATATCAGTTTTGGAAAATTCGGCAGGAAGAGAGCGAGCAACAAGTTTACAAAGCACTATTAGAATAGAAGCTCTGCTCTGTGATAAAAGTGGAAGGCATTATGTTAAGATACAGTACTACTTCGTAACTATGCCATTTAAATGGTGCAGGTGTTTTATTAGAACAAATGTAACGAAATTTATTGTATTTTCTTGGAAGACCACACTTATGAAATTATTTTAAAAGGCGTTTTTGATATAAAAATGCCTTTTTCCACGTCCTAATGATCCACTATTTAAACGTTTTAAAAGGCTTGGCCTAAATTTGATCATACCAAATTCAAATCTGCAATCGACCGACGACGAAAATATTAATCAAATATTACCTACCCGATGATATTTCAGGTATTATTGAGTTCAAAGAGAAATTTTTAAATACGCCACCTCGTCATAGCTATAGAGGATGTTCAAATCTGCCTTAGTTATTGGTGGGCAAAACAGATCTAAACCTAAATATTCCTGCTACTGAAGATGTCCATCGTGCACAATGGATGGCACTTACTGCGATTTACTGCTTAAAGATTAAAAATTCAGTAACTTGCATTTTGTTGTCATATTTACGTATTATTGTTGTCACTAATTTCTATTATGCTGCTTTTTTAAATCCAAAAAATTATGTCTTGCAAGTAGTTCTAAGAGAAATAGAAAGTTGACTGACCACCTTTCTATAGGTACCGGAGTTACACATGTAATTTTCAAACTTCTCAATGTTCAATTAAAATATAAAATACCACAGTACTATATAAAAGTTGTATATATATATATATATATATATATATATATATATATATATATATATATATATATATATATATATATATATATATATATATATATATATATATATATATATATATATATAAACTTATTGGAAACGACGTGCTATCTGTTTTCATTTGGGACAATTGTGTAAACAATAATCATTCCTCTGCCTTTATTTATCAGCATTGGCGGGTTGGCGGGATTTTTCGCGCGTATTTGCAACGGTTGTTCGCGATTGAGTAGGAATTTTTAACGACATGTACCTACTTTTCTGATTTCAAGAATATTCCAGTAATAATCAATGTATTTATAGATATTCGGGGAATAATTTAATCTTCCAACTGTTTATTAAGGGAATATTACAAGAACAATTTTGTGCTATCTGGGATGTTTAGCAAAAATGTTCTGCCTCCGAGAAGGTGCCACCCCTTTTCCACCCTCAGGGTAAAAGCGCTGTCATTTTTGCTCATTGAGTAAAACCTCCCCTAACTACTCACCAAATTTCAGGTTAATCGGTCAAAGTTCAAAGAATTCGGAGCGGAAAACCTTCAACGGCTGCACTAGTTGTAGCAGGGGTAAATAGCGATGGTACCGCTCGGCCTCCTCTTATCGAGGTCACATCTATAGCCAAGAATATTGGCGCGCGCAGCTAATTAACGGATTTGGCATTTTCGGATAAAGAAAAAACCAACTGCAGTCTCTTTTCTGATCAATCGCAATATAA
The DNA here is from genome assembly GCA_964058915.1 of Tetropium fuscum. NCBI lineage: Eukaryota > Metazoa > Arthropoda > Insecta > Coleoptera > Cerambycidae > Tetropium > Tetropium fuscum. Next base: position 154,071 of record CAXKVY010000920.1, read on the forward strand.
GGACAATTACAAGCTTTGTAAATCTTTTAAATCTAAGCAAAACAATAATAAATGATTATAAAAACGATAATAATTTACAAATTGTAGTTTACTAAATAAAATATCAACTACAATATACTGTAGTGCCATAATTGCGATATTGTCCTCATTATCTTATTTCTCATTATGTTATTACTTTAAGGTAAACTATATCATGTATACAAACAATATCAATAAATTCCGACATAGAGAATAGGCCAAGGACGGCGACTAAACAACTAATGTGAACTAGGTTACGCACACCCGTTGTACTGACCTGGGTAAACATTATATAATATTCCGGTATAACTAGGTCAACTAATCAGTATTCAATAATTATTCTTAAGCGTTAATCGCTGTACGTTTCATCGTACTTATTAATGTAATTGTAATGTACTGGGTTTTCAATAAACCGTTGTTGAAGTGTTCCCACTGTGTTTCCGTTAAGAGGTAGTGTAACTCACTACCTGGCGATCTCGATAGATTACCGCTACATGGTAATCTCAATAGATTACCGCTGCAATACAAAATGTAGGTATTACTGCGATGTGCCGAAGAAACTGTTACAACTTCACACATTTTGACACTGTCTTTTCTTTTATCGCTGATGACGTGCGTCGATTTTGTTTCGCATCTGCTATACCTACCTACTTCCGTATCCACAATAAGCTCTAAGGCATCTTCTCCCTTTACCTAACAAAATTAGCTTTTCCAGGAGTTTCATCGCTGACTTTGGAAAGATTAAGACAATGTTTTAAGTCTAGTAGGTATATTGCATGAGTTAGTTAAATTAACTAATACACTAAAGGAAAGATTAGAAATAAGAATGTAATCTCTTAATTGTCATATTGATCTATTTCAATAACAAATAATGACAAATTCAAAATATATTATACTTATGTGCACTGTTCACAAGACATAGTAACAATTATTACGAAAGTAATAGATTAATAGATTTATTCAGAGGTACTTAAAATGAAACTTCTTCAGTTTATAATATTTCGCCATAAATTAGCTCTCTTCACCGGTCCATACCAAGAACACAAATGACATATTTCGCCTTCTTCCACCTATCATCGTCTATTAGTGATATGTTTGAATTTATATGTTATTCATATACTTATGTTAATTGGTAACCCGTTTCTATGAAATGGCATAATCTTTCAAGGAATTGATAACGTTTCCATATCAATTACACATGGTCTCCATGGTCATTGGAATGCAACTTGAAACAAACTTTATTTAAAATAAAGAAACAGGTCATTTGTGTCATCCACGATTACCATGATATAATATTATATATATAATACCTTATATATAAAATATACAATATATTTTATATATCTTACCAACGTACTGAAGAAATATAAGATATTTGGAATTTTAAATGAAATACAACATATATCAATATCAAAGCTGTACAACTTTTAAAACTATTTATCACCATTTCTCTATTAAAAGAAACAATTGCTCTTCTTTGTAGAAAACCTATTAACATAAACATTAAATGCAAAAATAATTTCTTATCTGCTAAACTACTTTAGAATCTGGTTGCAAATAAAAGTAATTTTTGTCTTCTACGCACTATTAAATTTAAATTTAAACAATAGAGGATAATATTATATCTATGTATAGGTATAACAGGTAATCATATATTATTATATCAGAATGACTTATTTACTGTATGTTGAATTTGCTTAACTCTTATTTGATTTTAATTTATTCTTTATCAGTTAATGCAGTTGTTGCAGAGGCCTGACTGATCATGCCCCACGCAATATATGCGAGGGCTATGGGAGCTATCCCATATTCCAGGACCGCATCTCGTACATAAACCAGAAAGGGTACAAGGTATTTCTCGCATCTGCCTAAACTGATGCAAAAGTCCTCTTGCTTTTCTTGCTATCAACTGTCCGTCCATGTACATAGCTGAAAAATTAAATACAATTTGGAAAATAAGTTGCAAAGCAGAAATGTATCTAGATCATTATTTGTATTCATTATTAATTACTACAAATGTTGACAAATATTCTAAATGATTTACTTCAGAACTAATTGGGTATTATTCGGTCGTATGTCGTAGCATTTCAAATTTACAATTACAACATGGGACTCTTTCCCTATCCCTGTAGTCGGTTATACCTTTGATTTTATGTACTAGGCCAGTTAAATTAGATCCAAAAAATAGTCTTAAGGAATTAATTTCCAGTACGCTGGAATCAATTCTAATACCTTCATTTGGTCCTTAATGCGTGTAATCTGAGTTTGCACCATCCCAGGAGGTGAGCATAACTTTTGGGAGCCAAACCTACACCGCATACCCTACCACGACTTCGAGATGTTTTAACACTACCCTGGCTATCTAAACACTTCGTCCGTCTGTCTATAGACAGATTTTTCTATCTATGTCTAATCCCTATTCACAGAAGAACCCGCCCCAAATCTAATAATCCGCGAACAACTTACTGGAGCAAAAAGTCTCCCCGCGTCCCGTGCGTAGATTTCACTCCGTCCGCGTCTAAAATCCAAGTCCCGAATTCACGTACCGCTTTCGGTTACCCACCCGCGAGCTACCTTCGAAAAAGTGCCGTCCTGCATTCCTCGGCCCAGGAACGACTACCATCAGAGGCGTCCCACAACTCCCTAATATATTTCGGTATTTTCTTACCGTTAATTAGCTTTTAAGTATTACAGTATTAGCTGTATTTATTTTCACAAAAATATTGGAATGGACCACCAGAAAAAAAGAAGAGAGGCCGACCAAGAAGAAGTTGGAGAGACGACCTCCAGGAGGCCATGGATGCAAGAGGCCTGAAAACAGAAATGTACTACGGAAATATACTCCCTCTTTCACTCAGCAGCTGCCTGTCGCCTGGAGGAGTGCGCGCAATGCTCTCTGTCACTCTTCACGCTCGCATTCAAAACTTAACATTTAAAATCTAGGTAATCATGGATGTGACACAACTTTTGCTAAGGCAACTGCTGTGTAGGGAATAAAATAACCCATCACTTATATAATAAAAAAAATCGATTAAATAACTGATCAGGATAGAAACCTAGAATCTCGAAACCTATACAAACATACGTTATACGCTAGGCTGAGCTCTGGAAAACGTGTGATGAACTAAGGGCCTAATAAATAAGATTAATAAGGTAATCTAATTAATCAGGGAATATGTTGTACAACTTACCAAGAGAACTAAAATGTAATAGCATCTCGTCAGATCGTAAATCTTGAGCAATTACGTCGTCAGCGTATACGGATATTATAGCCAGACACAGAAACAAATGGAAGTAATCAGTCAGGTAGTTGGCCCAGCAAGCCTCCCACATTCTCAATGCTACGCCTTCCGTAAACTCCCTCTTAAAGCACCTGAAATAAAATGACCACCGTGGCAACAAAACAATATATCAATGTCTGAAGCTTCTTACAAGAGTATCCATCTATGACAGAACAGTAATTCCATAGCGTCCTTGTGGTTTTCCAGGTGCTTGTAAAATTTGGGAACCATGACTTTAATCAGTTGCCTCAAATATCTTAAAGACCTATCCATATCCCTGTCTGTTGGTGTGGCTACAAATACGGCTCTTTGCATCAGGCCTACAAAACACCAGAATGCTGCCACCTCGTCTCTTAGCTCACATAAAACTGGTGATAAAAGGTCACTCATACCTTGTGTATATCTAAACAAATAAGGATTAAACAGTAGTAATTAAAGGGACACCATATATCCATATATATTCGCACTTACCCTAATCCCGGATTAAAAACAGCATAATTGAGTAAAATATTTTTCATCAAACCTACGTTTGGATTATTGTCTCCAGCGAAAAATGGATTTCCTCGATCCGTGCGAACTACATCTTTTTCAACAACGCTTTGTATTTTCCGTTTGAATTGATTCCGTTGGTTTTCGTTCAGGTCTAGTCTTCTTCGGCTAATTTCTTCGTATTCCTAGAAAGGAAAAAAAAATTAAGATTACGTTGGCCTGAAATAAAACGACAGTTTGTCGATTCATACATGTTTGCCTTTTCTTGTGACTGGCCTATAATACTTGTAACGACTGTTGATTGCAGAGAGATGTTCTGTATCTTTACGAGCATTGGGACTTTTTGAATATAAATAGATACCATAATATTAGGCGTGTTTTATAATGTTGTTCTTTATTTAGAACATTAACAGTTTCGTAGTTGAATTTATGACCTGTTTGGTTAGAATTATTTTTAAAGCTGTAATTGTTATTAGCTAAATTTCTTTTTAATCGCTCTTCAAGAAGCTGCATTGTTTGACCGAGGTAGACTTTTAGAAAACCATTCTGTCACTCCATATGTTCGAAAACTCTGGTGGTACTACCTGGCGCGAGAAGTCAGAGGGGCCTCTAACTCGAATATGTTTCCGAAAAAGCCATTCCGATTTTAAGGTGTCAAATGTCACACAGTAAATGTCAAGTAGATAATTGAAATTAACTACCTATTTAAATACTTACATATAATGAGTTATTTAATAAATTCGAAAAGATTAACAAACTCCTGGTTAAGAGGTCACGCTATTATGGTGAACCTCAATAGAAACCATTGGAATAAAGACTATCTACCAGGTCCTCACCCTCGAACTGACGAGGAAAAAATAGCAGCAGCAGAGAAATACGCACTATCACCATCGGACTATGAAACTTATCCCGATGATGGACAAGGTTACGGCGACTATCCAAAATTACCTTACGAGTCTACCGATGCAAGAGACGTATTTTACCCATGGGATCACCCTGAATTAAAAAGAAACTTTAATGAACCAATGCATGTAAAGTTTGAGCTTCTTAGGGAAGATCGTTACGATGCAAGTGCTAAATTGAGGAAACCCATGTGGTATATGGTGTTACAAACCGTTGGGGCAATAGGCACATGTTATGCATTATTTTCATTTTGTGAAAAAATGAAAATGTTTCCAGGTGTAACTCCGAAACAGTATCCGACAGATGGAAAGAAACACTATACTTTCGAACTAAAAGAAGAAGAAGAAAAGAAAGTAAAGTAGTATTTTATATTAAATATGATATGTAAATATGAATAATACTATTTTTTTTAATTGCACTACTTTAATTTTGCATTAAAATTGTATCCTCGTTTGATTGTGTATTCACAATCATATCGTGCCAGATCATATTATTATGTAATATGGCATTTTAATATTTTACAACACACATATTCACAAACATATACTGGGGGTTCTATTGCAGCGCAACAATTTAGGGCATGCATTTTGAAAAGAAATACAAGTTTTTTCCTAGGAGCCATAAGAGGAAACATTGATTCAAGGGAGTCTTTAGAAGGAGCGGTTGTTGTCATTTATAATGTATTTTGGTTCATCTTTTTATCTTCTGGAATAAAGGATATATCATTGTTAACAATAATCTTGTCCCGGATTATTGTTACATTATTAATGTAAAAATCGCAAAATGTCATCATCCAGGCATTACCAACAATGTTTTTTGGCATAATTCCTATGGACCTTCGACGGAAAAATTACATTCAGCATCATTTTAATAAAATCACTAAGTTAGCTAGTACTGACTGGCTTAATGACTTCCTAAGAAGACATCCAGAGATTAGCTTAGGAAGCCTGAACCAACGAGCCCAAGCAGATTCGAAGGGTTTAACGAGCAAGAAGTTTAATTATTTTTTCAAAATCTTGAAAAAGTTTTTGAGAAATTCAACTTTTCAGCCTCAAGAATTTATAAGTCGGACGAAACGTATAAAGAAGTCGCCGAATAAAGATGATCCAGTTTTGTTGATTATGGATAATCACTGTAGCCATAAATCTCTAAGAATCTACGACTTTTGTGTATAAAATTTTATAACGATTGTCACAGTTTGTAACGGTTTGCAACCGTTGGACGTATAATTATAGTGTAGTTAGTAATTATAGTATTAACTAGTGCTTTAAAATCAGCATTCAACAGGGAATGTGAGATGTGACTTTGCTCCGATAGTTCGCGACACCATTGCAATACCAATTATGACTATGGATGAAAGCCACAATGTAGAGGAAAAAGAAAATATTTCAAATCAGAAGCAAATAAATGAAATACAGACAATGTCTGATAGACCACGTGATTCAACTCCAAAGGATGCTGAACTAATAGCAGGACTTTCTAGATTACCAACTACAATAAAATAAGTAACAAGCAACTTTTCTCTAAACTTACTCATATTCCTTTGAAAACACTCTTAATAAGCAAACGAAAACACCCTTCTGAGATAATAACGAGCACCTCAATAAAATATATTTTTGGTGTTGCTGATAAAAAAAAATAAAGAAATCACCATAAAGTGAAGTGGAAGAAACTCAAAAGTGGAGAGAAAAAATAAAGTTGAAAAAGGTAAGATACCAACCAAAAAAATAATTGGAAAGAAAAGGATCACATTTGAATTAAATTCAGATGAATCTATGGAAAGTGTTAAACTTGATGACGATAAAATGGACGAATTATGGCCATGTTTAGACATTCCCCAGGGAGAAAGTAACGTCAATGATATAATCTTATTTGTGATGGACCCAACAAAAACAACGAACTGAGGTACAGATGCACCATGAGTAGTAAATGGGCACGCGCTGAATGCTCTGGATGGGATAATGCCAAAAATTATAAGTGCGACCATGGTCAAACAATTAAATATGTTTGTATTCTTTATGTTTTTTCGATTGTTTAATGGCTTTTGTATTTTAAATAAAACTTAAAATATCATGTTATACGAAAAAATAACAATATTTTTAGAATTTTTTTAGAAATTTTAACATTTAGAAATTATGACACCGTTACCTCAAAAGGATGACGGTATTGCCCCTTGCTCTGGGCGTAAAATCGCCTATTTGCATTTTTTTGTAAATTTACATTAATTATATTATTAATAAATTAAAGCCAATATATTGTCTAGTAAATCTTGTAGAAAAATATCTTACCTAACCTATATAGTACAGGGATTGGTCTTCATTTTTAGTATAATTATTTTAAAACCAGGAATTTGCATAACGTGGCAATATTGAAGAATTTAACGATCCTAAAAATCCAACTGTCGCTTGTTTTAAAGTCCGGCGTTTTAATGTTTTAATTAAGTGCTACCACAACGACTAGGAAAAATATCAGATTATGACACTTCCGTGTATATTTATATTTGAAACTCTATTGCAGATACATCGTTAATCAAGCAGATACTAGAAACACTGGCATGCATGCCTATAACACTAGACATGCTAATAACTTGGTACCTTGGTATATAAAATTTGTTAAGAGATGATTCAGAATATGGGGCTAAATTTGCTTTTCTGGTTCTATAATATTTTGAAAATACAATTTTTTATGTCTTGGCTATCTTTTATAACGTAGCTTCAAAATCTGAGGGTTTCTTCGGATTCACCCCCTTTATTTTTCCCCAAATTACATCAAAATCTGTTAAGTCAATCGACGATAATACCAACTATACCTCACGTTCAAGTCCTCACCATCAAGTGAAAAATTTATATATTTCCTGTATTTTCTTGAAATTGTCATTCTTGTGAAATATTGCCATTAAGTCAGTAGGTAGGCAATAGCAATCACCTCACCAAATGTAACATCATTTATATATTGTATAAAAATGATAATTTCAAGTTTCAAGATATTTTCACGTTTTCTGCCAATACCATGCGAACAAGACACTAATAATTTATATTGTTAGGCATTCCATACACTTTCACAAAGTTTGATATTGATATATTATTACGTACAGTAAATCTCCCTAGTGCTATCAATATAGTATTACAAAGATTTATTGGTCACCTGTCTCCTTAATTCGGCAATTTGTATCCTGTCATCGTAAGTGCTTTGATACGGATAAACGTGTAATAAAAAGGGCCAAACTTCTTTTCTAATATTTCGGTCCATCCCCGAAAAAAATACGTATCTCCTAAGTGTGAGATCGTCCTCTAGCTGCCCTAATTCATTGAATAAACTTCTGAAAACTTGTTCCGTCAACTTAGGCACTTGTCCTTCTTCTGGATGCAACTCCAATACTGAAACCTCAGGTCTACATACCATGAAATGCCTGTAAGGAAGATTCTCTTCACACCCTGAAATTTGAACGAAAAATTACCAGTACCTTTAAGTACTATTTATATCGCAATTCATGTTTATTTTATGTGATTATTAGATTTTGTTATTTAATAATTAATACTACATCAGCACTTTATTATATGTATGTGTATAACGTAATTATTATAATAATTTTCGATACAAGTAAAGTAACACTTGGCATACCACAGGGTTCCATATGAGGCCCTGTACTTTTCCTACTGTATGCGCACGGTCTGCGCGGTTTTGTGCTGTGCTGTATGTAGGTTCTGTTTACAGGCTGCACACGTCCAATTGGGTCCCGCAGGAGCGAACTACCCTACCATTGAAATGTCGACCGTTCAGTATTCATAGCAGTATTACTGTTATTCACGAATAATGTCGTCAGCTATGGAATAGAAGTAATCCACTAAAGATAATCGTTCGTGAACGACATCGTTAAATGTTATGGAATAAGCCCCTAAATCTGAACTGCTATGGTATTGTCCCCGATAATTTATTTCAATCCAGGACTATTAGGTATTACCATAGCCACCTTAATATCTGAGATAGCCGTGCTGAAAAAAAGGCAACGCCCCATTCCGATCGACAAGAAGTCTAATTTTAAAATAAACAGACTCGGCCATTCGTTTATTACGAATTAATTTATCGAAAACTAACAAATAAAATGTCATCAATGTTTATACGAAGCCGTATCAACCAATTTTTGTGGGTAATATTCACGTTTTATATCCCAACATGTATTTCACGCTATTTAAAAAACAGTAATCACTAAATTAACACCGAATAAGTGATTTTTAACTATAATTTAACCGAGAAGAACCGGCGTGAAACTACTTTGTTTGCGTCGAAACGGTACACTGACAAAAACCTGGATTTGTTACCACATTTCTCTAAACACGGCTATCTCAGACAGAAAGGTGGCTATGGCTACCAATACTTATTGACAGATCTGTTATTGGCATTATACATAACTGTATTTGTCCAGCACTTGACTCCATGGACTTGCACTCGTCTACATATTGATGCATCTTTTAAAATGAATGACTCACCTTTTGCGTATTTAATACTATGGAGTAACGAATGCCACTGATGTAACACTTGAGCCAAATGATCTAATCCTCCGTGATGGAAGTGTAAGATTTTGTACTGGGATTCTCTCGAAGCGACAACTAGTTGACCACATGTGCAGCTGTTGTCATTAAAGAATAATCTGAGCGACCTAAACAAGAAGTTCCTTAATTAATCAAATGGAGATTATCAAATATAAGAATTTTATTTTTTACATTGCATAAAAATGTTTAGTTTGTTACCCTCGACGAGACACTCGAGTACCGCCAAAATAATAGAAGTATTTGAGGTTGTGTTGCCGAGCTGTCAACAATGCCAACTGTTAAATTTTACTCTAAACTGTGCTTTTATTAAGCGGTGTAAAACCTCTTCTCTTAATACGCGTGGTAATCGTTAATTCGACGACATCATTACACGGAGATAGAGAGAGGGGAGGAAACATGAAAATTATCCACTAATGTTGACCGAAGTTATTGTTGGCCTGTCCGGAAAACTCAACGTAATAAAAGATAGTTTCATTAATTGCAAACTTTTACTGCAATGTATATTGAATCCCGCACAATATGATTAAGCCGGCATTTCTTAAACATTTTTTTTCGGTTACACGTAAAGTAAACCACGTATTACATGCATAAGTAACACAGTCTACAACACAATATCACATTTCTTTTCACACCCATAAAATTCCCTTTTACTATACCTATTCTATAAGATATCTTTACCTCATCTGACTCAAATCTACACTGAATCTCCTACATTTATGAGACTGCTTCGTAGGTAAAATAGGGGAGCTTGTGGCACTTTCAGGGAAGGTTAGATTATGTTTTTGCATGAGGAATTCTGGGGTTGATATCCAATTTAGCTGGCTGTCTGATGACGTGACAGACTCTGACCTAAAAAAAAATAAAAGATACCGAACATGGATATAAAAATAATGCATAAATAGAGAATAAAAATAAACCATGTCAATAAACAGAGATTTCGTAGATTCTTTATTTGAATAGCAAAATGAAGTCATCAGTTATTACTCAGAAAGAAGTTATACACAATAAAAATGCTTTTCGTACTTAAAAGATAAACATATGCTAAAATCTGGAAATCGATTTTTTGCATGAAACTAAACATATTGGTTTTTGGACTATATTAATTTATTGCACATGTTTAACGTAACTAACCTTGAAAAATCGAACTGTTCTCTGGGGTCCTTAACACTGTCGGGAGTCTGGATAATCTCGATTTCCGGATTCGATATATCAACGTTAATACTAATCCCCTGCTTGTCACTATCGTCCGAGCTCAGCGATTCCGAGGTATCCAATCTATCCTTATCATCAAAATTAAGAAACGGATTCGTATTTTTCAACTCGATGCTGACGGGCCTTTCAAGGAACTCATTCGAATCGGTGGATGTAAGACTTTCTAAGCTTGAGCGGTTCGACTTCTTCAACGGGCTGCCGTTTGGCAGAGAGGTTGATTTTTTCGTGAGAGTTACGTTGGGGATCCAGGTGAGGAACAGGGTAGGTCTCTTAGATTCATTGTATTGGTCGACGAAGACTTTGGTTGTTATTGTGAGGTAGCCGGGATGGTGTAGAATATCTCTGTCGTGTCTGGCCATTGCAGGGGGATGAACGCACACATTGTTTTTGCAAAATAAGATTTCATTGTCTTCATATTGGACCTCTTTTTCACCGTCCTCACCTGGGCCCATAATGTAGGTGGACGCCCGGCGGAATATGTCCGTGAGAGGCATTTTGATACTAAAACAGAAAGTCAATGGAAATTAAGTGGCTATTATAGAACACGATGTAGATTATAATGAATAAGGAAGTATATGTCAAAGAAGGGATAGACCTTAAAGTGGTAAAGTAAATAGGTATATGGAAGTAATTCATCTCTTAAGTTTTAGTTACAAATTTAGTACCTACTGAGATTAATCGAGGACGAACAAATATTCTACAAACATTGCAGTAACATACAACATTTGCAATAAAGATATTGCCAGATAAACTAGAACTTCAAATTAAATCATTTGCATAGGTTTAATCGTATTGAAGAAACATAATTCGATAATTTCTTTGCTATTCAAATAACTATTTTGAGAGGAGGTATCTTATCTATATACGAATACTTATAGAACATATAGAACTACAAATACCATTGTCTCTATTACCGGGAACTACAAATACCATTTTCCTATAGGTGTAAAATGATACACAATGAATATTTAAAATAAACATCTTTACTTTTTCATACAATGGATGTTTTGTGATTGCGCAAAATGAGAATGAGAAAATCATTATTCTTGAATATAATTAAGTCACTAATGAGGAATTATTTCAGATAGGCCTGATTTTAGATAGGCCGTAATGTGACAAAGTAAATTTCAAATATCGTTTAACTCTGAAAGCCTAATGTTATAGTCCCACGGGTTGTTTTTGACTATACGTCTCCATTTCTTTCGATCTCTTGCTTTCTTGCGATCTCAGTCTAGTCTGTGTATGAAAAATGGATCGATTTCATGCAAAAAATTGTAATATATATTAGATGGTTTTACGTCATTGGGGAGGGTTTAAATGAAAAATACGTACAGACGTAGAGCCAGATTTCGCCTTTTTTGTATAAACAACGTCCAAAGTCGGGAAAATCAGTTTTCGGGTTGTACAATTTTTCGTTAAGTTTTCCAGAAAAGTTGTATTAAAAAAAATTAGTGACGGCGTGTGAATTTTGTTCGTCTGTTTTGTAGAGTCTAAATACCGCCGCAGGCGAAAATTTTTCTTCTGTGATTGTTAAACTTCTTAAAAGGTAACTCAAAAATTTTACTACAAAATAAAATAAGCAGACAAAAATTCAAAATTAGAGTTCAAATATCAATTTCAATTTAGATACTCATGCTATAATTTCAATAACAGGTATATTTGAAACAAGTGTGTTCCTTGTTCCCGAAAAATACTGTTTTGTACCAGCTCTATGTCTTGATCATATATGGTGAAGGCGCCAGTTAATTCTAGGTATACTTGTAGTTAGTACTTTTTAAATGTAGACAATATTATGCAAAAAGAAAGTGAAACCAAAATGTGCATATCTTTAAAGTGAACAAGTACCACAACAGATATTCAATCTGCGGAAAAATACCAAACCAGCCGAAAGGTCCAGCCGATACTGCAGGTATTACTATTATTATTCGCATTTGATGGGGAAAAACTAAAATCGCCAATTTTCTCCGAAGAGCAAATTTGTACAATTTCTTCCGGCGTCCGTCCGTCCGTCTGTTCAGATGCCGCGTTTTTTTGTGAACACCCTATCTCAAGAACGAAGATAGAACGATTATAGCGCGGTAACTGTATTGTAATTTTAAATGAATAAATAATAAATAAAATAGGTAAATCCAAAATTAATTAAACGTGAAAGTAACTTCATTCACCAATCGTCCAGTGGTGGTTGCATAAATGTCCTGAATTCTTAGGGGTTTGCGGTGCGCTCTAAAATTAAAATTTAGCATAATATGCGACTAAAAAGCCATAGATCGCGGTTGCGGTTTAATCAGCACTGTCTATCTCGGAATTATTCCGCTTGTGTCAGTGGTAGGGCGAAGACTCTTTCTTTACACGCGTTAATATTTTAAATACAAAAAAAACCGAAATATAAATATTCTTAATAGCTAAGATATACCTATAAATATGCATATACAAAATAATACTGAGGGCGTCAACATTAGAAGACAAGCAGCAAGACAGATATTACTATTAGAGGAAATTTTTCTATTAGATTATTAAACGAAATATCGACCTTTTACACTATGCTGTAGAATAGCAGAGTATGATGAAAATACCACAGATATTTATCTTCCTCTGGAATGCCTCTTAATTATAGATGGTGGTGTAGGATGAAAATGAATTAGACGCGATTCATTAGAACATTTGATGAATATTAAGTGTAATGGAGATATATGGTAATTAAAGTCTACTGAAATTGTTGACATTGTTGGTTCTCTGAAGTAAACCGGTGTGGGTAGGTAAAATATTACTATTATTATTCACATTGGCATGAAAGTTCTGGATTACTTCAATATATCAAAAGCAACGGATTATAGTTAAAATTGGCTGCCTACACTCAACACAGTCAGTTTTCTCGTTCTCGTCCCCGATAAAAACTCTGAACAGAAAATATTAAAAGGGATTCATAAAATTGTTAAACTTTATGTTAATTAGATGGACAATATGAGAGTGCATCGTTCTAATTATTTCACTCAAATTTTCACAGCAACTCTGTCCTGTGTTTTTATTAATATAAATTATCTACGTATGTCGTAGACAACGTCATGGTGACCACTTTATAGTTTACAAAATGAACTATTTGTATAGAACATGAAATCTGATTTTAATCGATCTCGGATATATATATATATTTAAAAAATTACGAAATGATTTTTATCAAAAACTAACAACTGAAAGTTTTGATATTTAATATGAAAAAGAATGATACATTTTTTTATATGTATACTGTACAGTGTACAATGTACATATAAAAACATTAAATTTTATATATATTTTTTTAAATTTATTTAAATCAGAAATCATTTATACTTTTCTTATTCGTAAAACCAGTACAAGGTCATATTTATATTGAATTGAATGTTCAGTTACTTTTTCAGTTTTTCCGTTTCTTTTGCATATTAAAGATCATCTAAAAATCAAAACTTTGAACAAATACTCCTACTATAGGAACTTGTCAATTATATAATTTTAATTAATAAATAATACATGCGAACAAATAATAAACAAGTAAAGATAGGCCAGTCAAATAGTACAATAGAAAGGTCACTAAAATCGCAAACTAACGACTAGTTCTATTTTTTTATATTTTGTTAGGACCACAACCAGTAGTTTAAATATAAGTTTGCAGCTTCGACATTGTAGCACTTGAAAAACCGCGATATTTTCGCACTTTTTTTGGTTTTTTCACTATATCTTCTAAACTATGAGTTTGTATATAAAACATAATATTACGTTTTTAAAGTATAATAAATTTGCTACAATTTGAGACTAGAACCAGCCCGTTATGTATAATAGTTACCATGATACGGCCCTCCAAAAACTGGCAATTTTTCCAAAAAAGTGAAATTTTAAGATTTGGTTAACTTTCGTTCCCGAAATTGGGGAAAATTTTACGGGCAAAGTCATAGGGGAAGATGTAGCGAATGCAAATAGCTTTAATTTAAGCACAGAACAACGTCCGTAGGTCTGATAGTTTCTTCATATTGCTTAAAAATCCAAAAAATATTCAAGTATAACGTACTTACATTTTAATTTCTTCAGGAACTGCAAATTTACTTTATTTCATATTTTGGATTATTTTACTATAATGCGAAACATATACAGATTATACATATATAACCTGCAACACGGTACAGCCGCACAAATTACAAGTTATTTTAATTTCTTTACGCACTAAAAATTTACTTTATTTACTGTATATCAATATGTATAAGATATATGTAATATATCAATAAATAAAAATGTTGAATTACATTGTAAATATATTGTTAACAGCTTAAATACCTAAATCCACTCAGAAAGAAGATATACAATCAGAGACTTATTGCCAGGCCTCTGAAAATAGCAATTGCAATGCCTCATATGTGGTGCGCTGAATACGATAAGTCAGTTTCCTTCTATACAGCCGAGAAAAAGTTTTTTTTGCAAAAATTAAAAGCGGAGATTTTTCCTTACTATAGCCTTCTAATATTTTTCAGGAAAAACAGTGACTTGTTGCCAGGCCTCTAAAAATCTGTCTACATATGCTCTGTGGTGCTCTGAATACGATAATGCAGTCAGTTTCCTTCTATACAGTCGAGAAATATTTTCTTTTGCAAAAATTAAAAGCGGAGATTTTTTCTTACTATAGCCTTCTAATATTTTTCAGGAGAAACAGTGACTTATTGCCACGCCTCTAAAAATCTGTCTGCATATGCTCTGTGGTGCGCTGAATACGATAATGCAGTCAGTTTCCTTCTATACAGTCGAGAAATATTTTTTTTTGCACAAATTAAAAGCGGAGATTTTTCCTTACAATAATATTTTTCAGGAAAAACAGAGACTTATTGCCAGGCCTCTCAAAATCTGTCTACATATGCTCCGTGGTGCGCTGAATACGATCCAGGCCTCTAAAAATCTATCTACATATGCTCTGTGGTGCGCTGAATACGATAATGCAGTCAGTTTCCTTCTATACAATCGCGAAATATTTTTTTTTTGCAAAAATTAAAAGCGGAGATTTTTCCTTACAATAATATTTTTCAGGAAAAACAGAGACTTATTACCAGGCCTCTGAAAATCTGTCTACATATGCTCTGTGGTGCGCTGAATACGATAATGCAGTCAGTTTCCTTCTATACAGTCGAGAAATATTTTTTTTTTGCAAAAATTAAAAGCGGAGATTTTTCCTTACTATAATTTCTAATATTCTTCTAATATTTCCTTCTAATATTTTTCAGGAGAAACAGTGACTTGTTGCCAGGCCTCTAAAAATCTGTCTACATATGTTCTGTGGTGCGCTGAATACGATATTGCAGTCAGTTTCCTTCTATACAGTCGAGAAATATTTTTTTTTACAAAAATTAAAAGCTGAGATTTTTCCTTACTAATATTTTTCACGAAAAACAGTGACTTGTTGCCAGGCCTTCTAATATTTTTCAGGAAAAACAGTGACTTGTTGCCAGGCCTCTAAAAATCTGTCTACATATGCTCTGTGGTGCTCTGAATACGATAATGCAGTCAGATTCTTTCTGTACAGTCGGGAAATATTTTTTTTTTGCAAAAATTAAAAGCGGAGATTTTTCCTTACATTAATATTTTTCAGGAAAAACAGAGATTCTTTGACTATAATTTAGCATTTTGATGGAAAATTTGATCCTCTACAAAAAATCTTACTATGTGTACATACTAAAAATGCATGTTTTGAGCTACAGTTAAATTACATAAAAGTGGATAAATTTACTCCAAAAATCCAAGCCTAAATTTAATAGCACATTGTGGATTTACCATTTTTAAGACAACATTGGCCATACGAAACAATAAAATACCTTAAACGAATTGGTTCCTTTTTCAATTACATGGCCAATGATCTATAAAGGCAATTAACTCTTCTATAATATGACAATCTAACCCTTCTCTTGATATACGGTGTTATGTTATAAATTATCATATATACCGAAACCAAGTATAATAAAATGATCTGTCTATTATACCTACGTAAATGATACTTACCTATTCACTTAGGCTGTGCCATAAACTATAAAGCACACTTCACTTTCCCACACCATACCACTTATGGGTTATTTATTTATAACTAAAACACTTCATTCTCAGTTTCCGTATGTTTTCTCACAGTACCGCCTGCCAAAAAGACGATCCTTTTAACCGCATGCCAAATATTTTCCGAACGATTTTACCGCCCCCATGGCCTACTAACTTTATTGATCGAAACTCCACTGGCTGAAATTCTCTGTCGGAAATATTATGTAGGATAATTATTATAAAGATCGCGCATTACTAGATATAGGTACTGTAAGTAGCTACACCTATATAGGGACAAATTGCTTTAAATGGCAATGTATTTTTAGTAACCACTGGAAATAAATTGGTGTCTGCATGGGTCATGCTAACACGATATGAATTGTTATCACGTATTTACATACTATGCTTCGAACCTGGCCTATTTAAACGTACTGATAACAGATGGAGATAGGTGTAGGTATGCTAACAGAATATTTCTTTGATATTGGGTACATTTATTTTACTTTCATTATCACAGTTCATTATCAACATCAAGCAGGTATTCAACCTACTCGCGTTATCTATAGGGAAATGTCTTAATAGGTAGAAGCAACGGATGGAATTTGCAGACATATAAAACCATTCTAAAATATTAGTCGAACGTATTTATATAATAATAATAATACTAACAATTACAATATTTTTGTTTTCTCCATTTAAAAGTAAAAAAGGTATTTTTACGATACACTTACTAGTTGTGTATCTAAACATGCATACTAAAAACGAACCACTTAGAAATCGTACAAGTTATTTCACCTTCATTAAGGATCTTCAGAGTGATGTACGGTTTGTTTTATTGATCATTTATACTTGAATTTAAAATATTAATACTTCATCATTTTCAGTGACACTTTATGTCACATTAGGTTTGACGGAACTTTAATTCACAGAAAACGCACACCTATTCTATTATTTATTTTTGTTCTATTTGAACATATTATATATAAAAGCATTAGGCATACAGTTATTCAGAAGATGTTAAACTTTAAAATGCATAAAATCTTGTAGAATCTATTAAAACAACTACTTTTCCTAGCTACATGCTAGAAAATATTGAATTACATATACAATATAATTCGAAAGCATTTAAAGAGGAAGTGATACAGAAATTGCTTGCTTAGTCAAAATTAAAATCAATTGTTGGATCTTATGTATTAATTGTTATTATGAAAATTCGAAAAAAAATCCGATTTTTACCCTGGAATATAATTCCAGGGTGAAAAGTACAAAACAGCTGAACAGGCGTGACAAATAAACTTAAAATGGAAAAATAAAATAAATATATATTCCAAAATAGAGCAAGAAAGTCTCAACAAAAAATAAAAACAATAAAATAAATATATATTACAAAATAGAGCAAAAAAATATCGACAAAAAAATAAAAACAAAAAGACAAATAAAATAAATCACCTATATCCAAAAAAACAGCAAAAAATTCTTAACAAAAAATAAAAATACCTTAATACTTTACACCTTAATACCTTAATACTTACCTTAAAAACGTGTAATTAATACCACTATTTTCCATGTCACTATTTAATACCATTATAATCACTAATATCACTGTTTTCAGTCACTTTCCACTTCATCTTCACTGTCGCTATCACCATTTCCAATATTAATCACAATGGGTTCTATGGCTTGTTAACCGCCAAATTCACATCTAACATTATCTCTTCCTCTTTCATCGCGTGATTAATACATTTCTGCCAATTTTCTGCTGTGACATTTTCCATTGCTCTTCTCTATCGCGAATGACCGTTACAGATTACAGAATACGAGCGCAATTCCCGCCACTGTAAGAGTGGCGAACGTTTGCGACTGTTTTAACTAAACACAGACGGCGCGTTATTCCAATAAGTTAAAAAGAGATATACTACTGGCATATCCGGCTTTGGGTCTACACTACAATAGAGCGGCTTTGCCGCTTGTAACTATAAAAATAAATGTTTACGGAATTGCCATAATTAAAGTAGACGAAAATATATGTAAAAATGGCTAACATCTTGGCCTATAATATATTATATATATTATTACAATAATTGTTTTATGACATTCATAAATAATATATACAATTTTTATATAGTATTGTGGAATTTGATTTCAATTTAATATGGAGAAATTTGAGAATAAAACCATCAAACTCGAAATTAAAAATCATGCACACACAAAAAATATAATGCTCTTTATTTGATTATGTATGTATGCTGACATAAGTGATTTTAAAAATACATATAATGCGCACAAAATATTATTTTGCCTTGACGTGTAAAATGATTACCGCCTGCTGCTTGGAATAATTTTTAATTGTCCCATCTCTCGTACTTTGCTCTGAATTTGTTGGTTAATTAATAGCCTATATTTATCTCCTTGTCCTAATTCTTCCATTTCTTTAAGCCATTCTTCCCTTTCTTTTATTTCGCGCACAACTGTAATAAAGAAGATAATGTAGCTCAGTCACGAAACCAAATGGGAGGAAATAAATCGTGTAGTCCTATATCCTGGTTCCGAAATAGTGTGGAGTGACTCATACATAACATACATAACTGTGCAACTACAATATGTAACCATAACACGAACAATGACAGTTCATGTTATAGTTACACATTACAGTCACACAGCTAGATTTTTGTACAATGGTCGGTGTTACAGTGCCGTTCAATTGAAAGTAAACGATTTTTTAAATTAATGTGAAACAGGCTTCCAGGTAATCAAAACTTGATTGTCAATTTTATGTGTCAGTTTTTAATAATTATTCTATGTTTTGAAGTTTTCCTTATAATAATTATTATTATTATTATGCCGCGCTTAACTGAACCGCAAAAAATTAGAGCTGTGATGTTACTGCAGAACGGATGGTCAATGCAAGATATGGTCAATGCATTGCAGATACTTTGAATGTGAGTAAAGGTTGCATTTACAAAATTAAGCAAAAATGGAATGCAGAAGGAACTGTTGAGTACGTCCATAGAGGGGGCCGTCAGAAATTCAGTACTATGGAGGAAGACGAATTCGTCCTTGACCACCTCCGACAGAATCCTTTTGATACAGCAGTGACTGCCTGCTTCTTAACAAATTTTCCTGCTTCGATGGAAACCGCACGACGACGTATCAGAGCATCTGAGCTGAAGAATTTTTCGGCTGCAAATAAAGTTGCTCTGTTGCCACGGCATAAGGAGCAGAGGTTAAACTTTGCCAACCAATTTGTCGGTGTGCCACAGGGCTTTTGGGACAACACAATTTTTTCAGACGAAAAAGTTTTTCAATCCTGCTATGATAGCTCTGTGCGTGTATACCGCCCAAGAAATTGCCAATATGAAGAGCGCTATATAAATCCTACAGCTCGTAATGGTCGCTTCTCTATCAACGTGTGGGCATGGATGTGTTGCCAAGGAGCAGGTGTTACTTGGAGAATCAGAGAGTGTCTTACTGGTCAAAGCTACGCTCACATTTTGGAATATGTTATGTTACCTTCCGTTTCCATTTTATATCTCGAGAACTTATATCTCACTTTCCAGCAGGAAAATATTTTTATTTCCTCTTTCCTTTTTCCATATCTCAATTAAATTTATATTTCAGGATAATCCTCTATTCACAAATCACGAGTTGTTACTGAATGGCTGAATACAAACCATATTAACACTCTGCCTTGGCCCTCTATGTCGCCGGATTTAAATCCGATAGAAAATGTATGGGCACAAATGGAAAAAGACATGTATAGCAGAAATTTCCGACCAGCGAACGTAGAAGAACTGTGGTTGGCGATTGTAAATGCCTGGGAAAATATTGGCGAGGATTACACCAGGACACTAATATTGTCTATGAGAAATAGGCTTCAAAAAAGTTATAAACGCGAATGGTGCTTGGACCAAATATTAATTCATAGTAATTTTCTTAAGTTCTCAGTTAGTTTGTTAATTTAATGGATTTTTTTACAAGAGACGTCCTTACCATATAAATTTTCCTTAATAAATACTGTATATAAAATGCTGTCACCCTATAACTGACAGATACTGCAACCTAAAATAATTTTGAATGTGATCTGTTTACAAAAGTCTGCTTCACAATGGGAAAATTTCCAAAATTTCTCATAAGAGTCGTTTACTTTCAATTGAACGGCATTGTACATCTTGAATAACACACTAAAAGTCCTGACCGCTGGGGTGTGAAAGGCGGGGCGGCCTTTTGAAGCGGAAAAATATGAAAACTGGACTTTTCGGCCCTCCCAACGTTCACACCCCAGCACACAGTCAGGGCTTTTAGTACCTATGTTGTTCAGAGAGGTACCCGTACGTGTACGAAAATCTGGAACTGCATGATTTATTTCCGCCGAGCGGCTTTTTTAGGCTTCGTAGACTAATATTAATATTTGTATACATAAAAGCGTAGTTAAATGTAGTTGCAGTATAGTGGGGAAGTTAGTGTCCAACACCTTCCACTTTGTGATTAAAGCATGCGACTTTGCAGAGTTGTTATCCAAATATGGTTGCTTACCCTCGCCGTGAAGGCAGTAATGTTTTTGTGTTTTGTTTTTATTTATTTGAAGAGTACACAGATACGCTAATAACTCCTTTTTTTTGGAAAGAGAACTGTGTAACATTCGGCGATTGAACTTGGTATATATGGGATCGATACGACGGTGACAGCTTGAGGAATTCCGCGAGGGCGAAACGTGGGACTGGTCCAGGATCGATTAAATTAGATAGGTTACCTCGTAACTTACAATCCGACCGCGCGACGTCATCTTTGTATAAATATTGCCAATATAATTTATTATATTGTCCCATCAAAAGTCTCAAAATATAATCATATAATGTTATTAAATAGTATTTACACATAAAAATCACCAAATAACTTGGAAAAACGGTGAGAAACTTGATAATAAACTGTCAGACGTCTGCCAAAATACAAAGATGACATCACATTTCCCCCTGCCGGATCCCCCCGCAAAAGTTACGGGGCAACCTATCGATCCTAAGCTAACCTAACCTAACCTAATTTAATCGATCTTGGGACTGTTCAAGGAGTTCGAGTTAGTTCAAGTACCACCATTCCTAAGAGCTGGTCAAATTTCCTGCGAGAAGGATCCAATAAACAAGAGCTCTCTCATATGATCGCAAAACAAAATGTTGTCTTTTCACGAATTTCGAGGAAAGCAAAGAATTTTATACTACCGATGGAAACATGGTGTTAAACAACAGTAAAAGAAACTTGTCTCCTTCCCTGGCCCCATGTAATCATGAAGAAGGTGACACTAGAATGTTACTTCACGTTGCGGACGCTCCAGATTTCACAGATCCAGAGAGATAAAAAATGCTGCCCATTTTCCACGTCGTCTTTAAACAGAACCGCATTCAAGGCATATCCGGCTGTAACTATGGGTTTTCAAGTACTTTCAGAGTATAAAATCGACGAAGCCATGTCTATTGTATGCCATGTACATTGAGGAATTCGTGGTGCCTATGTATGACAGGTAGATAAACCTTATTGCTGTTTTTTTACAAATAAACACATACTGTGTAAAAAGTCTGTAATAGCTATAATTACCTATCACATATTTGTTTTACTGATCGATCAGTTGCACTACTGTGAATCAGTGCAGAAAGGAACTATTCACCAAAAAGGACCGGCAAATTGAAAACATTCCTCCGACCAAAGCAGCACTGATCAAGCATGTTCTAAGAGCGCCCTATCAGGGTGTTCATCTTCGGGGATAGAGCCTAAAACTACAGCAAATTATTCCTATCCTACAGTCCGTCAGAAATGGGATGGATAAATGAAGAAAACACTTGGAAGCCCGTTTGGACAGAACTTCCAGTAGCTGCCGAAAGATGTCTAGAGCTTGTGCGTTACAAATGTAAAACAAAGTGCATCTCAAAAAATAGCTTTCCTGCACAGGATTATGTTTCTGTGGTGAAAAATTTTTTAAAAAAACAAATGTAAATTCTTATCGGCAAAATTAAAATACACCCTACAGCTTAAAATCTTACAGCTATTCCTCAGACCCTGACTTAAGCCTGGGAAGTAGCTTAAATAATTTGTTAAAGCAAATTAATGCGATATTCAATCCAAACTTTCGTGAAATACGCGACTGATGTTCGTGATGGCACCAATACCATCATTGGACTTCTTGAGGTAAGCAACCATTCGGACAAATTGTCCGCACGGGGCCCAATCGTGCGGCTACACGTCTTAATTAACTCTATTTGATTCCTACAACACCTTTGCACAGTATGATGTTTTAATCACAAAGTGATTACTCATCATACCCATCGATTTTCGACAACAACTTCCCCACTAATAGTAGAAGCTCATAATTACAGACCAAAGTTTATATCACCTGAATATGATTCATTATTATAATACCATTTATTATTGGCAATTGTTTATGTAATTCATTGGTAAGTCAAGAAACCCTATAAAATAATAAAAAGCTTCTTAAACTTACGTTGGTCAAATCTGTTCATTTCGTCTTCCTCTTCACTTTTATTGTCTTCTTTAAATATCTTAGCCTTTGTAACTTGCAGATCTTTATTAAATGCCATTATGTCCTGCAGCTTCTGCTTCTCTTTTTCCCTATCAACTCTAGGAAGTATTGGATAAAACTGTTCCCGTTCATAAACCCCCGAATGTATAATGGTATCATGCGATCTTCGTTTGGATGAGCCAGGTCTTATTGTAACTTTCGGTATACGGGGATTGGATCTCGAGGTCGACATGCGACTTAGAAGAGGAAGGGGTTCCCCGGAACGTAGGTAGTAATTGAATTTCTTTTTTTGTGTCATCGACATTTTGCTTTCTTCTAGTAATACTACAAAATAAATTCAAAAGCAATCGCATAAACAAATAGATTCAAAATTATAATGGCCATATACGAAATATGTTTTACGATCAAACAATCAAATAAAGTAATTCAGAATATATTTTACCAATCAAACCAATCAAAAGACATACGCAAGCTACTATATAGACAAATCTCCCACTGATCTAGATATTTCTTAAATCTTACATGCAGAAACTACCAGACGTTAACATGTGCAACTTAACTATTTAATGAGTATGGGAATTTCAGCGGGACCAGAGCAAAGTAAGCAACAAATTTCATGCAAATAAATAAAAAATTGTACATATTTAAATAATTTCTAAATAAATGAACTTAATTTACACGGAAGCCCTACAAACCTACATTTAACATTCTATGTAGCGTAATTATGTTATTAAAAAATATTGCTTACGTTTTAAAAATTGATGAGTCTCTGGGCTATATGTCGCCTTCGCAGGATGGAAAATACCTCCTTGGGATACATTTTTGCTAGGCCACTCCATTTCAAAAGGAAAAATTTTAAATCCGAGGAACTGTGCGAGTATAAGATAAAATTAAGTCATACAGTTGTCAGGTTCTTACCATGGCAACATAATAATTAGGGGTGAAACATTTCGAGTGTTAGGCATTCGTAAATTAGAAACCATGGTGAATCGATATTTTATTGTGTTTTTATAACATATCGGCATATCGCAATACCGTTAAATGCAAGACCACCATAACTAACATTTTGGCGATTCAGATATTTTTAATTCAGATTATTAATTAGTGTGTTTAATGTAATCTTTAATGTAAATTTTATCTAAATATAAAATTTGTATTTAATTTAAACTTTAACGCAATATTAACAAGTCTAAATAATAAGGAATATCAAATAATTCATAGAAGTGTTGCTATTGAATAAATACAGTAGTAACATAACTCTATTTATTGTCACATTTGGTACCTTTTTAATATAACAATTAAATAGCATAACTATAATTTATACCCAATTTCCCATAATTTTGACTTCATAATGGTATCATTTCTTGCTATGTCTTAAAATGAGTTTTTACCAAGCGTATTTACTAATAAATTAATACAAAAATAGTTACGACGGCAAAAATAATATGAATGTTAAAATTCAATATATTCAAATACCAATTTCTAACTTTTTTTTGAGTGATGGTCTTGCTTTCAGGGTGCGATACATTTTGTATTCAATATATAGTTATATATGATAAAACAAAATTTTCTTTTATCTGGTTATTTTCAACAAATTGTCAAACTTGTCAGCTCTTTTGACAGCTAAAGCTTCCTGTTAAACGAATATATTGCTTGACCTGGGGAGTAGACAGATTGAAGCCCCAGTGTTAAACCTGATAACCCCCCCCCCCTCACTGACTCTTGAAAATGGCAGCAAAGCAGGTGCCGAAACGTCGAGTTTTAACAAACCTCAGACGCAGTTCAACCCGAGAACTTAGTAATTTCATATAGGGTACATAGGCCAAATAAGGGCACTGTCCAACAAAATAATAAAGAGAAAACTTTTTCTGCGCATATTACAGTTTACTATTATGAGTAAGCCTAGACAACTTCGCGGTGAACGTTAATTAGTCTACCAACTATGGGTGAGCTCTAAAGAATTAATCTAGGTAAAATAACAAAGTGAGGCTAGTAATTTCGGTAAGTAAAACTTTCATCAAATTTAAAGTATAAATTTGAATCAAATATTGACTGTTGCATGTCATTTGAGGGCCATTTGAGGGTTCGAGGGCGAGTGAAACCGCTCGACAAATATTTTATTTACGCATTCCATTATTCAATTTGAAGTTTGGGCCGTATAGCGCACCAGGTATGATAATACCGATTTAACTATTTTATAATACAGTTAATACAGATTTCTTTTTTAATTGCGAGCCCCCCTGTTATTTTTTTCTGGATCCGCTATTGTGTACGGGCAGGTAAACTTATAGTCCTTTTCCTGTACTATCGTAAAAAACATTGTGATGGAAAAAGTGACAAACGTTAAATGTGCCAAATATGGGCACATGTTTATTTTTCTACACTGAACGACATTAATAAATCCTACCTAATAATTCATTAATAAATCCTAAGTTCTACCACCCTGTATGAAATTAAATAATTTTGAAATTATGGAAGGGAAGCTCAGACTCTTAGGTATGTCCCCTATATATTTTATCGCTATAATTTTATTATTGTAAAATACACATGCGTTTGCAGTGCATTTAAATTTTTTTTTGGAAAAACATTTAATATATCAAAAACTGTAAACTTTAAGAATAGGAAACCTTTATGAAAGTTCACATAAAAATTGACGTAGGATCTAAAATTTCAACAATATATAGGGTGTTCCATTTAAAATAACGAAGAAGGCGTCGACTTCCGTTATAACCGGAAACATTATGTGGACGCCATTATTTTAGTTGAGAAGGTTATACCCAAAAACACTATGACCCCATTTTTTTAAATCGAAGTAGTGTCTGATATATGTCTAATGTCTCGTCACCGTGGGACACCCCGTATATATGTGACCGATGGCCTATATTTTCGTCTGTTTTATTTATAGCATCCTGATACATTTATTTTATGAGTGTATAAACTTCACTCAAATTAATTCCGGTCCATTATGCTGTTACATTATCATTTAATATTCAGTATGATGTACCAAGTATATGTTGGGAATACGTCCATAACGATTCATTGAAGTTGAACTAACTATACTGGTCGAGTTCCGGTATGAGGAAATGTGTGTTTGCTTTTCTTTGTTTTACACTAGTGTTGTCTTGTGATTACTATAAATGGTATGTATAAGTATAGTGTAACTTTACTGTAGTGTATAGTTTAATTTTTTTAAATCGTCAAATCCTATGCATGATACTTTTAATAAGAATTGGAAATTATGAAAAAAAAACAAAAAATACTGTCGTTTCTTCAATCAATGCACTTTATAGTGCCTGCTCTCAATGACTGAGTAAATCTTATTTGTTGGTAGTAATAAGTATTTTGAGTCTTGCGCGTCGGGTATCTGCAGCGTAAAACAAAAACTAAATACAGCTTTCCACGATCGCTACAAATTATTATATGATTTTAGATGTCCAATCTTTAGATAGTAATATTTTATTGTTAAAGTAATGTTTTTGATTTTTCGTTTATATCGTTTGAGTAATGATTTCATTTGCTTGTTCTTAAACTCGCATCAAAATAAGAAGGCGAAGACGACCATAAATTATCGGTTTTAAGGTTAACTACCGCCCTACATACCCGCGGTATAGACCTACTTATCGCCTTCTGACACATGTCACAGCTGCGAATAAGGTCGGAGACTGCATTACTGTTAATGTATAGGATTCTATACTAAGATTCATATCTTAGTTTAACATAAGTATACTTTAGAAATAATTCATTCTAGTGCTTCTACTTTTCAGGAATCCTTTAAAAATCAATAAGAAAAACCACATAGCAGCTTTAATTTTGGCCAGAGGTGGTTCGAAGGGGATTAAGTTAAAGAATATTGCAACAATTGGTAATAGCACACTGCTAAAAATATCTATAAAAGCATTGAAAGAAGTTAAAGACTTGGCATCCATTTGGGTTTCAACTGATCATCACCGTATTGCTGCAGAAGTACACATAGGTCAGTATCTGTACAAAATTTAAATACCTATAATCAAAATTACATCACTGAAAATCAATATATTATCAAATCATATTTAGTACTTGTTCCTTTAACAATTGACTAACTGTACAGTACATCTCGAATATATAAGAAATAAAAAAATCATTTTTAGTTACCGTCACACGCATCGGCTTACAAAACCGCTACTCTGTTAGAGTTAAACACTGCAGGGTAGAGCACAGGACCGTATTACATATTTATACGAATTGGGTGTTAGGCATAACTTTGTTAATATCCATAATTATAGAAATATCCTCCTCCGCCATTTTGAGGCAAATTGAATTTTTATTTCGTAGGATTTAAATTGCCCTCCAGCAGATAATTGTAATTAAAATGTTTTGATTAACTAATTCCGTCTATTAAGTTGTTATAACATACAATCACCATTTATTTAATTTTTATACAATAAAATTGAAGTGATCTGAAGAACCAATTACAAGTAGGACCACTTTTATAGCCACTGTCTTGTATATAGTCATTGTAGTTTAACTACATGAATTTATTTTCAAAATAAACAGGCAAAAGTTTTTAGAATAATTTGTCTATAATATTTTTTACATTTTTTCTTTTGAAAAAATAGGTAGGTAGGTAAGTAGTACGGACTGTTTTAACCTATACAATTATTCCTTGGATATTAGATAGTCGAGGAAATAATGCACTAAAAGCGGCTTAACTATCGATTTTAAACAGGAAGATGGATCTTAATGCGGTTTTGTGCGTACAATTCATGAGAGCGTCTACAAACTTTGTGATCTGAAATGATCAATGCGTTTTTGCAAAAAAATATGCATTTTAGAAGTACAACTCGAAGAGACAATATAAAAAATTACAACTCGGTAAATATTGATCGAAATGAGTCCAGTTTTGCTACTCGGTGGTTTTTGGGGTCGCTGAACACGAATATCGCGACGGCAACGGTCTCTGAGGTACTTGGTGTCCAGGGTGGACAGTGGACGTTGATACTGTACTAATTTCCATCAATATTTATTTACTTATATTTGTAAATCTTTTATTTATTGTCTCTTCGAGATACACTTCTAAAATGCATATTTCTATGCAAAAATGCATTTTTCAAAATACATTGATCAATTTAGTTAACAAAGTTTATAGACGCTCTCACGAATGGAACACGCAGAACCGAAAATAAAAAACGAAATATTGAAAATGAAACTAAATTATCTCAATTCAAGTTTTCGGGTGAGGGTTGCCCATAATACCCATGTCTGTCCCCAACGATTAAAAAAATTGCACAATACCTACAAGTTCCAAACTAAATAGCGACTGGGCTATTAATGATTTAGACACCTACCAATATATTGTTTTGTTTGCAGATGATGTTAATATCCATTGGCGAACGCCCGAATCAGCAACTGACGTGGCAACGTCAATATTTGCAGTTCAAGAATTTTTAAAAACCCATCCTTATGTCGACATTGTATGTCTTGTTCAATGCACGTCACCATTCCTAAAAGCGAGTTACATACAAAATGCTATTAACTGGATAAATAATCGAGCTGAGTGCGTATTTTCAGTGACTAGGTAATTTTTTTCAAATCTCTAGGATTCTTCCATTTGATTATTTTTACCCTAATTGCAGGTCTTATAAATTGCGATGGCAAGAGGTGGGTGATAAATTAGTGCCCTTAAATTTTAACTTGAGCGAGAGGCCGAGAAGACAAGATTTCAATGGTGAATTAATTGAGAATGGTATGTTTTATATTTCTACCAGGAAATTAATACAAAGGGGAACGTTTCAATCCGAAAGGTATGACATAATTTTAAAGAAACAAACAAAATACGCTTCTCCAAGAACGCGCGCACCACCAAAAAAATATCGTCGATTTCGATGAGTTTTTTTCTATGATACCCTCTGTATTCAAAAATTCACATTTTTGAATACAGAGTGTTGTCAGGGCGAACGCCCTGTCAACACTGTGAGTTCAACAGTTACACCAGCAAGTTAGAATCAAATCGTACTCTAGCCTTATATTTTCTTAACATTATCTTTTTTTATTCAGGTTATTATCTTCATTAGTACCAGAAATATAGTACCAGAAATAGGTACCTATACATACAATGTTACTATTAAAATCCGCAACAAATGGAAAACTTTCTTAAAATATGATTTATTGAAACATCTTTTTAAACCGGAGTTAGTTTCCAGACAATAACGATTATGTTGGGTACCAGAAATATTTTCTGTTTTTTGTCTACATTTTCTTCGTAGCATGTTGAAATTCCCAAAAACAAAAAAGTTTGGTATATGGT
Organism: Tetropium fuscum; assembly: GCA_964058915.1. Classification (NCBI taxonomy): domain Eukaryota; kingdom Metazoa; phylum Arthropoda; class Insecta; order Coleoptera; family Cerambycidae; genus Tetropium; species Tetropium fuscum. Next base: position 183,372 of record CAXKVY010000920.1, read on the forward strand.
AAAAATTTGCCCGTGTAATTTTTGAATAGTTATCGATGTTTTAAAATATCAACTATTTTATACTTCAAACGAATAGCCAAAGTGTGGGTTTTAAAATTTAAAAAAAACCGGTGATAGTTCAACTAGATACAGCGATATATTGCAGTGAATATAATATAAAGGAACGCGACTCTTGATAATTCTGGAACTATTACAGAATCACATAATTTGACAAACATCTTATAATTGACATAAAATGAGACATAATATAATTCCAACTTCCGTTTAGATGTTTGAAAAGACTGTTTACACACTTATAATTTTAATACTTTCACCCAGTGAAAAGTGAAACTCACTGTACGCCAACCTCTGTTTATTCAACCTAATATCTAATTATATTGCTATTAGGATTACCTACTATGAATTAGATATATGTAATAATTAAAAGTCATATAAAACTGTGTTCCTCAAATCGATATTTTCGGTTATAATTTATTTATATTCATTATACACCATACAAATATTTCAGCAGATACAATAAATTGAATAATCGTAATAAAAATATTGCATAATTGATATATCAATTATTCAACTTGCAACGCTAATGGTAGTTTATTTTTACGTAATGAGGTAGGTATGTAGATTCAAATAGAGCAAGGAACACTAAGCCTGCATAAAATAAGTCATCAAACTTTGACGATGGCTTTTCCCGTATTTCCCCCTTTCAACATATCAGTGAATGCATTGAACATATTGTCAAATCCATGTGTTACTGTCTCACGATACTTCAATTTGCCTTCCTGAATCCATTTTTTATTTTGCTCAATCCCTTCAAACCACCTATCTAGCCATCTGTGAACTATAAACCCTTCCATCTTCAACTGGTTGAATGTGACTGGATATTGAACCAAAGTAGCTGGGAATATTAAGAAAACATTTGTTAACCCCCCAAATGTGGTGTAAATGATTGGTTTTTCATATTAATATTTAGAATGTCAACAATGTCTTGTTTAGTTTAGATAATGTTTTTGTGATCGGATAGGAGTCTCCGATGGAGATAATATCAATAATTATAAGTAATACCACGAAAATTAGACTAAAATAGAGTGAATTGAAGAAATAAATTATAAATAAATGATTTTCGCGGAACGAATTCTTGAAAGTATGAAAGTAACTGAGGAATTTCCATCTTGCGCGGGGGAGGGTTTTTGGAGTCCTCGATTGCGATTTTGGGGTCGAATTGTTCAGGTCAAATCTTGCAACTTAATTTTAAAAATACGTCTTGGTTGGCTCCATACTATGTCTTGTGTAATTTGACAAGATGAGCATCAATAGCATCGGTTTGCAACCTGTCTGTGAGAACGAAAGCTCCAAACGTAGAATCAAATCACTAGAAGGTCCTTATGGAAGAACTAGACTGTACTAAATTAACAGGCAAATGACCATGCAACAATGACGCATTAAATGAAATGAACATACTTAGAAACATGTCTAGCGATAACTAAAATATAAAACATAAAATAATAGTGAAAAAAATTTTTCAAAAAGAAGCTTTTATTTAAATGCTCTAAAAAGAAGAAAATAAACTTTAAATTGAACCCTTCGATTTATTACATTACACAATTTATATGATATAAAATATTGCCGCGAGATTTAACTGTATAGATTACCAAGAACACAATGTAAGTAATTCTACGAGAAAAAATTGTTTTCTATAAAATACGTAAATCTTACGACAAGCTTTCATATCATATAAATTGTGCAATGTAATAAATTGAATTGAAATTAAATGTTTTTTACTATTAATTTATTTGTGAAAAACCACCCCTAGCGACGATTTTACTTCGGTGTTTCGCACATTTATTTTAAACCATTCATGGGACGATAAAAAGGTGTAATAAAAAAGCTTGTCATTAAATTCTGCACAAAAAAGTCTTTATTGACCTGTTGGCTGATCCCCTCTAATATTCCATAACAGCATTCAAGTCGAGGGGCACGCACGTAAAAAACACCATTCGCGGAATCCATAGCAAAAATATCGAAACTGGCTACTTTAACAAGCAAAATGTTCACGAGTCAATTTATAGAGCGGAATCTCCTCTACAAGAATCGTTGATTAATTTACACTGTACAAGTGATTTTCATTCATTTTCCCGTTTCTACCACCCATTAGGAAGGGCTATCGAAACGGTCTTCCCTGTAGGCCTATTCCACCATAATTCTTCTTTTCACTTATCAAGAGGTTTATCAATGCATTCCTCTGCAACTTTTGGCACAACTGCATCGTTTTCCGCAACCATTTGTGCAGTTTCAAGACAGCAGCTGAAAAATAGAAGCCGGTGCCTAGGTGTTGAAAATTGACCATAAGATGTTACTCATTTTTTCCCACCCCATTCTATAGGATCCATGTTCTCCCCCTATCAAAATTGAATTTAGGGAAATGCTCTATAATGTTGTTGCTCTATAATGCTATCTATGTTGTTGGAATGCTACAGATGTTGGGGACAGTCTTGATAAAATTACAGCGATGTTCGAGTGACCGACAAATTTGTCAAACGAAATGAATCTTTATTTGGTGATCTTGGTGATTTAAAGATCTATTGCCGAGGAGATTTATACAGTGCGGGCGTTAATCACTCTCCAGCAACTTCTTCTTTTGTTGATCTGGGGTTGTTGAAGGTATTCATAGAAAGGATATGGAAGACGCTTGTTGACAACTCCGATCATCTGCACTTTTCATTTTCCGAGGAAAGTAGAAGTGGTAGTGGTGTCGCATCCACTAAACGCGTGGGCTAATAACACCGCTTCCTTGCAATTTTTGGAAAACTTCCGAAGACTGAAAGTCACGAGAACTGGACGTCTTTTCCTTTGTCTTTCCTCTGGTATCTTTTAAAAACGGGATATCTCCATCTGCAGATGCTAGAGCGGTTGTGCTAAAGTTGGATTTCACTGCTCAAGTATGTGCTCCAACTACCATGGGCAAGAATGCTTCAATTTAAAAGTTGCAGAGGAACTCATTGATAAACCTCTTGATGTGTAAACATTGCATGTGGCACGTAGAAAGCGCACGTGGTTTTTACGTGCGCGCTCGAAACTGTGTTTTTATGTGTAGGATTGATATACCAATATTTCCAATAGATCCCACGGATGTACATTTGATAGGGGATCGGGGACTAAGACAGAGACTATTAAATAATTATTACATTTATTTGAAACACTTACCTTTTGGAGGTTCTTTTTCATTGTAACCCGAAATTGCTCCACACACAGAAATTCTTCCAAACTTGTTCATGTAATACATAATCAGAGTACTGATTTCCCCACCTACCTAAAAGAATATTATAATAAAACGGTATTTAATATCTAAATATTAGTTATAATAAATACCTAATACATATGGTTTAGGTGTTAGTTTAGGCAAATTAATTGCGCGTTGAACACAATAATTTGTCCACGACCATTGTACGTTTTTTATCTTGAACGAGTAGTTGTTTCTCAGTTTTTAATGAATTTTCGAGATAAGTGCTCTGTACATAGTACAGAACACTTTAGCGCTGTTTTTCGGCATCCGCAGGAACGACCACACCCTTTTTTGCATTTGCAAGAAATACATTTTAAAAGTGATTGGGGAGCGGGTTCCTGGTTCATTTGGATTGGCATAAGGGCAATTTTATCGCGTTTCCAACCCCAATCGAGTGGCCTTTTTACGTTTCCATACCAAAGTTGCACCTGATGGTAAGTACGGAGAGAATAGTTTATTGCAGCATCAGAGGTTGGAGGCAAAGATGCTAAAGTAAATTTACTTTTGGTAACTGATCTCGCGAACTGTTGATATGCATCTATGTCGCCGATAGGTAGATATAAAGGGTCCGCCAATAAGCGCGCTCGATCTTTAAAATGAAATAAAGCAAGTTGTGTGAGAGGTATAAATGAAATTTATTTTTTGTTTGAAAGAGTATTCGAAGGCATTATGTATGGAAAATAATATCGGTCAAATGTCCACCTCGGCTTCGCTGGGTGGCGCGCATACGAGAAGTCCAATTTTCAATGACTCTGGCGCACAAATCGGGCTGTATTTCATCGATGGCGTGGCGTATGTTGACTTTGAGGGCATCAGTGTTTTGTGGTTGGTTTGCGTAGACCTGTGATTTAAGAAAACCCCACAAGAAATAGTCTAGTGGGGTTAAATCGCACGATCTCGGTGGCCAGTTGATGTCGCCTCCGCGCGAGATAACCATTCCTCCGAAGCGCTCGTGCAGAAGATCCATTGTGGCGCGCGCTGTGTGGCTCGTAGCGCCGTCCTGCTGAAACCACATATCCTCGACATCCATATTGTCGATTTCATGCCAGAAAAAGTTCGTTATCATGGATCTGTATCGTTCGCCGTTTACCGTGATGGACACACCATCGTCGTTCTCGAAGAAATACGGCCCGATGATGCCTCCGGCCCAAAATCCACACCAAACAGTTACCTTTGCTGGGTGCATTGCGACCTGGTGGACCTCCTGTGGATTGTTCTCGGCCCAATAACGGCAATTCTGCTTGTTGACATTCCCATTTAACCAAAAATGTGCCTCATCGCAGAAGATGATTTTGCGACCAAAATCGGGGTCGACTTCCAACTGCTCTAAAGCCCAATCAGCGAAGATACGGCGCTGTCTATGGTCGTTTATTTTGAGCTCTTGTGTCAGCTGGATCTTGTACGGATGCATGCCCAAATCCAGATGCAAGATTCGGCGAAGTGATGTTTCCGAAAGGCGGAGTTCCTGTGCGCGACGTGAAATTGACTGTCGCGGATTTTCACGCACACTATCGCGCACAGCGGCGACATTCTGGGCAGATCGGACGTTTCGACGACGCGTCGGTGTTGGCTGATTGTTCACCGAACCGGTTGCCTCGAATTTGTTAATCAAACGACGGATAGTCGACTCAGCAGGACGATCAATTGCACCGTAAAATTGGCGGAGCGCCCGGAACGTTGCTCGAACCGATGAATGATTTTCGTAATAAGTTTTAACGATTTGCACATGTTGCTCGCGGCTGAATTGGTTCATGGTGATTTGTGAAGATACACTGAATAATAACAACTACGTTTGCCAACTCTACCACAAACAACATGGCCGCCATGAGCTGTCAAAGATCGAGCGTCCCTATTGGCGGACCCTTTACATAAAGTGATAACAGACAAATAGGTTCAATAAAGTGTCAGATGGTCCCCGCTTTATTACATGCAAATCGTCGGTTCTTGTACCTGTTATGTTCAAGTACAGGCCGGTCCATATAACATACACCACTATATTTTCTCTTTTCTGGCATTTGCATTTTACTTTATTTTGTTATTCATATAAAGTTGTAAAATATATAAAAAAAATAAGAGTGCATGTATTTTATTGAAAACCTCATTTTATAACAGATTTTAACGAAAGCCTCCATTTCTAGAGCTTATATCTCAAAACCTATTTGTCTGGAAGAAAAAAGTTTTATACAAAACATGTAGTAAATTTTATAACCTACTAATTAGGTAATAAACACAAATCACGTAGGTCAGTTTGTTTAGGAGATATTTGCGAAAAACCTATTTTTGTACCTCTATTCCAATATGGCGCCGCGTGCGGCAATGTCTCAAGGTCGAAAACTTGGGGTTTTATTAACCTCATCATAATAAAGACCCATGCCAAAAATTATCTCTTCATGACCTTTTGCAAGGTAAAATGTATCTCTTCCTTGGGCAATGTGTCAGATAAATTTGTACTCTCATCTAAAGCAATCTAAAATACTTGAAAATATATCGGCCGATGTTTTTTTGATATCACTAGCCATCATATCTATACGTCGAACAACAGTACGTCGCGATAAGGTCACTTTCTCGAACTCTTTCTTCTTCTCTGGGAACGGCAAATGTTCTGCAACATCTACTAGGCACTCTTTAACAAACTGTCCCTCAGAAATATATTGTATTCTTTTAAAACTATAGGTTTACCACTGCGCAAGATAAGAAAGTATTCATCATTCCATTCCATTTGTCTTCGAATTGCCCATATATGGTGTATAATATCAAGTTCAAGTGTGGCTAGGCAATCAACTGCACCCAGAATATTGGGGTAAATTAATAGATAATACTTTTGAGCCAATTTAAACTCTAGGAAGTAAAGTAAAGTTTGCTCTAACAACTTTTCCCTAGAAAAACTTCTGTAAAAAATCTAATAAACAAAATATAATAAATAAAAAAATCTATTTCAAAACGTCAATTAGCCGGTCATATAGCCACTTTGCTTTTAGTTTATTTACCTAATGGTCGTGGAAAAAATAATTTAGTTTCTTATTTATCGTTCTTATTTACTCTTATCGAAAATTCCTACCCACTTACATTATCGAAATAACAATCTATGCGGTTGGGTGCGTAATCTCTAATTTTCAGTTTAATATCATCAGTATTATAATTGATATAATGGTCAAAACCCATCTCTTCTACCAGCCATTTTCCCTTCTCGTCCGATCCCGCAACTCCAATTACTTTACATCCTCTAATTTTGGCAATTTGGCCCACAACGCTACCCACCGCTCCCGCTGCTCCCGTTACAATTACGGTGTCACCAGGTTTTGGTTTGCATATTTCAAGGAAACCGAAATACGCTGAGTTTCTAAAACAACAAAAAATACGGGACAATTTTATTAACAGAGATGGTATCTAATATGTATCAATCACAGGCTCCCAAAGGGAGACAAACAAAGCATTATTGACGGTGGATTACTGACCAACTATGTGGATACTGTTACACATGCCTATGGTGAGTGATGTCACGAGTTTTCGTCGCCGATTACTATAGTTTTGCTTGTATTTAAACGTAATTTAAACTGTTTACAAAGCTTGTCCGTATATTGTGATTGTTCAGAAAAGATACTGCAGTTGGTTTTCTGTTGATAGGAAAACGCCGAAGCAGTTGATTAGTCGCTGCAAGGAGCTTTTAGTTGTCGCATATTTGGTATTTGAGTATTTTGAGACAGTGAAAATAATGGGCCACTATTATCTTTGTCTACGGCTAGTATTATTAAGATTTCACAAGCAGTGAAAAATAACGAACTGTAACACATCATATTAGTGAAATTCGGATTGCTATTTATAACAAAAGATGTAAGTACATATTATACTATATACAACTTTTACAATAGGTACATTCTAAATCAATGCGATGTTAAAAATGTCAATTTTGACAATTATATATGCTTATTAAGTGTTAAGTAGACTTGAGAACTTACTTAAACCAGATAACTTACTTATAATTTGAACTTGAACTTACTGAAATTTATAGAAGTCACTTATAAACATTCGCACTACATTTATTCGTGATTTACATTTTTGATTCCTTTTTATTACTCTCTTCCTTTTCCGGACAGACTATGCGTATAGTAGGGCTTAAAATCTATCTACTTACCCAGTCAATCCTAGGGTTCCCAGAGCTAGAGATAAAGGTAAATCACCAAAATCTGGTATTATCCATGCTCCGGGAACTGAGTTTGGTAACCTTGCTCCAGTAGAAATTGTGTGCGTTCTCCAACCAAATTCACCAACTATATATGTTCCCTCAGGAAATTTTGTATTCTTACTTTCCAATACTCTAAAACAAACTGATTTGTTATTATATTATCGTGCAGTTATAATAATAAAATGTTTTATATATGAGTATATTATCATATGTCTTTCACAGTTTTATTATCTAGGTAGGTATTACCACTAAAATGTTATGTAGTATGTACTTAGTACCTTGCTGCTTGTGAACTTTCTATTGCCCAGCAGTTTGATCGGCCGAGTGAGTGGTCAACAAAGTCAACAAAACAATGTACTGTTTGTAACATAGAAATATGAGACAAAAAAATTTCAAAGGATAACCATCGGGAAAATTCCCAATAATGATTCTCCCTTTTAATTTGTTATTTTAAATTGTTATAGTTAGAAAAAAAAGTCGGGCGGGCAAATGATCCCGGATCATTTTCAATACCACCATGACCCTCTATGCAGACGACACCGCCATCCTCGCCAGATCCTGGCAAACGAGGCAGGCCACCCACTACCTGCAGGAAGCCGCTTCGATTCTCGGGGACTGGTGCAACCGATGGAAACTGGAAATCAACGCGAAGATGAACCAAAAGCAGTGCTGTTCCGGAGGGTTCGCAAACAGAGGCCAACAGGACACGTCGTCATGAACGACGTCAACATCCAGTGAGAAAACAACGTCAAGTACCTTGGCGTGACCCTGGATCGAGCCCTGACGTGGAAGGAGATATAGATGCCAATACGAAAAAGGTAAAGTTCACCCAAGCCCTGCTGTATCAAATGTTAGCCAGCGACAAGAGACTGAGCCTGAAGAATAAGACGATACTCATAAAGACCGTCCTCTACGCCCACAGCTGACCTACGCATCCACCGCATGGGGATATGCAGCGAAGACGAACCTGAAGAGTATCCAACCAGTGGAAAACATAGCGGACTACAGTAGGTGCCCCATGGTATGTGACTAATGACGTCATCCGTAGGGACCTGAAGTATAAGACGACCACGGAGATGATCGAGGACCACGCCAAGAAGCTCTATGTCATCGCAAGACCACCAGCTGATCGTGCTGGTCGGAACCAGCTGATCGTGCTGGTTACGGACTATGATTCAAAGGAAGCCTCACAAAGGAAGTAAAGGGAACAAGCGGCAAGAGACGATCTTATATTTCAGCACGACTCATGCGAGAAGAAGCAGACGACAGCGAAGAAAAGAACAGGACAAAAGACAACGGATCGAGAAGACACTAATACAGCCCAATCCAGTGGGCGGCGAGGCCAACTGCCTTGCCAAACCACACACCCCTACTTTACCTGACGGAGCCAGCGAGCTGATAGCTGATCATCTCGCGAGCTCTATCATCTTGAGATACAATGCTCATCCTCCCATACCAACCTGAATACCGCCCAGCCGGGCTCTAGCAATCCCGGGGAGAGGCAGGGAAGATCCCTCAAACACCCGACACGACACCCTCGTGGGTAATACACACCGGTGTAGTGTACAAGTCCGGAGCGCTAGAAGCAAGGCTCTGTCGGTGGGGACCATCAGCCAGGACCGGGGAAGGCTACGTAACTTCACGTGACACTGATCACATTTGTGGGGAGGGTCACGTGAAATACGCGGCCTACACCTTACGAGGCCGTTTCGGCCTACATAGATATTAGGGGTAAAGAGCGATAGTACGGCTCGTCCGCCTCCTATCGAGGTCACATCTTTAGCCAAGAATATTGGCGCGCCTCGTTCACTTTCAGTGGTCAAGTAAACATGGCGATTCGACTAAACGTATTTACTCACTCGAACCACAGAGGGCAGCATTGGTAAGTATTAAAAATATAAGGGGGATCATTATGTTCGCAAGGATCCTTTTAGGCCATCTTCCCCTACATTTTATCTTTGTCCAGCTGATGGAGTAGATATTATATAATAATTTAATAGTCTTGAGTATAAAACTAATCTCTATACTTCATAGGGGAACCACCCGAATCTTTCAAAAATTATATCTTAAATATAGGACCTTAAATATAGACCTACCTGGCTACTTGTGAACCCAGAAAAGTGCCTCCCGTTTTTAGTCTTGGAGCATATCCTCTCATATATGGATCAACGCTCAAATATATAGCCTCTGATAGAAACTCTAAAAATATTAACGTTAATTAAAATTATTTTAGTTCTGATAAGAATATACCATGATAATTTTCAAGCGAGTTCCTGCAAATTTTTAAAAACAATTTCAATGAATCACATTTGCTATTTTTATACATATCCTACTCGTATCTCTAAAACGGGATATGCAAATGTGTACTTTAGCGTATTAGTTTATATACATTATTATTTATTACATTATTTAGATAGGTACATTACCTAATATCAATATTTTGCAAACAAAAATAATACCAATTTATAATTATGTATATACGTTTATCGCCTATTTTGTGTCGATAGAGATGTAACAGTGGACGTTATTTGTGAAAATCGATTTGTGTTAGAATCTATAATCAAAGACTTATTCACATCTATAATATATATAGATACTATTAGTGTAGTATTGTGAGCTCTGGGAAAATTACCAGTTTATTAGTTATGGGGACATGTAAATTATTATTGGTAGTTCGGTACCAAAGAGAATTTTAAAAAGTATGTTGCATATCACCGTTGTTTGATGTAGGTAAGTCACACAAGTATCACGACAATATACACAGTAAATTGCCAACCGCCACGCCGGATGCGCCGTGTTAATAAGTATCTCTCATAATTCACTGGTAATTCAAATTGGAAACTATTGTAGATCGGACGATAGTAAACCACTGTGAATGTGGATAGAGGTAGGTATATGTACATACCTTTTCACCATTTCCCATGAAATATTTTGTTTCACTCTTGGACTTTTGTATCTCTTTTCTTTTTTCAATCATCTTGGTTTCGCAATATATATATATATATATATATATATATATATATATATATATATATATATATATATATATATATATATATATATATGCATGTGTGTGTGTATGTGTGTGTGTGGTACAGATAGGTACTAACCTCCTTCTTTTAGTGCTGGCAATTCTTCTTGTACCAATTTTAAATCGGTTTCTTTCGGAAATCCATCAAATTGCTTTTCAAAAATGAATGCTTTAGCTGTGAGAGATCGTTTAAAATATTTCATTAATTGTGACGAGTTGGTTTTCATAAATATTGTGCTGCGTATCTTATTCATAATTCTTTTGATAAATGATTCAATGTGCCACGCGTTTAATTTTTTATTTACGTAACTAGGTAGGTAGGTATACCTATTTATATCATGCGATGATCACTATTACCACAGTACTTACATGTACTAACAGTTACAAATTGTAATAATCATTATATAGGTATCAATAAGTCTCTAGAGAACCACAAACGTTTTAGCTGTAAATTATTGTAAATAAGATGTTTATCATCCTGGACAGTGGCGTCCACAAAACAAATGTTAGGGTTAGGAATAAAAGTCAATGTAAATTCAAATGTTTAATGATTTGGCAGCGAATTCAAAACAGATCAGGGGATAGAAACAGTATACCGCATAGTTGTGGCTGTACGCCATTTTTACTTCATCGCATACTCGCGGCAAAGCTTAAACGTGTTACTCTACAGAGTATTTACCATTAGAAAAACTACTTCTCTTTGAGCCATTGTTTCAAAATACTATGTATCTGAGCCTATTTCCATAATTTATTATGGCGTTATTTATGGAGTATTATGGAATAAATTAATATGGCCGCCGCGTCGCGGCTTTTTTCGGTTCAAACATTTGCGGTAATCTGCTGTCTATCCACTGCTCTGATTCAAAATCTGTTACTGCGACTCACAAAATATCGAAAATATAATATTAAAACGAGCATTTGACATTTGATATAGACATTTGTTGGTATTGACTAGATGGACAATTATTAACACTATATATTAGCAATAACACGATATTTTACAAAAACTATATTTCAAATATATTACCTATTTGAATTTGTCGCGGAACTTACAGGCAGCGCATTATTGGAGTGTCATTTTAACACGACAGCGTTCACGTATATCAATCACGCCATACACTAAGAATAGTAAGAATTCAGAATCTATATATTTCCCGTTTTGTAATATTACTATGAACTCTACTCTAGACCGCGTGTCTATAATAATAAAAAATAAGATCACTTTATCTGCCATGAGCTCCATGTTTAGTTACGCCACTGGAAATATATATTATTACCAATATTACTTATTAGGAGATACCGTTTTTGTTGTGCAGTTATCGGCTACCATCGGTCGTGATCGGAAATCTGTAGACGCGCACGCTAAATGGGCATTCAAAATTTAATGAACGATTATATCTTACTCTTTCAAAAAAAATTAATAAACGTCAGTATTTTAGGTACAATAAGAGGACTTCGTGAAGAATAGGACAGACATACAAATAATTAGAATGTTATCGTAAATGTATCGGAAATAATGAAATATAGAAATATTCCGTAGGTGAGAATTAAAATGTTAAGGTGTGAAATAGATGTATACAAAGATGTTTGTCTTTTATGCATAGTTTATTTGATAGTATATATGCTCGTTGGTATGTTGATATAAGTATATTTTTCTACGCTCATGCAAAAAAAAGAAAACTTTGGTGAACTATATTTAAATATCTATCTATCTCTCGATTAAATATCTTTGTGGAGATACGAGATGGTGCGTAGCCGCATAGATTAAGAATCTATGGTAGCCGTAAAGTTGCGCCTAGAATTCATTACGCAACCGCAACTAATCAACTTTTATACAAAGAACCTAATAAATTATTTTTTGTGTTTGTGTGCCATCCAACTATAATAATAATTTAAGTAAATATGTGCCACCGTCAACAGTTAGCGCATGCGGGCGCCTGAATTCAGAAGTTCCTATCGCTCCGTAAGGTCTTATGTCCGTATAATATATTAATCTACGTTATCTATGGTCTTATTGCAACAATGAGTCACAGACGAGTAGTGTTGTATGTCCGTCTTTAGCACAGACCTCCTTGTGAGATCTGTGGAGTAGTGTAGATAGGTTAATCTGGCAAGATTTCTAGATAAAGTTAATCTGGTTAATAAAGATAGGTTATGATTCTTCACCAACAAAACAAAACAGTGATGTGATGTTGGTTTTGGTTCCTTAACAATATTAATTGTTACTAGGTATTAGAATCTGGTGTTCAGTTATTAACCACCCACAACAATATCACTATAATTGGTATGTAATTTTAGGTGTAAATTTGTTGAAATTCCACATTATGATGATATTGAAGTGGATGATTATTATGATCTTAATGTAACTATTATGTTGTGGAATCTACGCCAACCATGACCACGGACTTAAGCTCAGGTAACATAATGAGGCGTTATAATGTAACATCTTTTTATATAACATATTTTTTAGCTTCTATCCCTCCATTATACAGAGAAATTTTTGATATTTGCTCAAATGATGGGGAGCCGATTCATAGGGATGTGTATCAGCATTTTCTTCAGCACTGCAACCTCTCGTCAGCTCAACTTAAAACAATATGGGACTTAGTAGGTCCTTCGCAGGGCTACGTTAATAGGACATGTTTTTACAAAACACTAGCTCTAGTGGCTTCGGCACAGCAAGGAAAACAATTGTCTAATAAGCTGTTTGACAATTGCGTAGAAAAAGGTACAATATGCTAAATTACATGCTATTTGCTATTCTATGCACTAGCAGTGACATCACACTTGCTTGGCATCAGGTGGGTGGGGGCAGGTAAAACAAATTGATAATGTCATTTCTCATTAGATTTTATCTGTTTTTGTTATTTTAAACTCATCAACATGAAACTAGACAACTAGTTTCCACTAGAAAATGGGCAAATTTGAATATGGTACCTTACTAGCATGTAGTGTTGTCGACAGAATTAGGCAATCCGAACCACGTGACAAAATCATGGCGCGGAGGGCAAAAAAATTCAATACGGCGTCAAGGCTGGGCTGATTTCTATGCATTCAATTGCATTCTCAATGTAGACTGTAGACATCTGTTTGCCCATATTGGCTTAAAAAATTTGACAGGTCGTTGGATTGCCTAATTGTTTTAAATAGACAAATTAGGTTATTTTCCATTTATACTTCCCTCGCGTCATCTGGTTTCTGACAGGTAGTTGTAACGCCAGCTATCGGTGCCCTATTTCATTAGCTATCCATGTATGTTGAGTTTACGCATTACGCATACCATATTAGTATGGTATATATGATATTTATGCAGTCTAACTTTAATTCAAAAAAATATTCCTGCCAAAGCGTGTTTAAAATTCATGTTATACTACTTATAATCCTATTCTTATTTGTAGAATATCCAACACCAGAAATTAGCGACTTAACTCCAATTAGGAATCTCAAAATACAACTTAACATAAAGCAAAAAAGCTCACTAGGATTTAATTATGCTACTATAGTCCAGACGGATGTTATAAAGATCCATCTCGTACCTGAAAAGAAAGGCTTGTTTTTAAAATACTCAGAATATATTGTTGCCTCTAAACGGTTTAACAGTAAAGTTACCAGAAGATACAATGATTTTCTTGCCTTGCATGAGCTACTACTTAATAGGTTTCCTTACAGGTATTTAAAAATATTTATATGTAAGCATATAATTTTTTATTTATTATTTTATTTCAATATTGTAGGCTAGTTCCATCTCTTCCTCCCAAAAAAATTGTATCTGATGCCCATTTTTTAGAATCTAGAAGACTTGGTCTACATAGATGGTTAACATTAGTCTGTAGACATCCGGTAATATGTCACGAAGCCTTGATCCAGTTTTTTCTTACTGATCAGGGCCCTGATATTCAACATCGCATCAGAGATATATTTCGAAGGGCACCAGATGAATTTATGACTTCAGACATCGCTGCAACTGCTAAGGTACTGTATTTTCTCAAGTTCCACACTATCTAAAATAGGTACAGATAGGAACAATTAATACCTAGCAGATTGATCAAATTGATTTTTATATCTTCTCATTATTCATATTAGATCGGGCGCCAAGAAGTATTCCGTTTGCAAAAACTGTTGCCCACATTCTGGTTAATGATTGAAGTTAAGAAAGACTTAAAAAATTATATTGTGCAGGTTGCCAGAAGGTTATTTGGGGAAGGTATGAAATGAAAAACGACAATCATAATACAATATAAATTTAATCATTGTAAAAAAGTGGCTTACATATTAATTAGTAATGAATAATAAAATGTTACACTTAGGTAAGTTTTGTCAATGGTTGTGGATACATTTGACAAGAGAGATACAATTAGTGTTGCTTTTTTTACTACAGGATATTGGTCTGCGATCAGCAGTACATATGCAAGGTCTGATTAACGAATTAGGCAAAGGCGGTTTTGCCATTTTGCAGTGGCGATCTCGTCTTTCATAGTCGAATTAGAGACTAGTTTTGTAGTTATTTGCAAAAGTTTATTGCAATTATTTGGTTTAATGAAATTCCTGCCATAAAAAACGGAGATTGCTTCATCAAATCTTGTCACCAAACTTATCTACCAGCATCGTTTTAAGATCACGATTGGGCATCCTCTACTTTTGCGAGTGCGGTCATGTGTTTAGCCAGTAAGTATGTTAATTCAAAAGTGGTCGTTGAAACACTGTCTTTTATATCTGCCATCAATATTTCAAAAGCAACCTGTTGGTGCAAAACCAACTGACTGATGTTGGTCGACCTCTTCCATTACGCGAACACCTTGTAATTAAATGTAATTCCTATAACAGGATCTGTGATATTGAAAATTTTTGCCTAACAAATCTTGTTTCATACATACAAATTTTTTAAAAACTACTTGTGTTCGACGCGAAACATTAAAAATCAGCGTAGCTGCTGAAATTTCAGTTAAAAGACAACTTTTTACTTCTATAGTATCATTGATTGAGAGAATAGGGATGAAACCCAACCTTGTGGGAATAAGTGTAATAAATGGGTTGTTATGTAAATGGCTATATGCGGATTTTGGATTGATATTTTGCATCTAGACTAGTGTGTACAATGTATGTATTTCAATTCAAAATATTAGCCCAGACAGCAAGTATGTATAGCCGTTTATCTCTACCGACCCCAGTGACATACATAACCTTTTTTATAACAGTTGACAGGTGATTTTGACTATTCGTTCAATCAACGGTTATACCTCAAAGTATATTGTATTTTTTATTCCATTTAGGACTTGTTGCCATCAGATCATGGCCAGATAGCTGCCAATTCACAAAATATTCGCACTCTCGTGAATATTATTGGTAAGTTGAAGCATCTGTCCGAAGCTAGCGTTGAGCGTCAGAGTGCATCTGGAAGAGATTTGGATGAGTTTTCATTACAGTTAAAAGCACTGAGTACCTTGAATGTCGCACAGGGCCACCATTTTGTGGATGATTGGAGTGATATACAGACAGGATTCAGCTTAATTTCTAGGTTCGTATTTTGTCTTCTATTATCACACTATACTAAACAATCAGTAATGAAAACTTATTTTGCTGCTAATTTTTAGAGAAATAAAATCATTATCCTCAAATTCTACCCAGCATGCAGATGCAGAGCAACTTACAGTTTGTGAAAGATTGGGCCTTCTGCTCGATATCCTAGTAGCTCATAAAGAGTTATGTGAGCGGTTAGAAAAAGGTCTGCATCACGATCATGCTGTTGCATTGTCAAAATTACTTTCTCTGAAGAAAAGGAAGATTCAGGGGGTGATTAGAGGAACAGATGTAAGAAAAACATGGACATTAACGATTAATAACATTAAAATTTGTTGATTTTTTTAGGCGGAAAGTGTAGAAAAACTAGAATCTAAAATGTTGACACAGGAAAGTGTTATAACAAATATGCAGTTAAGATCAGATTTTAGTTTATATTGTGTACATATGGAAACTCAACTGGTATATGCTTATTTAGGAACTCTATCATCGATTTTGAATAGTTTGGTTTCTCTTAAAATAAAATCACACTCTGAGGTAAGGTATTTGTCTATACTTAAACATGTTTTTAAACTTTCAGTACATATGATTTATTTATAACTTGAAAATAATTTGCAATGTAACCAAATAACTTAATATATTTTTGGCCAATAAATTTTGGTTCATAAATTTTGGTAACTCCAAGAATTGAAATTTCATGATAACAATTCTTTTCTGGATAGATAACTTTACTTACCTAATTAATCGAACACACAATCAATCTCAAATGTAAATTCATGTAGTTGCACTTCGTAAGGCAAATATAAGTCTGAAGCAAACTGATCAAGTCAAGATACTGCACTGCGCGTTGCTAATCATATGTCAATTGAATTATAAGAAACCGTAGTAGATAATATGATGCGCACCTTTTCCAATGTGCGTCCGTAGTCGATAATTTGCTCTCTTTCGCACTCCCAGTGAGCAAATCAGCTCGCTAGACACGGCGTTATAAAAATGGCTCTAAAAACTTTATTTTTGAACGCGACCATATGTTATGCGAGGGCATATGTTGGTATTGCTTCAATTCAGTCGAACATGGTAATAAAATTGAAATCCGTATGTTAATAAAAGAGTTAAGTACTACTGAAGTCGGAACTTTCTCAATTCTGCCGTGTTCCGCTTGAAAAAAAAACTATAACTAATATTGATGGTGCTTTCAACATTAAAAACGTTCCATACCTAATCGTATATCAGTGAAACAAAAATTAGTAACCTACGTTACTTAGCTATGGATAAAAAGAAACAATAGTTTGTGGAGAATAGACATTTTCAAGATTCACACGCTCATATTTTTTTTCGGTACCACCCAAATTTTTGTAAAAAGAGATTCTGATGTATGAAACACTTCTGAACAAGATGGTTTTTATCCGGTATCTTACTACTCCGAAAAATTTACCTGCTTAAATCTGCGAGTTTCAGAGTTCTATCCGCTCCGCTATAATTGCTTGTTGAATATTTAATATACTATTATTTAGTAACATAGGTACTAATATATAATATTTTTTTAGCTGCATGATATTTGGAAACAAATACAACCATTTTCTCAGAAATATTCTCTAGACGATGTTTTCTCTAATGGTACAGGCTAAAAATTTGTAGTTTTAGATGAAAAGATTTAAAGAGGTATTCTAAAACATTAAAAAATTGTGCCAATGGGAAAATCAGTAGTATTTAGGTCAGTAATATTTAGCTCTTTTTTTAAATTAATAATTCATATTGCTCAACTAATACAGAATTATAAATTATACATAAAAATATTACATGATGATCTTAGGGTTATTTTTTAAATTTTATTTTAACTTCCAAAGTGAACTGAGCAATTGTTTATACTAAAAAAATTATACTTATACATTCCTTATATCTAAGACCTATATTGTTATATAAGTATGTTGAAAAGTTAGTATAGTTATTTCATTGATTGAGAGAATAGGAAAGATCCGCGACTTTACAGGAGAAAATGTACTGAAATTTTGGGTCGATATATATTGGCAATAACATGCCAAACATCATGTACAGCCATGTCGAGCCATGTACACTTTTTGCTGTAAGGTTCAGTATCTTCCCTATTCCTTCAATCAACGATTATTTAATTAATATATTTATGGTATTGGGTACTTTTAGTTACCAATGTGCCTTATCTTTGTCCTTATTTTTTATATTATTACTTTAAAATTTGTTTAAAACATGTGATATTGGAATCAAGAAATGTACTATTGTTATCCTTTATAAAATTGTTACTATATTAAATAAAATATTTTTCTAATGCCCTTTTATTGATTATATAAAAAATAAATCATGCTGAAGCCATTCATGGATGATGTTTGAAATATAAAATACCTGGTAAGTAGGATAGGATAACCACCAGCTTGCAGAAAATTAAATTAAACTTTTGCAAAAAAAATTTTAAATGTTGGCACCTTTTTTGGTTTCTCGCCTATATATCAAAGACAATGCGTTTTATCGAAAATACCACTCTATACTAAATCAAAGTAAACAAAATTTACTACATTTTTAATAGATTTTATTTTAATAGAATTTCGTTAATCAGCTACTAGTCAGCTATTTAAATAAATAGCCAGTGAATAAAAACCAGCCAGCCGGGTTACCAGCTGAATCAAATCTCGATACGGGAATAATAATGGATTTCTTTGAAAATATCTGTTGAACTATGTTCTTGGTTGCATATTTTTGAAATATATTATAGTCAAAGCTCACAGCAAGGGGGTAGCACCTCTAGGCCTGTTGAACGAAATATCAGGGAATTTCAAATTGACGTCAAATGACAAATTTTATAAGAAAGACTTGTTCATTTTTGTATCAAACAGGATGGAAAGTTGATCTGGTATTTTTTTCTAAACATGTTCTAATTGTTTCACACAAAAGTGAATAACTTTCAACCGCGTAAACTTTAATTCTAAAGCTACTGGCGAAAAATAGTAATTACAACAAATATTGAGCTCGAAATTTACAAAATTTACTAATTCCAATATGGCCACCTATAAATTAAATACGCGGAAATATGCCTCAGTTAAAATACTACTCGTGACTATTTGGATAGTTAACAATTGGAAATTGTATTAACAGGACTGCCACAAGCAGAAAGTAACAGATAATGTGTTTGCCTACCTTCAGAAAATGTCGGAAATTGGCAGCTGTGGCAACTGGTTACGTTGAAGAGGGTATTAGCAATAAGAAGAAAGTTGCAAAAATGATTGGGAGTACCATTCATGGAAGTGCAACCTCGTTGACTTCCGAGAATATTAGCACTATTCATATTTCAAACAATACCAACTGCACTTTTCATATTTATTTAAAATATTAAGATTGTTAAATATTTAAATAAAACTTTTCATTTCATTTGTTTTATTTGTTTCCAAACATTTGTTAGTATTATTTTATTTCACGTTACAAGATGCTCCTGTCAGATCAATAATTAATGAAAAAGTTGACATTTAGACTTCATGTTTCTTGGGTTGTTTATGTTGCCATGGTAACTTTAAAACACGTGTTTTTAAAAGAGTTGGTTTAAACATGCTGAGGCGTACTTTAAATAAAAAAAATAGGGTAGCAATAAAAAAATTGTTTTACATAGAGAAACATTTTTATTGAGGGGTACGAAAGTACCATTCCTATAACCATTCAGCTATATATGTATAGCCATTCAGCTATTGCCACAATTTTCTGCGCTTAGTGACACCTATTGCTACGCTACGTCTAAAACTAAAACTCCGCTTGATAGCGTAGAACACGCTCCAAAGTTCCGGACATTGAAGATTATATGAGCAGTGGATGTGATGTTTAATCATAAAAAGTTTCTGTTCGTTCTGTTACCTGTATTTTGTTTTAAAATATACATGTATTTTTGAGAAATAACATTAATTAACAAGTACAACACTTTTTTTTCTCACAAAAACAACATATGTCCAACTATTTCTAATATTTTTTGTAGAAGAATCTATGTACTGAATACATATACTCATATCAAAAATACCTTGGTAGTCTCACATTATAATACAAATTAATACTAAACAACTTTATAAATAACCTTCACATTGATGTTCTGTTTTTTGTGATATCTGAAATTTTGTATTTTATGGACATAATATGGTGTTTTTGTAAAACACGCCTCAATTGTTTTACATAAAAGTGAGTACCCTTGTGCAAAAAATAGGCTCATTACAACAAGTATTGAGCTAAAAATTAGTAATTTACTGAATTTACTAATTTCAATGTAGCGGGCATTTACCAGAGAACGCTCTTCATACAATAAAAATTCTGAAACGTGTTTTACTGCCAGTTTTAGGTTACTAACTGCAAATATCACTCCACAAATTAACACGAGAATATCATACATAACCCAACAGTATTGACAACAATATTGATGTGACGGAAATGCCTAGAAATGTCATTAATATATCCAATAATATCCATATGGGATATTATTGGGATATGTACAGTAGTTTTAATAAATTTGTAAATTTATCCTTAAACAAGTAACAATATAGTGAATATAAAATGCCATATTAATATTGTATTATTACACAAACTTTCTGAGGCAAATAATTTGTTTATTACCATGCAATAATATTTGTATAAAATGTTAATATCACACAGAAATAGATAAAATGATTAGCATAATTTCTTGGATATAGCCAATAAATTAAATACAACTAGATGAGATGCTCAGTAGTTTCTATAAAAAGTTATACTATTTGTACATTTCTTACCAATCAAGCATCCTATATGACTAAATAAATCATATTCAATGTGGTACCTCTTAGAGTCCCGAAAAAATATTACTTTAAAACTATCATATATTTTCATTGCCTCAATATCTCTTCGAGTAGGAACATTCTCGTCTAGGGCATCAATATCCTCTTCAAGCCTTGAATACTTGTTCTGTTCTAATTTTTCTAAGCATTTTTCAATTGAAATCCAACGGTATGTTTCCGGGCAGAGCAGAAAAGAGGGTGTCAGCTTGCCTTTATATCTCATTTTTGGGCAAGAGTGTATATAGAAACCCATGTAGTAGCTACTGATTTCAGGAATTTTTTCCTGAAGTGATCTCGTAAATTGCACCTCTCTAAAAATAATGATGTTCTTCCAAGTAATGTTGTAAAACAAATTAAGAATTTTAACATAAGAAGTTAATAACAGAGTAATAATATAAGGATTGATCATTAAGTTCCAGGACCTTTTTAAATGCTTCATGGCAATGGAGTGCGGTGGAGTTGGCAGCATTGTTGAGCGTGATTCAGCCCCAGCACTACTGTTTGTGCCGATGTGCAATGGCTTTCGTTTTCGCGTTAGTTACAGCTGTTTGGATAGAACGAGTTTGGGTAGAGATGCGTGTTTGGCGATTTTTCGACAACTTGCATAATGAATTTTAATTTAATTAAAAATTTAAAGAAATTTAATGAAACTTTACAAATGTTGTAATAGGTATTTAGGGATGACTGGTTGAGTTAGTTGTTAATATGTGTAACAATTTTTTTATTACCATTTGTAAGCTCATTTTTTTAAGCCTATTTTTTTAAGCCCATTTCTGCCCTTGTGACACAATATATTTGTCTACTATGCTTACGCTAAATATGCAGCTACTAAATGATGAAGTTGTAAATTACCTTATAGCGCCATACGTTCCTAGAGTTAAATTTCTATAATCAGGATCATAAAAAAAGTAGACCGAGCTAACACATCTTGGTAGGATATCTATTACACCGACTGCAATGAGTTTATCATCAATCCAATACTGTTGGTGAAAAGAGCCATATCCTAGTCCGTCTACTCCATTGGGAAACTTGACTGGCTACAAGGTGTATTTTCGTATTTAAATTAAATGAATCAAAACAATATATAAAATATAAATTTCATTCCAAATACAAATACACTGCTGTGCAATAAAATTGCATGCGCGTTATATTTTCTAATATAAATTGTATTTATGTGCGGTGTCCAGAGTCCATAAAAACAGCAAACTAATTTGTCAGTAACTGTCACAATAATTCATTTTAAATTTCTTGAGTTGGCTCAAGAAGAAGATTTTGTGAGACAATTAGTTCATTCGATTCAACGCCGTTTGAATGATGTTATAACAAGAAACGGGAGCATAACCAAATATCAGAGAATTCTCATGTTTGTTTTGTTTAATAATTTGTAGTTGTATAATATTTTCAATGCATTAAATTTTTAATTTTGTTTCTTTTATCAATGCTCAACACTCGCCAGAATTTTGATAATAAAGACCCTTTCAAACAAATACGTATATAAGTATGTTATTTTTGCCCAAAATAAGAAAATAATAATACAAAAATCGCCGAACCGGTAAGACTTGTTATCAATTCAGACTTAAGACTTAATCAATTTTATTACACAGCAGTGTACATAAATACTTGAAACCAAAATTATATTTTTTCCATTATTGCACACAACATTTAACAACAAGGCAAACATTTGATCATTATCTACAGTTTACTTTAAAAAGCAGAGTAAATTATACCTTTAAAGGAGATTTGACAAGAAAATCATCAAACTGTTCCTCGTCACAATCATCTTCAGCTTCATTATGAATCACAATTTGATATTTTTTGAAAAGTTTTGCACTTATTTCAAAAAATTCATGTTCTTTCGACATCCTTTCTAATGTGATCTATAATTGAAAATCAAATATTTACTAATATTAATATATATTTTAAGGCCAATGTTAGTTGCTATATCATTTTAAAGTATAATCTTTGATGGAAAAATAGGGATGATATATCATCTTATGGGCAAAAGTGTACCGAAATTTGGGTCGACAATTAATTATTACACAGTATCACAGTTGGTTCATAATTTTCCAAGCCAAAATCCGAGTGCCGTCATTTATATTTGACCTATGCTGTACACTTTTTACTGTAAGAATATGTAACTTCTCTATTCCTTCAATGAATAGTATATAATGAAATAATAGATAATGAAGAACGGAATAATGAAATTATATAATTTTTTCATTTTAGTAATTATATAAGTGTACTATTTCTGTTTACATGATTTTAGTTTGAATATGTCAAAATATTTTATAAAATAATTCCTCCATTTATTATTTTACTCTGCTTTTCAAAGGCTGATAGTGTCACACAAAAAAATAGAAGCACTGACTATGACGACTGACTTTCCACGAAACCAAAACACATATTCTATAATTATTATATACTTCACTCAATGCGCGTTTTACCAACCAAGTTGGTATAATCCATAGACATAGTTGGCATAATCCAGAAACTGAGTTTAAGTCGTCTAGATAATACGTTTCGAGTAAAATGTAAGTGTTTTGTGTTCGTGGAAACTCATTCGTCATCATCATCAGTGCTATTGTCACATCAAAGGTTCCAACTCTCTCAAGGAAAATATAAGTATGTTCTGTGAAACATAAAACATATAGCAGAAACGACCATTTCGATATAACGTTCGATATAACTTTTATCCTTGTTCCCATTATAGGGCAAAAATTATCAGTTCTATTAGGTACTATATGTATCAGTTTCAGTTCTAGTAACATTAATTTTCTTTCTGAATCAGCATACCTATCTAAAACAACCAAATAAATTAAAAAACAATAGAATTTATAGTCAGGCTGCTTTTGGTCCAATAGTTAATATGGAACTGTGCGAACACCGTTTAAAATGTCAAACTTATATGCAGCTGAGAGGGAAGGTCTTCGAACATATAGAACAACTAAAATCCACAGCCAATACCAACCACATTTCTAGAAAATTCAACTAAAAATGCATGAGTATATTTTATGCCCTTGTATTCATAACGCATTGAGATACATGTGGTGTGAGTCGGTGTTGCATGGCTTTTATAATGTACCAAATCTCCAGGGTAAACATGTATTGGTGTTAAACGGCTTTAAAATTATCTACATTAACTACGTTTTAATTTTTTTTGTGACATTCTACTAATATCAATTATAGGAGACAAGAAATAAGTAAAAGGTGTACCTCTAGTGGGGAATGAACCAAAAATCTAGAAAAGCCCTTCATTGTAAGTTTAGTAGGTGGATCATTGTGTACAACCATCTGGTATTTCCTGTATAACTCAAATTCTATTTCTTTAACCTCACTAGCTGGCACCAATTCTAGCTGAGAAAAAATAAATGCAGGTATGTATAAATAATGTAGGTAGGTATTGAGAATATACTGATTACAGAAATAGTAAATTATATATAAAATATGCACAATAGACAATTTATTTATGGAACACGGCAACATAAGTTTTATATGTGTACTTTTTATGATAGATGATGTTACCCGGTGAAGCTGAAATTTGTATACCTACTGAACAAGTGGGAATGGAAATAATTGTCAATCATTCTTACCTACCCGTAGTTTGTGTTTACAATTATCTGGAATTTCTTCTAAAAATTGTTCCACCGATTTCCCAAGTTGCATTGGTACTTTTTTTTCAAAGTTTGCACCATTTTTTAACAACTTTTCTTTTTTCCGCTCAAGTCTCAATAATTTAGCTTTTTTGCAAGGCGGTTTACTTGAATCTACTCCAATTCCCTCATTAAATGCAGTTTTATTATTTGTAATCTTTGGAGGACCAGGCCTTAGTTCTGTAGTATCTGTAAATTAACATACTATAGTTGATACTTAGGTAGAACACAGAGAAGACACACTTCACAAAAAAAAATAAGAGACCATAAAAGAATTCAATAAATCTTACCACTTACCACATGCTATAGCTTCGCAGAAAGTCTCATTTGCAGTTCCACTATTATGCGCTTCATCTATACTACGATTACGTTTGTCATAACGGACTTCACTTGATTTATTATTGATTTCAAGAAAATTTATGTCAGGACGGTCTTTGGGGAATATTATGTCACTAGTAGGTCCGTCATCATATTGTGCTTCTGAAGTAATATCTTTTTTGTTTAATACGCCATCCACGAGATATTTATTGAGTTTTTTAATTATCTTTTTCTGCGACTTGCTCAGTGAAAATTTTAAAACGTCACATCTAAAAATGCAACAAAAATAAAGTAGGAAAAATAAAACATATAATAAAGTTGGATTCGATTACTTACTTAATTGTATACTGAGGGCAACATGTTTGGTCCATAATTGGCTTGTAGCAGTACCTGCCTGATCTGCGCCAACCTCTGTCTATTAAATCTTGATAGTCTTGAACCGTTAGGTGTTCTGTCCACATACCTAGAGTGATATCATTTAGAATTTGTTTTTCGTTGGTTATTTTCTTTTCCTCATATATATAACAGCCATACACACAAACAAAGCTATTATTTAATAATGTAACCTTGAATTCTTACCATTCGATATACTACCGGTTTCATTTTTACAATATCCACATCGGTGTAAATCTGGATCTCGAAACCAACACGCTGAACTCATATTTCTTTTAAATCAAAATATATCAAATATTCCACAATCAAAAAATATCCTATTTCTAAGTTTAAGAAAGCAGAAAATTCTTGTCAAATCTGTCATCCGTCATTCTCAACTCACAACAACAAGAACCATAGAAAAACGATACACACAAGCAAGGAATAGAAGGGATTTATAGATTCCCGTACGCCCGGCGGATATGAACGGCGCAGAATCACCTCCAGAAAATGACGTATTCCTGTCTTCAATTGGCCACAGATCGCGTTTATTTTATTTTTATTTCTGTACGTGCAGCACAAGAAACAAGGACTACGCCGATCACGGTCGACTCCAATATCCCTAAAGTTACTTAATGTTGGGTCGACTCTACCCACAGAGATTTTATATATCTGTGACCCTACCTCTAGTCTATAGAAAAAGGATATTGTATAATCTGTTATCTGTGGATATTGGCCATCAGCCACAATCACAAAACATCTACATAGTACTTATAACATAGACTATGACTTATAACCTTCGACCATAGGTAGATGCCACAGAAATAAAACTATTTATATCTGTGGTCGATGCTCAATCCATAAAACATCTACAAACGATAAATATATTTCCATCCACCAAACATCAAAATTTTCACGATAAAACATACAGAGAGGATATCCGATATCCTTGACTACTGAAACTACCATATAGAAACTACCCTTACGACACAGAAAGTTAATATAATTTTGCGAGTTTCGGAAATAAACCCCCTTACGAGGCTGTCTCGGTCTACATAGATATTAGGTGTAAAGAGCTATGGTACCGCTCGGCCGCTTCTTATCGAGGTAACATCTTTAGCCAAGAATATTGGTGAGCGGAAATTTATGAGAGTGACTTAGACCGCGGCTTTGTTTTAACTGCGGACACGAAGACAGCGGGTACGGGTGGGTCACTATGCTTTTAAAATTCAATGTAAGCAAAAATGCTTAGAATCGGGTCCTTATTTATAATCATTTTAATTTCATAGGGCGATAGGCTATAAATACACAATTTTTTAAATTTACTATTGAAATAATTTAGACCAAAAAAAAAGTTGAAAATACAATTTCCATATGACCGGAAAGCGTTCAGTGGGCTAGTACCCGCTTTTCTTTGTTGTCATAACGTACACTTTCAATCCTCCAAAAGGCAGGCTGGGTGAAATCTGAGAAAGTAAAGTGTTATCATCTCCCAGTCTAATATGTACAATTTTAGGTAATTAATTTTATGTTAAAAAATTAACCTTATCTACCAAAAATTACCTTAAAATTAACCTGACTGATTCATTGTCCAAAAAATCTGAAAAATCTGAAATAAAACTTGTAAAGTCAGACTGAAATTCCATCAAATTTGTTCAGGTCAATTTGATGTCGTCAATATATGATGTAGGTCTGAGACATATTGGCTGAAACAATCACACTCATATTAGCAAATTGATTTGATCCAATAAATTTTACAGAAATCTGATAGTCTGTCATGGACCTAATAGAACATAGTTAATGAATATATTATTTTACCACTGATGATTTGCATAGGTTAGTTAGTAGGGAAAAAAATAACTTGCGAAAATATAAAATATACTATATTTTCTAAATATTTTATTTCCTATATTCTAGTTCCAACTTATAGAAATAGTTAATATTAAATGATCGTATATTACATTTAGTCAAGTTTCCATAATATTGTTTAATTCATTTCTGACTGCATCTGCAGCATCATGCATTTCTAATCCTTCAAGTATGTACAACAAATTATCTAATGTTGCATCTTCATCATCCTCAAACCATAATTGAAGCATATTTCTAGCCTGCTCAAATTCTGTGGGATTTTCATTTTTGAAAAATTCTATTTCATCTGGTTTATAACCTATAAAAATAATTATATATTAGAATATTTATTTGATCTCTAACAATTATTATAGCTGTAGGTTATTCACTATTTATTATCTCGTTACTCACCGAGTTTGACAGCTAATTTTTCCCAATCTGGAGATACTTTTTCACTAAAATATAAGAGCTGTTGCACACCAATGTTCTTATGATCCGATCGTGGATTATTATCATCAACAAATTCCTCGTGTTCATTTGGTTTAAGCTCTTCTGTTGCTTGTTCTTCTTCAGTAAGGAAATTGTCCAATTCAGTATCATTCTGACTTTCTTGGTTATTTTCTTGATTTTTACCAGGCCTCTCATGGGCTATTTTTCTTACCATCATTTCTAAATAGGATGACAACGGATTCATGATGGTAGTACTGTAAGTGAAAAAGTGAGGGCTGCGCCTAGCAAGTAACCTCAAGGCTCTCCATCCAAAGTTACCATCCTTCAAGAGGCTTTCTTCCTCTTTAGTTGGATTTTCTATGTGATCTATAGCTTCTGCAAAATATTCTTCTAGTGATGGCAAGAAATCTCTTTCTTTTCCCTTACATGCCTCTAGGTTATTAGGGCAATGATTCCATAGTTTTGTCAGTTCGCCACTTAAAAGATAGGTGACTAGGTTTACATATTTATAAATATAATTCAATAATATAAACAAAAGGTAGGTACAATTTACATCACATTTAATGAAATACTAGACTGAAAATAAGTTATACCATAATCTAAAATTGACAAACTATACGAATAGGAATACTAGGTAATAAATATTATGACAACTGTCCGTTTTGAAAATATCAGTTCATCAGTTACAGTTCATTAACATAATTCTTACCTGCCAATATAATATCTGCCTTGAGCATTAGCTTCCTTCATAATATCTCCCAACAATGGTTTCTTATTCTCACTTGTCTTTTTGTCTGTAACTTCCATTGGAGTAGGTGGTACCCTCTTTATTTCTAAAGTTATAGAATTGGATATTAGGCCAGACAGCAAGCATTTTTGCTGGTCAAATTGAGTAAGTTATAAATGTGCGACTACTACCAAGGAAAAGAACTACCCTTGTCTATATAAATTTGCTACTAATATCGGGTTTTTTATGTTATACAGGAATTATAAAGGAATACAGTGGAATACAATGGAAAACAGTGGAACACCAGGGAGTACAGAGGAATATAAGGGGAAACTAAAATAGTCTCATCCAACTTATCCCAATTGCTACGATGCTGCCACACCAAACATCTTTATTATATTATTAAATAAATTCTCACCAGGACATCCATCATTCTTCCATGAATTCCATAATTCTTCTCTGCTCAAAATATTCTTTACAATTTTGGCAAAATTTTCTCCATCTGGCGGGGTATCCCGTAGTAGATTGTATACTTTTTCTGTGCAATTTTGAATCCATTCCTTTTGATCAGCCTTTAATTCATAACTGTCCCTAAATATATAGATATGTCTAAATTTATTCTGCATCATCTGTGTTAATGTGTACAATGTAAAAAATAAATATAACTCAGCAAAAAATAATATTAACACGTTCACAGCCAACTGTCACATATGTGTGACGCACGGGTTTTCCCAAATACTACCGTCACTCATATGTGACACAGATGCC
This sequence comes from Tetropium fuscum, assembly GCA_964058915.1. NCBI lineage: Eukaryota > Metazoa > Arthropoda > Insecta > Coleoptera > Cerambycidae > Tetropium > Tetropium fuscum. The sequence continues at coordinate 212,327 of CAXKVY010000920.1, forward strand.
ATTACCAGTGATGACGCAATGCCTAACATTCATTAGTTACCCTATACCTAATAAATGTTTACTGGGCTGCTAAAATTAAAAAACACTTACGATTTAAATTTTACGGTTGATGTAAAATACTGAAAAACTATTAAAAACTGCAATAACACAGATCTTCTAAAGCTAACATCATGGAGTTGCAAATCCAATAGCTTCTGACTTGTCAAATATTTTGCAAAGTAACCTACATTTGGGCTGTCTGTTGAAGTAACATAATCAAGTTTTATTCCATGAAATGTATTTAAAATACTTGTAGAATGCTGGAAAAAACATAGGAATTACAATAGGAAATACAATTTGTTACAGTATTACAATATAATAATTCGCTGCATAATTTCTCAGCATAAGTACCATTGTTTTAGTAAGTAACGAAAGTAGTTGTAATTATATAATAATTAGGTATATAATATTGGCTAGTAGGTATTAGTTTTTTAAACTTTATTGAGAATGAAGATTCTTTATAGGTACTTACAGAGCAAAATAGTTTCCATTGAACTTTGGTGTAACACTGATTAGGGTTCCTAAAGAAATCCTGCAACTGCCAAAATTTACAGTAAAAGGTGAAATCAATTATATGTTTTTCATCTCCTGCCTGAATTTCTGTAATTGCATGATCGGAAGGGTCAGCGCCATACTCCGTTACATTCTCCAAATTAAATTCGCTCACAATATTGAGACCTGATCTTTCTGAAAATGGGAAGAACTTTGCCAAAAAAAGAAGAATTTTCCCACAAAAAACAGTAGCAGTAGTACGTGATAACCTCCTTAGCAAGTCATTACAGAGCCTTAACAAATTATTTTTGCATCCTGTGAAAAATAAGTCTTCCTTCCACACATGCACGTTTTGCTCAACAAAATTAAACATCTCTTCACACGTGTCGAGTGTTAATGTTTCAAAAATATCTCCAAGTAACACAACTGGCATTGTAGGAGTACTAAGACCTTTGCGACATGATAGTATGGAGAATTCTACAAATTCCTTGAGTACATTAACATCGACTGGTTCCTCGAGGAGTTTCAATAAAAAATCACGAAAGGTCTGATCCAATGGTGATTTCAAGTCTATATCTGTCTTATTGAAAGACTTTAATTTTTGCTCCAATAAGTCTAGATTCTTAGAGTTAAAGGCTTTTTGTAAAACTTCCTAAAATGTACCTTGGTCATTATTAAAACAGATCTATTAAACATTCCTTACCAAGTACTCAACCCGAAGAGTTTCAAAATTCCAATCCATTTTTCTTTACTAATTGTCTTTCTAAATCTATTTGATTATTTTTACTCGATACAATATTAGCCTACAGACGTATCAGCTAAAAACGCAAACCATCCAAGATTCAACTCAAATCTATACAAAAACAAAACTACAAAATGTTTACGGAAAATACCAAGATTTCAGCTTTTAGGTTAATTCAGTCACAGAAGTCAGTTATTTGTCGCCACCGGTTCTTCTTCTTCTTCACTTAAAGACGCACGGTACAAGACAAGAACCACGTGCTTCTATTACAGAATATAGATGAATCATAACTTGCCATCTCTTCTGCAGAGAGATGGCAACTTTTGATTCATCTATGTTCTGTAATAGAAGCACGTGGTTCTTAACCCTAAATAATGAAATGTATATTAGCGATGATATACTAGGATCTAGTATGTATATCAACGAACGTAGAATATATTAAAATTATTGAGAATTTAAATTACTTAACGGTTTTATGTTTTACGAGTTGGATAACCGAAATTAAATATGAAACACCGATGATTCAGGTCAAAGATTGTAGGCAACCTACTTCTTTAGTATTTTTAATCATGTTTAGACCGCAGAAGTAGGAACATAGTCCTTCTTCTGTGTTTAGACTCTTATCTATGGTTTAAACGCGACGTGGAACCACCGATATATATTAGAACTGCGTGGAACGACCACAACATATTTCTATAACGACTTTTGGTAACAAAAGTCGTTATAGAAATATGTATACGTATTTCTAAACGATTTTGAACGACAGCATTAGGGGTTAGGGGTTACAGAATTAGAATTGACCACTATGGTATCTATTATCTAAGGTCGGAATATCCGAGCAGAAAATATGATCAGGATCCACTGTAATTTTGGTCATTGTCCATTCCAGTCCAAAAAATTATAAACCGGTATATATGGTATTGGCCTTTGTGGTATTGGTATTACCAGCAGGCAGTAAATGTCAAAATAGCAAACAAAATAAAACGAGAGGGGGAGTGTCAAGTGTCAAGGTACCCAAACAAAACTGTTTGAAGGGGGTGATAAACAATTAGTTCTGATTATTGAAGTGTTTATTCAATAAAATTATTTTATGAAGGTATTGACACGGAGTTTTCAACACCTTAAGCGTGAATAATCGATACTAACATGGAAACGAGGACTCCTGCAAATTTTTGGTGGTTAAAACCCACCCCAATAGACACTCAGGACAATGAAAATAATCTTATAGTACCTAGGTTGGACCTCCACACCTCCAGTTCAATAGTTGATTTGCTGGAGAAAGATAAAAATAGCAATCTGGGGTCTGATGTGGATGTAGGTAGTATATTAGAAGAAATTAACAGAGTGGCAGCTCAAAGTCCTTTGGGACCTTATGAACAAAACATTGAAGAAAGAAGTATAGATGATATTATGAAAGAAGCAGAAAGGATATACATGGAGAGTTCGAAGAGCTTTGAGCAACTTAGTCAAAGAAGTAAGACTTCACAGAATTTAACTGATTTGCTCTCAAATTTATCAAAATCTTCTACTCCAACACCTAAAAGTATTAGTCCACTTCCAATGGATCCTGATCCTCAGTATAGCAGTGAAAGTGACGATAATGATTATACCCAAGACTTTTCAGAAGAAAGTAAAATAGAATCTAATCCATCCCCCATTGATAGACGTTATGATAAACTATTTTCCAGTGATAATAATAAAAATTCTCCAGTTAATTCTCAGGCTATCGAAGGGGGTGTGTCTTTGGTTGAAGATAAGCCTACAAAAAATAATGAATTTATAGGAAGTATAAGTAGATCGATAAGTTTGTCTAGATCTAAATTAAGTGATACTTTAAAAGATCCTATATCTCATCAGGGTAGACTAGATAATACTAACATCGATACACAAAACTTAGCACAAGTTGTAAATATAGTGAAATCAAATAAAAATGCCTCGGAAAATGCTAAAAGTGACATTGATAATGAAAAAGTACAAAGACTTGATGAAGTAATTGGCTTAAAGAATGATTTGATCAAAACTTTGGAACACGACAACAAGAACTTAAAGTGTGATATCAAAGAAATTAAGGTATGTTTTAGATTTTAAATGTGGCTTAAAATAGTTTATGAAAAATACATATGTAATATTTGTATTGAGGTTTGTATAAGTGACCACTTCTCATTATAATTAATTAATGTTTCGATATTGGTTTCGATAAAACTATTCTAGTATATTACACTCTCGATTACATTCTAGGGTTCAAATATCAGCTTGAGTAAATGCCAATTGTGTTGGGTATGGGTGTGTATTTCATGTAACTAATGAGCTTTTTCATGTTTCACTTGTTCCTCCACTGTATGGTGGCTATGATTTACCAACTTAAGTTGTTCCTGGATATAAGCGTGCCCAGCAAAATAATAATTTCTCTACAGCACAAGTCTCTGACTTCTGGGCTAACAACTGTGCTTAAAATGAGGGGTAAAAATATTATTATATATATATTCCTAAATATACAATATTCATCTTCGAACACTTAAGTATTTTCATTTTCATAAGCCTTCAAATGTTGGGTTAATAAGTTGTTTTCTATATTTTTGGATGAACTTATTACTTAATACTTAATGAATGGTGGTTTGATTAATTTTAAATTATGCCTAATTTTCTGGCCAGTTTTGTGTTTGACTAGAAATATAATAGGTATATTGACAATTATGATCTAAGATAAGTAATTCACATGTGTTTCTATGTCTCTTCCTATATGGTATCCATTCGAGGCCTAATAGGTAAACACCTTTCGCTAAGGCTTACATTTGTGAAATTACCAGGTGAAAAAAGATATACTACAAAAAAAATAAATATTTATTTTTCAAATAACTTAAGTTTACATATTACAAGAACAATACAGATTTGGATTTCTATAACTAATTTAACTGTGGTGCTTAGGCTTTACTTGCGGCCTCTGCTATCACACGGATTGCAGCTAATGCTTCCTTGGCTGTTGGGTTTATATAAGATGAGGGAAGCACAAAACCATACCTAAAGGAGAATAAATAATTAAATATCGTTTATTTGAATCAATTATATTGCAGCTAATTTCTTATTTTCACATACCTTCCGTTATCCCTCAATTCAATGGTATAGGCATACTTCATATGAATTGCTCCTTTGGCCCAATCATCTGATCCTCCCGCAGCCGGATACAATGTATTCCCTGCAGGACCTACAGTATATGCTGGGCCACCGGCAGCTTTGATTGCAGCAGCAGCTTGTCTGCCAACCATTTCAAGCTCTTTGTGGTCTGGCGGCACTACTCTACCATATCCCCATGGGTAGAGAATGTATTGTCCGTAGGAATGGAAGGAGATGTAGGCTTTCCAATCTGCTGTGGTCTCTAATCAGTAAATAACATGTTGATAACTCATATTAAATGAAATTGCTCTGCTGTATATAATTTTAATCTAAAGACTAAACTTATGAAAAGACAAACGAATATTTAGCGTCGAGCCTAGGCAAATAGATTATTTAATAATAGCTTAATTATGATAATAATTATGAGAATAAGTGATACTTTATGTGCTAAGGTTGGAAATCCATCCGAAGCACATAAAGTGTCTTATTCTCTGAACCTCATATACCTACTATATTTTCTTCAAACATTATAAATTCTAGGTAAAATGATTAAAATAACAAAAAAAAAACCGAATTATAAAAATAAGGATTGTAACATTAAATCTAACTTATTTCATTGTATATACGTTTAGTTATCGTTACCATAGATACGTACTTGCATCTATTAAAACAATTCAATTCAATCCAAAATATTTATTTTTTAACTAATAATAGACAGTAAGCATCACCATGCTCGGGTCCAGCCAGACATCCACGCATAGTAAGCGTCGCGGCAATTGAATGGCTAGGCGCCAGTGTAGGTCCGGGACATTTAAAGAGAAATTAAAACGTGTCTTGACAGCTCCTTACGCCGAAGGGCGTATTATCTGTCATTGGTGCATCTATTAAGGCCAATATTATTTAAAATTTGGCGTCGCGTCCATTGTTAGTGACTAAGGACTGAAAATGAGTGTCTGGTGCAGTATATAAGCTGCCTTTGTCCAGTTTGAGAAATGGTGTACATACTGGAAAAATGTAACGCAATACTCTGAGAACGTTATATTGGAACTTTTCGGAAATGGCATAAAAACTGAAGAGTTCTAGTTTGTGGGTTAAGTTAAGTTTGAAGCATAATGTGAACACGAAAAATACAATTTTCATTTTGGAAAAAACAAGGAGGAGGTTATAAGCCAAAGAAATCAAGAGTCTTGTTAGAGTAACAGTTTCGTACATTTTTGTCTGATGCTTCAGATGAAAAGTTTGTGGCGATAAAAGTAATAAAATTACATTTTGTTTGTTTCATATTGTGCTAACCAATTCTAATTTTAATTAGAATTGATACTTGGTATATTTGGGGTGATGTTATATTTGGGGTAATTCTGATACTTGATATATTTGGGGCATGTCGTTGCGATGAACTAGTGAAGATTATAGTTGATGATATTGAACACATGGGATCTTTGCTGCTAATTAAAATGCCTGACACTAAAACTAATAAATCTGTATATAAATACCTATTATATATATATAATAAAATAAAGTAAATACCTAGGTGTAGAAGGACGTTAATTTGCGTTCAACCGACTATAAGCAACGACGTTTTTTTTGAAATATCAAAATGGGAAATGTTATAAATCTGTTATGGCTATCCATAAAATTGGTAATATAGTAAAGGATGTAGCATTGTATTTGAGGCTTCTAAATTGGGAAGATTGGGAAGAGTATACAGCATAATCTGAGAAGAACTTCCGCAACAATGTTTGTTGATAGGGGGGGGGGGGGGGCTATTTATTACTACGCTAAAAAGGCATGGGGGTTGGAAATCGGATGCGGTTGCTGAATGATACATCGAAAATTCTGTAGAATAAAATAGTAAAATTGCTAAGAAAATTCTTAAAACCTAGCTCTGCGGAGAATGTTGAACAATTTTCATTTAATGGACCGACTACACACAATGGATCTTTAAAAGCTGTTGAATCTAGAGGTATTGTCATGAGTATTGATATCGCCAGAAGTAGAGAATTCTTAAATGATGCAAAACTTCACAAGTGTTCTTATTATACTCCTAGCCATATAAACGACACTTAATATTATTGAGTAACGTTTGAGGGGAAAAAATATTATTTACTCTCGTATTTCATAATTTTAATTAAATGTTGATAGTTGTGAATTCTGTTTGATTTGTAGTTTGGATTGGCCTTATTTTGGGCCTATTTTTGAAGTAGCTATGTCTAGTTAACTGCCGGTTAGTCCAGTCAGTATACGATTTTCACGTAGGAATCCAAGTATAGCGAACGAATGACACAAGTATGTGCGTTTAACTGTTTTATTAATTTTGTGTCAATAATAAATAATAAAAAAATTAATTTACAGTTATTAAAGTATCAAAGGTGTTCAATGATAATAACGTGAGAAATTGACGCTATACTTACTTGTAATAAAACGTTGAATTGATGCCGTCTCTGGTTCCGAGAACGCACCTGACCCTCCAAATGTTTCAGCGCAGGGATTTTTAGAGGATCCTTGTCCTCCCCATCGATAACTGGAATTATATATTTATTATCCTTAGATTACGCTTTCTCCATTCTCATTTTTTGCAAACATTAATGGATACAAAAGTTGGGTTTCATATATTTCTGCTCTTGATTTCTCTAATATGTTAATTTTTTTTCTAAATAATTGTAATTATTATTAGTACGTATACATTTGTTATAGGCTCTTATTCAAGAACGTATACAGCCATTGAAACCGAATAGTTAGAGAGTCGCAATGGTAAATAATTGCGGTATTTTCTACGATGCCAGATATAGTTATTTTTATTATATGGAACATGAAAAACAAGAATATAGCCATGTAGTCCAAGCTTTCTGGCCACGGCCCAATGTTAAATTTGCAGAAATTCCTACCTAGATAAAAAAAATGTAGGCATATAGGAAAAAAATAAGATGAATGATATGAATATAAATTAAGGAGTCTCTATTTCTTTCAACTCGTGCCCGAATGGCGAACTTCACTTAAAAAAATTGCAGCAAAGTTTCAAAAAAAGGTTTTTTATAAATAACTAAAAATCTATAGCTCCCATCGATTCCTATCGTTGAATGAGAAAGTTGCATGTAGATATTAAGCAAATCTATCAAAACGCTTCTATCATACTTTTCGAGTTATATCGAAAATACCGCTAAAAGTTGGGTTCTCTAGAACTCAATAACTACAACGTTCCCATACTTGTTACTTGTGGTAAATGTAGCTCATTGCAAGCTAAGAAAAAACTTTTGAAAAATTTAAAAAGATTGATTACCTATTTTTTGAGATAAACCAGTATATCGATTATTCTAGAAAAAGATGCTCTCGTAAGTTCGCTATATCTTCTCGCGGGGTGGTGCTAGAATATCGAGTAAACGCTCATTTTATTCGCGAAGAGTTGTAACAAAGTAACAAAATATCATTAAAACATCTAAGTTGAAAAGAAAAATTATAACAAACTACACTTTTTTTTGAATCATGGGATATTTCTTTGAAATCTAACTTTGTATTTAAGGCATTCGACCTTGAGCTTTAACAAAAATGGTTCTGGGCCCCTATTGTATTTCTGTGCCTACCCGACTAAAATATTCACGAGCCGCCGCTGCAGTATGCACCTGATGTATCGCAACAATATTAAAAAGCTGTGGACGTTGATCCGATAACAACGATCAATAAATTTTCGGTTTTAGGTGTTCAATTTTATTTATTTTGACACAATTTTAAGGACATATTTTTTTGTGAATTCGAATTTTTTCCCGCCCCTCTCATAAAGCCATCTTGGGCTGACGCCCACTTTGTCAACCGTATTAAGCGGTCCCGGATAAGCATTTTGATAGATTTTTAATATCTACAACTTTCTCGTTTAACTTTTGGTCGAAGGAGCTATAGTATTTTAGTTATTTACAAAAAACCGTTTTTTGCAATTTTTTAGGTTAAGTTCGCCATTCAGGTGCGAGTTAAAAGAAATAGAAACTCATATTTAATTTTTTTTCCTATACGACCATATTTTTTATCCAGGCTGTAACTGAAATCACCTTAGACTAGAATGCTTAGACTAATGAGAAAGTTGGACTAATGAGCCGCGTCGGGTGTCCCTTTAAAAGTCGTGAAATGTAGAATATTTGCTATTGGCATATTTTCTACCACTTAAGTGGTCAATTATGATTAGGGTGACCATATGTACTTTTTTATTAGGACAGTACTTTCTTTTCAAACACTGTCCTACTGTCTTTGAAGGTTTATTTAGTACGCCTAAATGTACTTTTTTTTAAAGATACACAAAAGTATGTCCTACTTCTTGTTTCAATAAAGAAACAAAATAATTAAACTGTTTTTGGTGTATATAGATTTGGTTTAACCCACTGTGCAGCCAGCCAATGATCGCCTTGCTGTATCTTAGCATCTCGTTTGTTTACGTCTGCATTCGCTGTCGACTAGTCTTGATTTATCGATTTAGCTGAGCGTCTGGCGATTTCCTTGTATTTTTTCGTGTTCCATGTGGAAGAGGTACATATTCTTATCTCAACATGTCACCGCCTCGAAGAAAATGCCATTTTAACTCCGAACTGCAGGCAGAGTATCCATTTATGAAAGTAAAATCAGATGTTTCACCGCATGTTGTGTATTGCGAAATTTGCCGAAGTGATGTTGATATTTCTAACAGTGGTCGCAGCACCATTAAACAACATTTGTCCAAGAAAAAGCATATTTTGGCTGCAAAGATGAAGTTGAACAGCAGAAAATTGGAAACCTTACTTAAAACTAAAAACTTCAGCTCGGAAAACATGTTGATTGCTGCCAAGGAAGGTACGTTTGCTTATCATACAATTAGGCATTTGCAAAGTTTCAGATCATTAGACTGTACGTCCAAACTGATAGTAAATATGTTTGAGCCTAAATTTGCAGCAGCTCGAACCAAAACGGAGGCCATTGTGAAAAATGTTTTTGCTCAAGAATCTCAGTCTAGATTAAAGATTGATCTACAAAAAGCAAATTTTGTTAGCATCACGATCGATTCGTCAAATCATAAGGAAATTAAAGTTGTGCCCTTAATGGTAAGGTACTTTGATTATGAAAAGGGTATCCAAGTGAAATTACTTCAGTTGCGCGACTTACCTGGTGAAACATCAGAGCAGTTAAATGACTATGTGGTTAGTGCTTTGAATAACCAGAATTTACGTGACAAATGTATTGGATTGTCTGCTGATAATACGAATACAAATTTTGGCGGAATGAGAAGAAAAGGGGTGAACAATCTATTTCACAAATTAAATGCTTCTCGTGGCAAACCCTTGCTTGGAATTGGATGTGTGGCACACATTTTTAACAACTGTGTACAAAATGCGACGGACGTCTTATCAATTGATGTCGAGGTTATTGCGGTTAAGATATTTAAGCATTTCTATATTTTTACAGTCAGAGTGGATAAATTAAAACAGCTTTGCGATTTTGTTGATGTCGAGTACAAAAAAATGCTGTCTTTTTCAAAAACAAGATTTTTGAGCCTAATGCCAGCCATTGAACGAATTATACAAATGTACGAACCTTTGAAAGCATATTTTTTATCTATTGACAATTGTCCAACAATTTTAAAACAGTTTTTCCAAAATCCAACCAGCGAGGCTTGGATGTGGTTTGTACACAACATTGCATCTCTCTTCCACAGAGTGATTTTAAATGTGGAAGGTGACAAAATATGCGCAACAGAAGCCGCTTTGGAGAATTTCGAACTCATAAATAAGCTTCAAAATCGCTTGAATGAGTTATTTTTGCCGCTTAAAGTGAGAGAGTCACTTTTGAAACTTGAAAATATGGATATGGAAGACATCAGTGTAAACTATCGGGACAACTTTATCACGCATGTCAAGCAATTCTATTCACATTGTGTAACTTATTTGCAGAACTGGAGTACAAATTTAAGCGAATTAAAGCTTTTTGGATGGGTTAACTTGAGAAATTGAGAAGCCAAGTTTCTTGGACTGAAATTTTAGCTTCATGTGAAGCTTTCAAGGACTACATAGGTCCGATATTGAATCAGGATGAACTGTTCGATGAAATTAGTCTGGTACGAACCAACGTTACACAAGATAAAATTGCTGACTGGAATTCCAGAAATATTTGTGCTGAATATCGATGGCTCGAACTGGTGCAAATAGAAAACGGATTAAAAAATTTTATGATTTTATGCGAGTTCATTTTTTGTCTGCCTGGGACCAGTGCGTCGCTTGAACGGTTGTTCTCAAATATAAATAACTATTGGAGTTCCGAAAAATCGCAGATGAAGTTATCTACTCTGGAAGCCATCATGCAAGTCCACACAAACTTCAATGAGACTTGCAGTGAAATGTTCCTCTTCTTGAAGGGTCAACCAAAAATTTTGAAGGCAATCCTTAGTTCCCAAAAATACGATTGGTATCAAAATGATCCGGATAGTCAAGCTGGCACGTCGAGGGAAAATTAACTTTTGCGTTTGTATATTGTATATATTATTATAGTTATTATTAAGTACATATTTTTATAAAAATACTTTGTTTCTTGCATCTGTATACTTGTATACAATAAAAAATAAACCTTTATTTTACAAATCCTGTGTACTTTTTTTTTGTTCAAATATTATGGTCACGCTAATTATGATATTATTGTAATATAATATAAATAAATACTAAAATGCTACTGCGAGAAACATTAGAATATCTTAGCCTTTAACATGACGCATGTTAAGGGCTGTCTAGTACCCATAGGCGACTCCCTAATGTTATTGTACTTGTTAATATAAAAAAAAATAAAAATATCACTGGGTTCGCCGATTACTGACACCAGATGTCACGTTCACTGCTACTCTATGAAAAGCCTACACACGCTGGTGCTAACATAGTTTTGTTATTTGTTTTTATTAAATTCTTTCACGGAACACTTTAATAATTGACCACAGAAATTTTATAGAAATAAGGGCCTGCCGGGCGGCGACGGAAAAATACGTAAATAGTAATCAGAGCTAATTAATAATTAGTAATTAGAGCTACGACTGACTATTAGAAAACATCATATGCACATGACTTTTACGGCAGCGAATGTGTTAACGGATCTTGCACATAGCGAATACACTAATTTGGTACTCTCCTTATTTAGTGTTACACTATTACTTACCCGAAATTTCTGTTGAGATCTGTGCCAGCACATTGGCCAGTCCTAGCTCTGTTTTTCCTCCATAATCTATCTATTGTGTGACTGTATTCATATCCATCAGGATTCACTACGGGAGATATATACCAATCAATATTTTGTATATATTTTGGTTCCGAATCGAAATTCAAAACGATATGGTTGATAAAATAGGTTACAGTTGCTGGGCTGATCCATTCTCTTGCGTGAATGCCTCCATCTACCCAAACGGCTCTATTTCCTGCGTTTCCATTCGAAATTTTAAGCAGCTGAAAAATATATATTTTTTTAAATATATAACAGCCAGTTCCATAAATATGAACAAAAACGTCCTTTTAGAAAAGTGATCTTTTTGCAAAAGTAGACTTTCAATTCTCTGTAAAGTCGGTTCTGTTCCATAAAGTGGAATGCATCTCCCATTAGGAAAAGTTTCAATTTGTGAATATTTATTGTGTTTGTGGGCCTGAAAGTTACATGTGAAGTTAGTCAAGAGACAAAATGAGAGACAATTATGACAACTTTATGTAATCATAACCTAACATTTTCGAAGTTAGTTGTTTTGTGATGGAAATTTAAATAAATTTTGTTGGTTTGTAAACATTGTGGTTAATGGCGTTATTGTATATGTATTATTAAAGTGTTGGTATATAATATATAATAAATAATGAATGAAAGCGATGAGAATAAGAAACCCAAAAAACATGCGAAAAAAGCCATTTTCTCGAAAGAGGACGAGATTAAACTACTGAATGCAGAGAAAAGTTATCGAAAATAAAGATACCCATAAAGTAACAAATGGGGAGTAGGTAATATTCTTGTGATTCTTATGAATATGAAGTATTATTTTTTTTTTGATAAGGCTGGGGGCGAAATCGAAAATGCTGGAAAAATTGGAGTCGTGGTCTATATATTTTTTTTCTTCTCAACACCATTATGTTTTATAGTTTTCTTCTTTACTTTCTGAGGATGAACTTGAACTAGAATCCAGTAACTGATACATTGTACTTCAAACACACCACTATTTCCCAGACCATAGACAGTTTTATAAATAACAATGAAGGCAGACTGGCAATCTATACGGACAGTAAAAAAATTATTTGTAGGTTAGGTTTACAGTAAAGTCGACTTTTTCTCCTCAAAAGGGCCAAAATCGGGACTTTACCAAAAAGGAAGCTTTTTAGTAAAAGTGCCTTTAAAATTCGATTATAGAACACGCTTTAGAACATAAAGGAGACTTTTGATATTAAAGGAAGCTTTACGTCGATTATGGAACTGGCTGTAACATTTTTGTGGAGCTGTGGTGACAGTTTCCTTTTATGGCATAATTCTAATAAATTAATTCTGTAGTGTTTCTATTTCTAGACTTTGACTGGTTATTTAGGGTTTATTATTGATTTATATCAAATTGTTTTTGAAAAGATTGATTTTTACATTAAAATAAAGTTTGTTTCCTTCCGAAAATTGCTATGATAATGCATGGCTCTAATGACGGTTGGCGATAAATAATATTTCTGATAACGTGATATTTTGTGGTTTATATAGTTTTACCTTTATTGGCCTTCCTTGTACCGAGGTTCCTATGGCTTCAACTGTGCACAGGTCTGGATATGTAATTGCTAAATAATCTAAATATCCATGAATATCTTGCAGCCGATGGTATGATTGCCAAGTTAGACGATGACCTGTAACATAGGTTGAATTAGGCAATATAAAAGAGTAATTTGCTATAAAACTGCTCGAATATTGTTGTCATTATTGGTGAAGTTGATAACATTATGCAAATAGAGGATTGGAGGTCAGATAAGTGCAGTGAATGTCATTACACATTACCAACGTGTACATTTTACTGGAAACAAACATTTAAATTGTCAAAGTGCAAAGAAAATAAACCTAAAAGTATACGGACCTAGAAAAAAACAATAATTACATGCTTGTTGATAAATTTATTATTATTTTTAAGAATATTAATAAGTAATATTAGTCATGAAAAAGTTTTTGTTTTTACCTTGTCTGTCGTCATTTTCTTCTGTAACAGGTGGATTTTCTTCATCAATTGCTTTTTGTAAATCTTCAATCAAAACCTCGTAATCAATTTTTTCTGCTTTTAATATGGAGCGGACCGTTTCCAAAGAGTTCGGTTTTACCAGAATGTCAATGGAAGTGGTATTGCCACCCCACATTGTTACATCTAAAAAACAATATGGTGTTAGTTTATTGACCTTAAAGCGACACCACAATTACAAATAAACCTAAATTCATACTTCCAGTCGAATATAATTAGAGACACCTACGCTGCTACTTCGTTATACGTTTGTAAACATTGACTGGCACCGACGTCAAAAATAACAGTAGTTGTATATTATTGGCCGAATAAACCGATTATATTCTAAATAAGAATAAATAACGTAATTATTTTTTCTTTTTAGTGCAGTTTTTTAGAACAGATTTTTTTGAAGTTAGTTTTGTTTTTTGTAAAAAATATTTTTATTAATAAATATTGATACTTATCAGATACTAAGAAAGTTGAAATTTGCTGATGCAGCAGCTGATGCAGTGAAAAATGCCACGCGCCCGAGCGCATAGCGATCCGCCGTCATCTTTCAGTCATCAGCTGAGCACTTTTTCACCTCGAAAAACTAAGCAGACTATTTTTTTCGTGAAACTGTTAATGTCGCCGAATTGCAACTTTCTTAGTATTAGTTTACTCAGCGCATATTTTTTGCATGTTTGGGCGGGAAAATGACGTACAACCCCCCACCATGAAATCAGCTGATTACTTTTTTCCATTAGTTTACATAATATAAAAGTATCAGCTATCTTGCTATCGTTTTTCTTAAAACATAATTTTACGTGCGTGGGTGGCTGCCGATGCTACACCCACCTCAAATGCGCAAGCTGACTGTCACCACGTTTACTATCAATACTAAATGAACCAATAGAACCAAATAGGACTATAAGATACTCCAGGACTATAAGATAACTTTTCCTGATTTGAAATAATCGTCCATTTAAAAAAAATACCTTTTTCCTCCTTAAGTTTGGCAAGGACTTCCAGTTTCGCCAAAGTTTCCACATACGTTTTCCATAGTTGGTTCCCGCTATATAAGACTCGGCCCTGTGGTATGATTTCATCGTTATATGTGTTGTTTTGTTGGATATCAAATGTTTTCAATAATAGAGGTTCTTCTATAATAATTTCTTCAATTGTAAGTGAATCATCACTTAGTTCTAGAAAAAGAAATATGATTTATTAGTCATTTATAACAGTAAATATATGAATAAACAAAAATGTCGTTTTATTCATGAATTTTCGAACGCCCTGTAGATTTATTCGGTACTTGAGATAAACTCAAAATACTCGACGTTTAGAGCACAATTCGTATTAACTTTTTTTAATAATTTCTCTATCTTATTTTGCTTATAAAATACTCTACGAGAACATACTACAAGACTGTCATTCCATTTGCATCCTTTATACGGAATAATTTTATACTGATGCTTGACAATGCTCGACCTCACACTTCTCATATCGTAAATGAATATCTTGCTGAAGTTTGCATAGAACGAATGGTTTGGGCAACAAAAAGTCCCGATATAAATCCAATAGAAAACATTTGGGATGGATTGGGGCGGGAAATTAGGGCTCGTATTTGGGTGCCCACTGCCCAACACTCTGGATACTTATGGAGCAGTGGAATATTATTCCACAGATCACTATTTAAAATCAGAAGCATGCCAAGAAGAATAAATAGACTCTTTAATCGGGGCACGAGAAGACAACACACGCTACTAATATTTTTCTCTGTTCAAAAAGTTCGGACCATTGTTTTACGCAACTTCGATTTTGTGGTGGTAATTGTAAAATGTATTCTAATGCCAATAAAATGTTTTCCCTTTGCCTTTCTCAACTACAAACTCTTATTTTATAAACAAAGTACGATAAAGACGTGATGCAAAAAACAAAATTTTATCTGAATTCCGGTTAAAACGCCTAACCTATTTTGAGTTTATCCCAAGATACGAATAAATATACAGGGTGTTTTAAACTTCCTGAATATAATGGTCATTTTATCTTCCCCTGTATCAGTGATACATTTTTAATCAATCACTTTTTTATGTCCGTCAGTGTTTAAGAAAAGTAACGGCCCTAATGAACTCTCTTATGAAACTCCAAAGTTATTTATAATTTAATTTGAGGTAAAATAACCAATTTAAGTTACTTGTGAGTTACCTGTTACTTACACAGATAGTATTCAAATCACGCCAAGACAGCATCATAATTTTCACAATATTTTAACTCTTTTAATAGAATAGAAATATCCTATTGTTTTGAATGCTCTTTTTAAATTCAAGAAAACAGTTACAATATATTTATTTTCATCTATTATGCTCTATTATACTATGTGTATTGCAAGGCTGTCTCACAAGAATCTTTATTTCCGAAGCCTGATTTAAATAGATTATGAATTCAAATAAACAATTAAAACTAAATCAAATAAACTAAGAAACTAATTGAAATAAATACTACATTGTAGAGAGAATATCGTAATGAACCAAATTTAAGTTGGATTTTATTTAAACATTATATTTGGAAATATTTCACTCACCTTTTAAAGGGATGGAAGCACGCCCTACCGTCCGATCCACCACAAAGAAGAGACATACCACCAATAATACCGAGCGCTTCATTTCAATATACGCGACCGCGGCCTAGTAGCTTCTGTTTTATATACGAATAGCCTGACCCGGTTTGGAGAACGGTATCGGTCAAGTTCTTACCATGAGCGCCCAGCTGAAAATGCCAATTTTATAGGGTATCTATTTACTCTAAAACCCATCCGGACCGAACATCTTGTTGAAATCTTCGTTTTACTACTTTACAGCCGGATATGAGAATTCTTTAAAGTGGATAAAATGCATAAATTACACATTTATTCTTGGAATAACTGCTAATTCTGCCTATTAAAATTCCAAACATTAACAAATTATGTACCTTTCGGGTCTCATTATGGTTCATCTCACTATTCTGTACACTCACTATGTATGATAAGAAAAAGGAAAAATAGAGGGCATTTATTATTAATATTATTGTTATTGTTAGCATTATACAGGGTGTCCCAGTTTATACTAGCAGGACATCGTCAATGGATAGAGGATAGAGGACATTGATAGAGGATAGAGCGAATATTGTTTTTTTTAGATTGTCAGTCTGGCAAATAGTGATATATTGTTGGATCTTCTTAAAAAGTTAATTTTTTTAGTTACCTTTTTTGTTATGTATTTAACGTTTTCTTTAAAAATTAGGTTTTCATCTAGATGCACTTTTTCAAATTCCAGCTTATTTATTTTTATAGAATTTGTGTATACAATGTAATCCAATTTTTATTTATTTCATATAAACAGCCATTTGCATTTGTCAATGGTTACCTTAAGACTGTTATCACAAAGCCATGTATATAGGCTGCTTAATTCATTATTCATTGTTCTTATAATCTGTTCTGCATTTTGACCTGATATATATGGCATAGTGTCATCCGCAAATAGATGTATTTTACAATTTGTTATTGATTGCACAATATCATTCATAAGAATAATAAGCACTGGTCCAAGTACGAACCCTTGTGGTACTCCGTATTATGTCTCTCTTTCACTAGATACACTGAAACCAAATTTTGTTCGTAATTTTCTATCACTTAGATAAGATGAAAACCATTGCAGCACTGTTCCGCCAGTCTCAATTTGTTCAGTCAAGTCCAAAAATATTGCTACTATGATTGTTATTACTAGTTTCTTTCATCCATTCATCTAGTATATATTGTAGTGCACTCTCACATGAATGTATTTCTCTGAATCCCGATCGCATTGAAATTATTATATTGTTTTTGACGCAGTGTTTCTTCTTTCACGGTTGACTATAATATTTATTTCAAAATACTATTTATCTGAGCCTATTTCCATAAGTTATTATGGCGATAATTATGGAGTAAATATCGCCGCCGTGTCGGCATTAATTGTCAGTCTATATTAATTATCTGTACCAAGTAGAAGAAAAAACTAATCTTCCGGTTTTTACACATGGTGCCGGGGTTTCCAGACGAAACGCCAACTAATTAACAAGTACGACTTAACCAAATTCATCTCAGCCGTGACCTTGAGGTGCGCAGTACAAGGCAACGGAGCGCATTCTTTCGCTAAACTTCATTTCACGAACATCATGTGTACAGTCCAGGGAAAAGTGTTTTAATTATGGAAGTTCAGTCACTTGTAAAACGTAAAGTGTTAAGTGCATAAAATCGCGAAATTGTGCATAATGTATTTAAATTCACCCGGGATGAGTGTCAAAATGGAGATTTATTAATTCATCTAGTAAACGTGCAAGAAAGGGTAGCAAAAGTAACTGGAATCAGTCTTGCCACTGAAATATTTTTAAGCAAGGCAAAGATATTAAATAGCTGGTCATTTCAAACGCAACATAATAAATCAAAAAAGTCTGCAAAAGCAAGTTTCGTTTATGTCAACCAGGGCTTGTTACGAAGAACGATCCAAAATTGGTACATACAAGGGAAAACAATACCTACCTAATACCTAATATGCCTAGGTAACGTAATTATTTTTTACTTTTTAGTGAAGTTTTTTAGAATATTTTTTTTTGCGAAAATAAATAAATAAGCAAATAGATGAATAATAAGGAAGACACACTTACCAGTTATATATCTGGACATACATACGGAAATGAACCACTTAGAAGTGGTACAAGTTCTTTCACCTTCATTGAAGATCTTCAGAGTGGTGTACGATTTGTTTTATTGATCATTTATTAATCCTACGTCACTCTGAAGATCCTTCGATCGAGGATTCGTTTACAGCTTCCCAATTTGTACGATAGGATATATTTTTTTAATTGATTTATATATCTATAAATTAGGGTTATGACCGGCGCACGCGCCATTTGTTCGGGTATATCTGGAGAGTTCCCCGTATATCTTCGGAATCCAAGGTCCGATGCCTACAAAACTAGAATGGGACCTACTTGAAAATACCCCATTTCCAACCAATAAAGGATTTTTAAAATTGATTTATAAATGCCATTTATTTATAAATGATTTATAAATAAATGATTCGTCTCTGAACCCTAAATTGTGAACTTTTTGGAATCCTAAAATAAGTACAGTCCGGGTACAGAATAGCTTTAGGGACAACGGGATTATATAGCCGATTCACAAATTCAGTCATGTATTGTTCTAAAAATCGGTCTATATCTTGCACGGGAGGTGGACAAATTCTCGTGGACAAAGTCCGTCATTAAACTTTGTCTTAAAATTGAGCATACAAAATTGTCTGAGAAGCCTTGACGCAATTTTATAAGAATTAAATGTTTTTTCATGAGGTATGTCATGTACCAATTTACTTCAACCGGCTGCACCTATCAAATAATTCCCTAAGCTGTTCTCGATTCAATGATAGTTCAGCGTCGTTAAAATTATTTTCGCCTTCATACTTTTTTCCAGACTGATGTTGAGTAATTTCTCGCAATATTGAGAACCAAGTTCAGATATCTTTTCCACTTAAAATAATTTTACCAGGAATGCTGATTATATTTTCCATAAATTCATTCTAATTTTATGTACCCACAATACTATTTTATGTTAAAAATAGAAAGATATCGCATATTTATTACTGGCGTCAAAAATAAAATCTAGTCAATTATTCAATTATTTATTTTCAGATACACCCTGTATACTTACGACTTTTCGCCGACTCATTGATACAATTGTTTCCTTTAATATAAACTACAATATGTTAAAATTTCATAATTTTCTAGTGAGGGCCAAAATACGTTAAAATTGTAACATGTCCTTTGTTCGGTTAGTTAAATTTGTTTATTGTAACGCCCTCTTTTGCGTACGCTCATGTTTCTTTATAGATTGAGTTGCTTTGCCAAAACAAAACCTCTAAAACGTGAGGCAGCTTATTTTAAATTATTTGAAAGAAAGGTAGGTGAGCGTGGGTGTCGAACCAGTCTTCGTTAAACGGTGCATGTAAACAAAAATAAGTGGTCACTAACATGCAGTGAAGTGTTTATCACATACAGTGAATCGGTGCAAATTTTATTCGCATCATACTTTATATCATACGTACTTGTAGAGCAGTTGGAAATTCTCACGTTCATTCTAAAATTCAAAATAAAAACGCTTGTTTATTATAATGCATTATCAAGTATAAATAAACTCTAAAAGAGAATAATAATTATAATTGATGCATTATTTTGCAGTGTGAAGAACATTCATAATATTTCATAAAAATAGTAAAACTAGTGCAATATTTAAATACATGGATTTTATAGAAGTGACAACTTATACCTATTTAATTACTCACTCAAAGTTCTTTCTCCTCTAACTGTTTTTTAATAGAAGACGTATAGGTACACCGATGTAGCTTAAATAGTAATTGCTGCTTTTCAGAGATTAGAAGCCTTTAGAAGCAAATACTATTTGGGAGATTAGGGATTTCCAAGCAATTGGAAGTCGAAGACCGTCGTCCCTCTTGTTCATACAATTAGGACGCTTCTGGATTTCAATTGATTCGCGCTATGTTCGGGATTTTCGGGAGTAGATGGGTGTTATTGTCTTGTTGTTGAGGTCTGTTATGTCCTGTTTGGAGGCGGTGTTCGGTTAAGGATGAGGTGGGATCTAATTTGCTAACTGCAAGACAGTGTTCGTAGACTCTATAGTTAGCGTCTGTTAGTTTGTCCAATGCAAGGCTTTGAATAGTCTGAGCATGGTATTTCGTATACACGATGAGAATCATTAGGGATTGGATCTTTAGAAGCTTTTATTAGGTTGGAAATTGTCTGTTGGGTTGTGAAACTGGTCTTTATGTTGTTGCTCCGAGGATTCCTGACATTTATCTGTTACACCTTTGATGTAGGGTAGAAAATCTTCTTGTTGGTCGGTAAAATACAATATCAGAATAACCCAGTATATAAGAGAAACATGAATTTGTGAAAGAATCAATGACGTAGTAAAATTCTATAGAAGAGTAATTGTACAATGCAGAAATGATCAGCACAATTGGATGGGAATAAATTTATGGTGATGCGCTTATTTCATTCGCCAGTATATATCTATATTTTTCTGGGTTTTCCTCATTTCTGCCCTGAATGGCGCTTAGAATTTACTAACCTAAGTCGATCCAACCGTTTTAAGTTTTTGAATAACGGAGATTTTGTGGGGATTTTTTACGCATAAAAAATATACGAATTCATATGTAGTCTCGCAATCAAGAGTCGAAATGAACTAAGAGAACTGGTTTTGCAGCTGAATCATTTATTCAGTTGGACACATGTTTATAAAGAAGCATTAGTATCTGATAAATGTATAATACCGTTTCATTGCCCTGTATACGTTGTGTATGGATATTGCATATAAAGATATTTGTTTTAATTTAAAGGTTAATGATCTCCAACCTTCAACAAAGTTCCAGGCCGGAGCTTTAACATTCTATTTATTTAAATACATACATTTTTTGCGAGAAGGATTTTCAGGGTGTTTATTATTATATAATATAAACCATGTATTTTATATTATTCAGTATAGCATAATATGCTACTACGAGTATGTATATAGTATATAGCTAATAATTGCGAGAGATATATTGGAAAGTACGGAAACCTACATTTATATGAACAATAGTTGCATTGTTTCTGTAGGATAACAATCATATTAGTAACTTCATTAACTTGTACTTAAAATTTACTATTATATGCTATTATGCGTTACCTATTCAACAAAGTATCACGCTGCAATATGAAAACTAGTGAAACATTATGCAGCCAGAAATTGTAAATTTCAACTAGTAGGTTAGCATTTGGAATTAGGATTAGGTTGGGATAAAATTCATGTTGTTAACGTTAATTATGGTGAGGTTAGGATATACGATTGTATTGTAGATACGTACCTAAGTATTAGGAAAAAATTGTAATGGTATTTGTTCGCCATCTTGCCAAAAATGTTCACCATCTTGTATATGACAAAAATTCGCGATTTATACTCTTCGCAGCGAAGGGTGTACTAATATATAATTGTACACATGCTCTCAAAGATTAATCAGAACAAGTTTCCTCCCCCCAAAAAATGTAGTTTTAATCAATTATAGCCATCGCTATTAATTAAACCTTGTGTGCGGGCCCATCGAGTTTCTGGATAATCTTACATGACTGATCATAATAATTATACTTCACATAACATATCAATTCTTAACTTTCACATGAATATTATATTGTGTGCAAGAAACGAGATTAGAAAAATTCTGATTTTTTGAATTATGATTAAGTTTTCATACTTTCTCCTTAGTAATATTGAGATCATGAATATATTTCAATGCAAATGAGGAACATTTTTTATCTTATTATAATTAGCACTTATTACTTTGACGTTTAATGCCCTGGTAGATTTCTACTGTAGAAATTAAACAGATATATAAATATCAGATTTTACATCCAGATCCAGTCTCGAAACAAATTTAAATCATCAGTTGTACTAAAAACTACAAAATAACTAGGACACAAACCTGGACCTTTCTGAGATTCTGGCCTTTGGTAAGAAATGAAAACGTGGGGCGCATTGGAATTATGGTATCGACATGCCCCACGTTTTCATTTATTACAAACGTCAGAATCTCAGGCCAGCTTTGTGTTTTAATTATTTTGTAGTTTTTATACTCCAGTCGCCAGAGACTTAAAAAGGGGGTCCCTGGATCAATGGGTCCGGCAAGTGTGTTTTTTTTTATGTGTTTGAGCTGATTAGAAGATAACAATTCCAAGTTTCTATTATCCCCACCCCTGGGCTCGCTTGGGGAGAGGGAAAGAACAATAAAAAATCGGCTTTTTCCATTTTT
Source organism: Tetropium fuscum (assembly GCA_964058915.1). Classification (NCBI taxonomy): domain Eukaryota; kingdom Metazoa; phylum Arthropoda; class Insecta; order Coleoptera; family Cerambycidae; genus Tetropium; species Tetropium fuscum. The sequence goes on from CAXKVY010000920.1 coordinate 234,771, forward strand.
TGTTGGAAGTTTGCAGTTTTCCGATTTTGCCGGAAATATGGATTTTAAAGGTAAGCAAATTCTCTACAACTTTGATTATGGGAACTTTGACGCTACAACCAAGTCTTCCATGGCGTTTTGCGCTTCAAAGTGGCGAGAATGTGAAAATTTTGTCAGTCACGATTTTGCCCTTTCGTTAGTGCTCCATGGCTCCGTCGCCATTGGTTGTACAAAAAAGGTAGGAGATCAATATTGTAGGGAATTTTATCGTCTACAACTTTTACAGGAAGTTTACAGAACTTCAGAATACTTGTATGCAGAGAGGAACAACATAAATATAATTTTTTGCTGTAATTATAATTTTATGTCCATAAAATAGTCGAACATAAATAGAATAAATATTGCACTAAAGTTGTTCAAGTGGTAGAAGCTTACGATGTATGTAGTGAAATTTATGTGAAACACTATTTTTGAACTTTAGTTTATGGGTGTTGCACACCACAGCATATGTATCATTGTACAGTAGGACAATGATACATATTATCAAAATGGCCAATGTAGTAACAGTCAATTGCGGTAAATTATATTTATCCAGCAGTGTCCCGTACTTCTACTGATGTTCACAATGAATAGGCCATTTATTTACAAAATTCACTAACTATGTATTAGCATCTCGTTTTACAATTGCTTGAGTGATATTCTTGGTTAATCAGGAATGGAAGGGATGGTCTACCACCACTCACTGTTCCTATGCGACAAATAATTTCTAAAACAGCATATTTTTATAAAAATTTAACATGTATTCTGCTAATGTAATGTATTCTATACACGATTCGTTATTCTGTACCTCTTTTTTGTACTTTTAACCACTTATTTTTATTTGCAGCTGGAACTCCAAAATGCAAACATTCTCTTAGAGAGAACAAAAATTGCTCTAAATGCCAAAACTGTCTCTTCTCCAGAGATAAGTTTAGAGCTGGGGAAGGCCTTGGAAGACTTGAAGGATTCCAAGGAAAATAATACTGCATTGCAACTGCAACTGGACACAGTAAATAAGAGCCATCAGTTCTTGAAAAGTTCATACGATGATTTGGTAACATCAAACAAAAATTTGGAACGTCGGGTAGTGGAGCTAGATTCAACTTTAGATAAGTACAAGAACGAATTATTGAATCTCCAAAGAACAAAGGATAAGCTCGTGGAAAACGAGTCTAATTTGAATAAGCTTCTAGAAATCGAGAAATTACAGGGCAAGAGCTTGAAATTACAGAACGAAAAGGATTCGAAATGTATACAAGATTTAAACAGGCAAATAAAGGAAATGGAGCGGATTATAGCCAGAAAGCACCCAGATTCTGTATCGGCCCTTATTGTAGCAGCCAAGGAAAACGCCACAGACACCAATCTAACGGCTAGAAGAGTTTTAGAGGACCGAATTAAATCACTTGAACAAGAACAGTTGAGCAGGGATAGCCAGTCTTCTAAAATTTTCCTGGAGATACAGGATAAGTTCAACCAAATGAAGGCGAAATACGAGAATCACATAGAAGATCTGGAGCTGCATGTAAACGATTTAAAAATGCAACTAAAAAGAACGGCAGATACCTACGACGTTTACACTCAAACAATTATCATAGATGAGAAAATACCTCAAAAAGACACATTCACTGTTTCTACACAAACCGATGCTGCTCCTAGTAAACCACAGAGAATCGCGCCGGTCAGGAAAACAGAAAGGGCAATAGTCGAGAGCGCAAAAGAAGATGCTCATCTTCTGGCTACCATCAGAGGTCTTCAGGCCGATTTGGCTAATAAAGAAAAAGTTGTTACCAAGCTTCAGAAAGAAATAGATGATTTAAGGAAAACTAACAGGCGATTGCAAAAGGAGAGAGAGGGCAGCTTAAGGAACCTAAGTGAGAAAAGAGAGTTTAGAAGCTATCCGGAAAAATTAGCCTTGCAAACAAGGTCTAATAGCATTAGTTATGAAAAAGATTTTCGAAAGGACGAGGAGCTGCAACAAGTGAAGGGTGAAAGAGATAGATTAAAGCAGCAGCTTAGTAGACTAGAGCAAGACTATCAGGCGCTGAAGACCAAACGAATACAAGATGTGAGTAACGGCTGGTTTACGTGTTTGTAAGAATATATACTCGTATATCAATTACCGCTATTCTTCTGCCGGTTAAAAAAATATCTGAACATTGAATAGCTTCTGTTTTTGGTGTATGCCTAAGGTGTATAAGCATTATCTTACTTATCACCTCATTTATAAGATAATTATGCACGCCTAAGCTATATGGTTTTTTCTGTGGTATCTAGAGACATAACATATATCCTTTCATAGTTTCTGACACTTCTTCTATTCGAATCTTTTTATAGCTCAACTCTACACCTGATATCTTACATGATTTCAGTTTTTGTAATGTTTTTCTTTTGGTTTATAAGTATTGGTTATCTCCAAGAAGGAAAATATATACGGTCCATTTGGTCATAATAATGTATAATGTGTTACAATATTGGAGCTTGTACACATGTTAAAGGTTATATACCTTATAGTTTGCACACTAAATTGGATGTTATCTTATATCTCACAGACAACAACAAACAAAACAAAAATATGAAATACATGACGACATTTGAACCTTGAACCTGTAATATCATATTAAAGACTAATTAGTTTAATATCAAACTCCATAAAACTTTTCATTGAATCCCCATATGGCGGATAGACAGAGAAGGAAATGTCGCCGTCCCTATAAAGAGATCGCCGACAAGGCTCATTGGTGCATAAGCATTTAAAAAGAGTCCATGGTAAAATAAGTTCCGCTGTCAATGTTGTCACTGTCCATCGAGTATCGGCAAGTTCCTCCGCATAATTCCTCCGTTCCAAGTTCCTCCTTTTCTGTTACTAATGTCGAATTGGTGAAAGCGCCATACCGTTCGCGCAAACCATATCAATAGGTGTTGGTCAACCTCAACTCTATTTACAGCGTTTTGAGATTGAGATGGAGATGGTTTTGAGATAATTTAATTCAGACTTGTCAATGTCAAGATCCTCGTGGTAGCAGAAAGTTTATAGTGTTCCGGCTATGTTATTGGGCTCTCATCGTAAGATTGTAGCGCCACTCGCAGCTCTTTTAGAAGCTACTAGAAGCTTGTAAGCTACTCAAATTTCAAATTCGGTCAAATCAGATTTCTGTAGGCAGATTCCTGATTTTCATAGATTTGTTTGCAGAGTTCAAATTCCATTTCAGATTAACGAATGACAAGACCAGTCTCTGATAAGTTGATAGTTTGTGAACTGGCTTGTTTATATAAATTAGTTGAACCAATGACACAACTAACAATTTCACCTAATTCACCTAATCACCTAACAATTTCTGATTGCCTGACGGTGAGGCTTGTTAAAGAGGAAGATGAACTTATGAAATCGCACAAATTGTACTTGGGGTAGTATCACTGGTTGCACTTGTATTTCATCTTCGTTTGGCAGAGCTTCAACCTCTGGATTGTCTTCCACATGAACTAATTTTCTACTGCTGAAAAGCTACTACTGAATTACTTTCACTAGTTGCACTTGTATTTCATCTTCGTTTGGCAGAGCCTCAATCTCTGAATCGTCTTCCACATGAACAAATTCTTCTACAGCGGAAAAACTACTACTGGGTCCTATTACTTATCTATTACTGGGTCCAATAGTAGCTTATTTTAATTGATTCCTCATATTCAAGCGTTCCTCGTTCTCCTATGGAAATTTTGCTGACGGGAAAGCAATCTTTATTAAATATATTATTTGAAGAAATGAAAGTAATAGCTTTTATACCTATAGTTACAAACTTAAATTGTAAATTCGATCTTACCTCAAAAAAGTAATTTTCGACAAAATGGAGAGAGCTCACTCATAAATGAAGTCACTTGCGTGCCGATTTTTAGTTTGTTTATCCAAAGTTTTCGTCGACTCACTGTTTCTTAATTCCAAAAGTCTGTCTTCAACTTAATCATTTCGGATTCTGCAGAAATCTGTGGAAAGTGCATTCAGGATTTTGCTTTCTTACAGAATTATATATTGAAACACAGCAATTCGACGCTATTTTCAATTTTAACATAAATAAAACCTAGTAAAGATACGGTAATATATCTGCAAAGGAAAATCTTAAACACTAACAAGTCTAAAAACTGTTAGATTAGAAAAACGGATCTAAAGAGGAAGTAATTAACAGTTTACCACAGAACGACAATAGATAGGATATATAAACGTGTAGCATCGAATAAAATTAAAAGAAAAAAAGTTGTAACCCTGAAATAATATTCTTCTTGAAAATTTTAGTCTACACTGCGCAACTTATTTAACGCACAACCAAAAAGTTAACTCAAATTTGGCGTTATGTATTTTCGACAATTTTTGTTCGTTTTGGTCGATTTTTTTTTCAAATTGTAGGTTTTTCTCTTAGGAATATCACTGTCTTAGTTGTTTTGGTAAAACGAATGATTTTGATATTATACCAGGTGCTATAAAAATGTTGTTTTTTTCCGAAATTTCATAACGTCCTGTGGGCTATACAAGGTATTGCAAGTTATTGCAATTATAGCCAATTTAAAGCCTCATGTTTTTTCTACATTTTCTTTTTTTATTCATTTGTTTATCTCTGTTACTTCATGAAATACACCGTTTTGAAACACCATATGCTTTTATTCACATGAAATTTCACGTGATATTTGGTTGTGCGTTAAATAAGGTGCGCAGTGTATTTTTAATTATAACTTCTTCATTTTCAATTTTACGATAAAATTATCTAGACTAATATTGTAGAGAATTCAAATTTTTACAAAAAAAAGTATTAGTATTTTTTCTGAGAGACTCGAGGGCTGTCAACGTCGAAAACCAAGTTTTTTACTCACACTGACCGCCCCCTTCGCATTAAAAAAAATGAAATCTTGTCCTAACCACAATGCAAGGTTCGGCCAAAATTTTGTTACATTTCAATGGACTAACTGCATGTAGTTCATCTACTTCCGTCAAGGTGCAAATATCGCCATTTTCATTATTCAATACAAATTGTCAAGAATACATTGGCCTATATTTTTCCACACTCTGGTTTTCTACCACTGTCTTTTTATTTCTCTTGCCCTTTATTACTGCAAATACCATATTGAAATTCTTGTTAATCACAGTCCGATACATATTCGTTAAATTTCCTTTGGTTACTTATAATTTATGTCAAGATCCAGTTAGTAGTGAAAATAGTCAAAAGTAGTAAAACCTCTGCATACATATCGATTTTAGTTAACAGCGCTCCAGGAAGCACACGAACAGGAAGTCACTAACTACGTGGCAAGTGTAACACCTCTTAGGGAGCAGCTCGAGGTGCAACAGGTTTCTATAGCGGCTCTTCAGTCGCAGCTAAATACTGCCAAAGGAGATTTGGCTATAGTAACCGTCGAGAGAGATCATCTTAATAATCGGCTGCTCAGCGTACCTTGCAGCGCCGTTGATTCAAGACGAGATGATGGTATGGAGATAGAGGCGTTACTGAAAAAGGTAAGTTTGGTAGGTATAAGGAAACATGATAAATGTGTTGTAGTATATAGTCAGTAATGTTCAATTTATGTGCCTTATTTTGAGGGATTACGAATATGTCTCGATCTATATCCAGTCTAAGGTTCTGTTCTGAGAGTTCATTACTAAAAATAGTAGAAGAAATATTCTTGCCCATTAATTTATTATGGGAAGTGTCCGCCATCTTGAATTTTGTGTTTTCGTCTCGTTTTTGTTACACTACAATTCTTTTATATATTCAATATTGCTTTAAAAAAATTCACAGACCTACGCAAGTGTCTTAGGCGTATTGACAATACCAGTCACAACTTTTTGTTTACTGTAGTACAGTACTCTTTTAGTTATACAATTCTTATATGTCAAAATAACAATTTTTATCGGTTTGTGGTGACGGCCGGTAGAAGTTTAGGATGATCATATGCTGAAAATGAAGCTTTTATTATGTCCAATTGAAATAGTCGCTAGGAGAAAACTCCAGGCAAAACTTATTTTCAAAGGGAGATGTCGAAAATGGTTTTCGCGCAATAACAAAGAATGTTTTATTGTTGCACGTGTGATCGCCCTTAAGATCGACTAGCGTCCGATATTGATGGTAACATGATTCGATTTTGTAAATTTTAAGACATGGTATATTCAAGTAATGGTTGTGTTAAAATAGCTTTTGCATATCCTGACTAAGTAATATTGGTTGTGGTTGGCGCGGATTGCGAAAAATTATGAAAACAGTTGAGAGTCAGTCATTCCGTCATTCGCCATTTACACTGTACGATATGTATTGTAAAAAAATGGAGATAAAAAACGTGTTTCATACAAGATTTTTTCTAATTTTCACCAATTTTATATTTTTTGAGAAGAAAACTCCTTTGTGTATGTTTAACTCTATACGTTTAAAAACAATCCAGTAGGTTGTAACGGTGTGACAGCTCGTCATTTTCATAGCTTGTGAGGTCTAAATAGCCTACTATGAAATGAACTTTACAAAACCAGTTTCGTAATATTTTACTTTTCGTAACTGGTTGTGAAAAGTAAGACGTTTCCTAGTGTCAAAGGGTTTTGAAAAGTGTCACTTTACATGTCAAAATTAGAAAAAAATTATTACTCCACCTTTTTATTATTGCCTATACCCTGGTTCCGAAATATTGTTGAGTGATTCATACATCATATCACACCACCATCACAATTGAACGGTCTGCCTATTTGCAATGGATCACAGAATTTCTTAGTGTGCAAATTTGTGTACACTCTATATAAATGGTGGGCAGAACTCATTAGTAAGCGGTTCTACCGCTCTCATTGGAGAGTTTTAGGAGGTTCTAAATTAAATTAAATTTCATTGGTCAGAGGTAAAGACGCGAGATTTCCTTGGATATATTGACGCATGCGCTGTTTCATGAATGTATGTTTTGGCGCGACAGTGGCGTTTCATTATGTCTTATGTACGGTTGATTCGCAATATAAATTAATTATAATATTGTGTTATACGCGAGTGTTTAGTGGTTTTTATGCGATGGAAGCGACGAATGCGAGTAGTAGTGGTTCTAAAACCAATAATTCCAATCGTAAGCGACCGATTTTGGCAGGAGGAAAACTGAAAATGATCAAAAATGTATACGAAGGAATATTCTTAAGATAATAAAAAAACCATCACAAGTACACTTAAAAACAATGTTAATAACTTGAATATTTTATTTAATTTTTTTTATTCTGCCCCCTCTGAAATGATACGCCTATGGAATTTCGTTCCCCTCGTCCCTCATCTCCCTGAGCCGTCCATATGCTGGTGATGAATCACTCCACACTATTTCGGAACCAGGGTATAGATAGCGAACGTTTTCTCTATTCACATTCATCAATATTGCTTTATTGTCTATTATTATTGTTTTAATTCCGTCAAATTTAATGTTGCGGTATTTCCCACCATCGTTTCATCAATTATGACCCTTGTATTATCAAAAAAACATCCAAAGTTAATATTGAAATTACGTCTTATTAATAATTTGAGATACTTACATTATTTTCGGTGTTGCGTGGTTTCTAAGATAAGTTATTTTTCAGATTGCATTTTTGGAAAAGAGATACGAAGAACGTGAGTATCGACTACGAGCCATTGTTCATAGTTTGGCACAGAAGAATGTGACCAACAGGAGTTGTGAACAGTGTGCCGAAAGACAACAGCAGTTGATTGGTTATAAGGTGGAGCTGGATCAACTACTTGCAACTGTTAGAGCTCTACATTAACCGATAAGCCAAATTCTGTACTGCATAATTGTTCCTTCCATAAAAATAGGCTGGAATAGTTTTTGGACAAGAAGCGGATGAATTGCATCCGTTATTAAGAAATTCAAAACAAATATGCAGCAATTTTTTAACTAATTATTGCTGCAGGCTATTAATTTTGTAATAATAAGTTTTGTAGATGTATATCAAGATCAAATAAACAAATCGTGAATAATTTCTATCAGGTTCGTCTATCAATCCAGCTAATAAATGCGTTCCCGTAATACATTCATGCTCGGAAAATCTCGTTTTGTCGACTAATCTTATCCGAATAATTAAAGCTAACCACTTATTTACCAAAAGTGTATGATATTGTAACTTTGGTCATATTGTCAGCGATATTTAACAGTTATATAACAGTTAGTTGCTATGCATATGTGCATCCAGTTATGAGTATAAGTACATACGAGATTCATATAACAGGCCATATAAGAGCCAATAGCCATTTTTAGACTTGTGATTAACAGATTTACTTGATAGTAGCTTTTAATTACCTATTAATGATGATATTGTAATATTATTATTTATATGACTTTTATATATGTTTTCAATTTTTATAATATATTTACCTTTATATTTATAGGCTTAGACAAAACATCGTACTTCCAAAGTTGCTATTGCTAGTCCAATATTTTTATAGATATTTTTAGTAACCTGTTTAAAGACCCATTAAGAGTTGAATAAATTTGTTGAGATACTGTGTTTTGATTATTTCTTTATGATTTTCTTCACAATTTTATTCTCGTCATATCTGAGGATTTTTGGCCGTGCCCTTTGCCTTTGTATACAAAAAATAGTATGTAGGTAAGTATTTAGTTTGTTAGTCTATCAAGGAGGTTAAGTCTATCAAGGAGTCTATCAAAGAGACCCATTAACAGTTGAATAAATTTGTTGAGATACTGTGTTTTGATTATTTCTTTATGATGTTCTTCACAATTTTATTCTCGTCATATCTGAGGATTTTTGGCCTTGCCCTTTGCTTTTGTATACAAAAAAATAGTAGGTAGGTAAGTATTTAGTTTGTCAGTCTATCAAGGAGTCTATCAAAGAGACCCATTAAGAGTTGAATAAATTTGTTGAGATACTGTGTTTTGATTACTTCTTTATGATGTTCTTCAGAATTTTATTCTCGTCATATCTGAGGATATTTAGCCTTGCCCTTTGCCTTTGTATACAAAAAAATAGTAGGTAGGTAAGTATTTAGTTTGTCAGTCTATCAAGGAGGTTAAGTCTATCAAAGAGACCCATTAAGAGTTGAATAAATTTGTTGAGATACTGTGTTTTGATTATTTCTTTATGATTTTCTTCACAATTTTATTCTCGTCATATCTGAGGATTTTTGGCCTTGCCCTTTGCTTTTGTACACAAAAAATAGTAGGTAGGTAAGTATTTAGTTTGTCAGTCTATCAAGGAGTCTATCAAAGAGACCCATTAAGAGTTGAATAAATTTGTTGAGATACTGTGTTTTGATTATTTCTTTATGATGTTCTTCAGAATTTTATTCTCGTCGCATCTGAGGATTTTTAGCCTTGCCCTTTGCCTTTGTATACAAAAGAAATAGTAGGTAGGTAAGTATGTATGTATGGCCTCATTAGGCCCTGTGCATTCCTCCTTTTTACTTGAATACTTTTCTTCAAACCATCCTATTTATTACGGGTGGCCTGGTGGCAAAGTCTCTACAATTTGTATGTATGATAGTATGGTTCTGAGTTACCGAGATTAATTACTCTGGTCCTCATTATCATTTATCTGGGACCACGCGTTCACGGCAGATGTGTTGAGTGTTCCCAGGTCTCGGGCAGACGCCACAGTCCGGGCCCAAGCCTGCCTAGGTCACCCATCCAAGTGCCACCAATGGCCGCCCAGCATAACTTTGAAGATCTTACCGGTCAAGTCTAAGCGGCTAGGCGGTCCCATTCAGTCACCTTAGTCGTCTCTTACGACAGGTAGGGGGTACCCTGGGTCTATTCTACAATTGTGGCCCCGAACCCAGAGGGGGAGGTAGGTAAGTATTTAGTTTGTTAGTCTATCAAGGTACGTTAATTAATTAACTGGCCGGTAATATGGTAATATAATATAGGCCAGTAAAATATCGCAAAAAAGGGAAATCTACATTAAATTATACAATTTGGGGGATATTATTATTTGTTTGGAAAAATGCCTTTAATTTGATATCTCGAGAACGGTGCCTGTTACACAAAAAACTATGGAGGCCTATTCTCTTGTAAATTAAAACAGGTACCTAGTTAACTTTTTTCTAGCAAAAATATTTTCCAAGTTATTTCGTTCGAAATTCACTAAAATTGCTTATTATTACTTACTTTTTGCGCCTTTATCTCCCTAACTGTTCACTTTTATTGGATTTCACCTTTTATCAAACTTATAGATCATTTAATTATCTATATCTTTTGTTTGAAACTTTTTTCATTCCTTACGTTGTTACTATCAAATTCAATATTGGCGTGAAAATTATCTGGAACCAGAAGAGTGGGACAACCTACCTCTCGTGGATTAGAGCCGATCAGAATGGCAATAAATCCAGCATCGGACGATTTACTCAGATCAGTTTGATGAAAATGCATAAAAAAGTTGTGGAAAACACCTTGTGGATGCAGAAAATCTGGCTTATACTGCTCAGTTATTTGTATTAACTGCAACGAAAATTCTTGTTCTAATATTATTGATACCACCGACGAAGATGAATACGATCCCACAGATGCCTCTTGAATTATAATAAACGTGTTTCTTGTTAATAAACGTCAGAACAATTTAAAGGGGTGTATTCGGAGGATAATGCCTTTAATTTGATATCTCGAGAACTGCCTGTTACACAAAAAACTATAGAGACCTTTTCTCGTGTGAATTAAAATAGGTACTTAACTTTTTTATTCGAAAACTTTTTTCTAGCATCAATATTTTCCGAGTTATTTCGATCGAAATGCACAAACTTATCTATTTTCTTTTTTTCGCCTTTATCTCCCTAACTGTTCACTTCTATTGGATTTCACCTTTTATCAAACTTATAGATCATTTAATTATCTATATCTTTTGTTTGAAACTTTTTTCATTCTTGGCGTTGTTACTATAATTTTTTTAATTTTAATTTCTTTCCTTTTCTTGCCCTTAATTAGACTATTATTTAGTTGAATGTTGAATGCAACAAGAAATACCAAAATCTGAAGAATAAAATATTTAAACAATTGTGAAGAAAAAATGGCTGTCTCAGATCGAGTTATTCAATTGAAGACATAAGTGGATAAAGGTGTGACATTTTTTGAATAAAATACTTTTTGCAATTTTTGAACTTCCCCGGTAGGTATAGATCTAACCTCCCAATAATAGTAAAGCCTATATTTGTAATGTCTTATTGTAATGTATTCATTTAGAATTCAATTTTTGAACTTCCCCGGTAGGTATAGATCTAACCTCCCAATAATAGTAAAGCCTATATTTGTAATGTCTTATTGTAATGTATTCATTTAGAATTAGTAACAGACTTAACAACTGAATGTTTTATAGCTGCTTTAAGACGATTTTCTGCACGTCGGGGTTTCCCTCTCTCCACATATTTGGTTAGATAACGCGACAAACTTTGTAGGAGCAAAAAATGTTCTAAAGAACTTACAAGATTTCTTTTTGAAATCAAATACTTATTGAAATTCTTAATGAATGTGCCAAATTTAATATTACTTGCTACTTCTCCACACTTTGGTGGTTTGTGGGAATCAGGCATTAAAAGCGCTAAAAGTAATTGGAGTTGTTAAACTTACCTATGAGGAATTTAATACAATACTAGTTCAAGTAGAAGCAACGTCCCACGTCTCACGTCCTTTGTCTTCAGACCCAAATGACTTGACTCAATTAACTCCTGCTCACTTATTGGTCGGAAAGCCATTAGTTACCGTTCCAGATCCAAATGTACTTGACATTACAAGCAACAAATTCTCTCGTTATCAATTGCTGCAACGGATAAATCAGAGTTTCTGGAAGTGATGGTCAAATAACTATCTTTCTCACCTTCAAAAGCGTAATAAATGGAAAACCAAGTCAAATCCATTGATAATTGCAATTTTGGACCACTTAAGAATGAAGGTACTACTTAAGAATTATAACATTCCTTCCTATCATTGGCTACTAAGCCGCATCATTCAACTTCATCCAGGTCCCGATGAAATAGTGCAGGTAGTTACTGTGAAAACATCACGACTAGTTTTTAAGCAAGCTATCACGATAATTTTCGCACACCCATTTTCTGAAATAGACAATAATGAACACTCAAGTGAAGTGTCAGTATTGTGATTAGTTTATACCTACTTACCTTTTATAACGATGTTCTCAATATTTTATTTCTTTGTTTTAAAGGCCTAGCCGTTCAAGGTGGGGCCTATGGTTAATTTGAATTTTACTTGAGCGCACCTGCGGCCATTATGCGCAAGTCGCAAGCAGGCGGCGGCGGCGGCAATATGTTTTAACTTTAGCCAGGTGGTTGTAAATGTTCTTACAGACAAGAGACGCTCGTTTGTTAACAGATATTAAAGTTATTTTAAAAACAATGCTGCTCAATCCAAACGAATACATTCCCTTTTATTGCTAACATGTATACGCATGTTTTTCTAACTATCTTAAAGTTAGGTGGGATGAAATCCAATAAAATTTCCCTTAAAGCGCTAAAATCTGGTACAAATCCATACATTTTTGACAGTTTCACAGCAGTATAAATTTGGGATAATTTTTATTTAAGGTGTTGGTAATATGACATTCCTTACTTAATCCGAAATGGGCCTAATTACGTGGGTCCATACAATCTTTGAGAATATAAAACACTTCTATATAATCAAAGGTCCAATATATGATAATTCAGCATTTGGCTTAGTAATAACGTCTTATACGTATATGTATGTACGTAAAACTGATAATAAATTAGAAAAGCTAAAAGTATTATAATTATCTATATTAGTAAATTGTTGCTGTTGCTATCAACAAATTTTAGACACATAGGTATACTTAATACTCGTATGCCCAAAAAGAAATATATTTGTATTGCACGTATCTAAATTTATAAAAGGATTTAAAAGTTGTAGTATTATCATATCAAGTAAATATAAAATATTAGAGTTACTTACTATTTATAGAAACAAAATACATAAAAGAATAGTAAATGTGCACAAATAATACAGAAGAGATTATTTATTACAAGCTTTTATTTTACTTGCAATGCATGTTTGTTCGGGTCAAATCTTGCAACTGAATTTTAAACCAGTTAACCTCAACCCACTAAGCTGAAATTTTGCATGCACGTTTAGTTTGGTTGACAATGCTAGTTACCTAAGTGACGTCATTCTAAATCTAATATAGCGGACCGCAAGATGGCCACCAAGATGGCGGACTACTAGTTATTTTTAAGCGCTTCCGTTAATAAATATTAATGGAATGGATATAAATATTATGTGAAAGGGTTTGCAACACGAAAATAAAATTACATCACTCGAAATCCATTATGGTGGATTCCCAAAGATGGTAGACCATGTTTTTTTTATGCACCCCCATGACATGGATATACATCAAATGAAAGAGTTCAAGCGGAAACAATTCAAAATGGCGGAAAGCAAGATGACTGCTATACCAATTTTAAAGGGTTATAACTCGGCAAAGGTTAGGGGTAGTTTTGTGTTGCTCGAACAAATGTTGTAGCGAACGACAAGGGTCCACTGCTGGCGATAAAATAATTTCAAGATGGCGCATGATCTAAGATGGCGATCAAAATCCTAGTTGTTCTGAAATTTTGTTATCCTGGGGTTTTTGGTGTGCCCGATTACGATTTTGGGGTGGAATTATTCGGGTTCGTGCTCGTGGTGTAATTATTAACAAAATAGTAACCGAATATAGTCTAATAGATTGAATAGATTGTACTCGACAAAATTACAATATAGATCTAATAATATTACATCATCCGATATACCTAAACAAGACGGGAGAGCTACCTAAGGATTTAGAAATATTCGTTGGGGCCAAGGTGAGGTTGCGTTATAATGTAGATGTGCAGTGCCGGCCTTAGGATGGCGCCCGCCAGACCCGAGTCGAAAAGAGAAAAACAAATTGTCCGAATAAAAGCAAACAAATAGTCAGATAGTAATTTTACAAGATTATTACTTACAAAAATTAAATACTCAATACCCGACCACGGCTATGCCAAATTTTACCCCTTAAATTTTAAATTTTAGGCTATGCTAACTTTTACCCCCATATGCTTTTTTGGGATTTCTTTTAATTTTTAAGAGCGCTCTTTAGGAAGTTGCACCGGGTCGCCTAGAGGCTAAGACCGGCTCTGTAGATATAGGGTTTGGTGAAATGTGTCATGGACATATTACAGAAATCGTATGGCCCCTGCTTCCGGAGAGAACAAATAATGTATGATACTGACATACCATCCGTCCATGCCGTTGTCTATGTCCATTGTCCATGTCGTTTAGACTAAAAACTCTTAGCTGCTGGCCAAACGTACGTGGCATTAAGTAAAGTCAAATCACTAGAAGGTCTCCTTATTTAAATCTAGACTATTCTAAATTAACAGGCCAACGACCATGCAACAATGACACATTAAATGAAATGAGCAGACTTAGAAATATGTCCAGCGATAAGTGATAACTAAAAAATAAATTAATAGTATTTTTTTTAAACAAACTTATTTAAATGCTCTAAAATGAAGACAATATACATTAAATTTAATTAAACCCATCAATTTATCACACTTTATATAATATATTTACAATTTATATAATATACAAGTTTGTCGTGAGATTTGTGTAGATAACCAGAATTCAGTATGTAACTTGATATTGACATATAAGGAAATATAAGAAAAAAATGTTTTTATAAAATATGTTAATGTGTATGTTGGTAAATCTCGCGAAAGATTTTATATCATATAAATTGTGTAACGTAATAAATTGGTAGGTTTAATTCAATTTAGTTTCTTTTCTTTTTTTAAAGCATTTAAATAAAAGTTTGTTTTTAAAATTTGTTTTTATTATAAATTTATTTCTTGCGTTTAGGCATAGCCTAAACATGGCTAAACATAACCTAAACATAGCTTGTTGCTATGTTATCTATTTTTTTTTAAATTCCCTGTTTCCCTGCAGTGGATGATATATCTATTATTCTATAGAGGGTGTTGTTGGTGTTGTTTCGAATATATCACCACCAAATAATTTTAAGACATCACGGCTCTCATCATTAAATTTGATGTTCCAAAATTTCAATGTATATAGTAATATTATTCAGTAGGTACCTAGTATTCAATAGAATGCTTAATTTATGTTGAAAGTTTATTTGTGTGAATGTTACTTTATGCCGAAACTGCCCCTGTTCGATGTACGAAGGTAAATTCGGACGAAAGCAACTTATTCTTTAAATGTTAAAATTTTTATATTTTAAAAAAATGGATATGCAATTTTTGCTACACCATTCGACATTCTCTTTTTTTTATAAATACATCACAATTATTATCCATTCTTTTTGTTTCATCCCGGAGTCTATACTATTTTTTCTGCTAGATATTAATATTTACCTGTTTATTTAGGTTCTTCGTCTGTCTATCTACGATCTAGCGTCTTTTATTTTATTTTATTTGAAGGAAATACTTCGAATTTCACTGGCATTAAATACTTGCAGATATTTTGGAATTCTATTAATACAATATTTTTCACCTTTTCAATATTGCGCCACAATATTTGTTTAATTTAGAGTCTTAAGTAAATATTTATTTTTGAATATATTTTTGTTATCTATACGAGTATTCTTCTGTTCTGCATATCACCACTATCATATCACCACTAATTGTTATTGTAACCAGTAGACGATAATTCTATTAATGTATTAATGAAAAGGTTAAGTGCTATACACGACACTGGTATACCAGGAGAAGATCTTTAGAATCTGGAGTTTTGTGCGTATAAAAATGGATCACTCGGAAAAAGTCAATAGGAAGATTAATCCTAGGGAGCAAGCGAATGTGTGTTCTTTGTTGACTTTTCTGTAAGTAACATTAGTTTATTAGCATATTGTCCGCACTTTCATATAGATAAGGATTTCAAAATGAAATACAAATTTTGACAATGCGTTTTCCAAATTTTCCCGCGTTGTTATAACAGGATTTGACGGAAAAATAATGTAAATAGCGATTTTTCTTTGCGAATTGTTGGGATTACTGGCAGGCTACTTTTCGGTTTTCGGGACTCGAACCCGCTTGCTGGAGCCGCCATCTTACACATCTATATTTCAAATAGTAAATAGTAACATGATCATATTATATGTGGCTTCTGCCAAAAACAAATATACTTGGATAATATCGTGTGTATTCATAATTAATTAAATTCCTTTTGAAAAAGCTACAAAAAATACAGGTAAGTAACATCAAATTAGGTAGGAAATGTAGAAAGTTGTAATCATTCTTTTATAACTTCTTCGAGTTTTCGTTCAAATTAAATACAAATGCATAAATACATACATACGCGTGTATTATTTAGTTTCGGTAACGTAAAGTGATTACCATTTTTTCAAAATCCAATACCAAAAATACCAAAATCAAAATTCAATACCATTCTGCTTTAAGTCGCATTTCGGTTAAAGCAAGAGCCCAAGTATATCTTGATACTAATATTTATTTCCCTCAGTCCCTTCGTCTATGTAACCACCACTTAGATAATGATCAATTTCTTCTAAGATTATTTTACGATGGAATGAAATTTCTAAATAGACCTATAAAATTAGCAGAAGTTTTGAACTTCTTTACTAAACTTCGTAATAAGGTGTTGATTAAGACAGATGAGCAATTGTCGGATCCGAATATTTTCTCAGACGAAGACTTTCGTTTTTGCAGCTGAGATACGCTCTGTAGCCTTAACTGGTCAGGCAGTATATATTTATTCATGCCATAACGATGAGAGATGAAATTATTAGAATAATATATAATATTCCGATATTACCGAAATTCCCAATTTCTACATTTTCTTAACAGGTATCACTGTACAGTTTTGCATATTAATTAGAAAACTTGAAGACTTATCTTCCATAACCAAGACAGGGAGATGATAACATATAATTTTTTCCGATATCAGATAGGATTTCCCTTTGGAGGAGTAAAAGGGTACCTTATGACAACAACGAAAAGCAGGTACTAGCCCGCTGTACGTTTTCGGTCTTTTTCTGAATTTTTCTTCATTCTGACATTAACACCAACATTTCATAAAATATGTCTCGATTAAAATTGTAACGTTTATTTGTGATAAAAATAATTTCAATATGGTATCATTATCATTCTAGATATACTGGAAAACTAATATCCAAAGCTTACAGACAGGACTTAGAAGAAGATGATTTATACGAAGTAGTGAAGACCTGTCGTTCTAAGAAGTGCGGTGACAAACTAGAAAAAGAATTTCGACTTGAACAGAAGAAGGGAAATCCGTCCACTGCCAGATTGCTGTGGAATTGCTATGGTCGTAAATATATACTATTGGGACTGGCCCACCTTACTTATAAACTAATTAACAGGTAGCTATTGAAAGTTTATTTCGTTATCAGATGTGAAAAATAATATTTGAAATTGTTCAGGAGCCCAAATTGGATTGCTAAATTGGCAGGATTCACATGTGGATAAAATTGGTTCCTTATACTCATACAATTTTTTACTACAACATTACTACTACAATAGAAAATATAACAATAATACTACAACAGAAAATTCGAGAGATATTCCTAGCTCTTTAACTATTCTGAAGGGACCTCCCTTCACTTCCGGCTGCGTACAATGTCACCCTATATATATATATATATATATATATATATATATATATATATATATATATATATATATATATATATATATATATATATATATATGATATATATGATGTATGACGTATACGTATTTATACATATATATCATATATATCCAGGGGTCCATACAAATTGCACGTTTTTGGTTAATTAACAGAAAATAGCTGATTTTGATAAGCTTGTAACTTTTTACACCGGGATTTTCAGACCCAAGTTGTATTGGGAACTTTTTTCAGCATCAAATAACGAATTTATTCCCCTCAGTTAAAAAGAATTTCACCGAAATCCATTTTCCCATGTATTTGGTGCGGGGTCCTTTGTCGTTTAATCTTGACTTCTAATTAAAATTTTTATTTAATTTTCTTAGCAAATAAGAGCCGCGTGGCGACCTTATTTGTGCCATAAGCTAACTGTTTTCACCACTATTTAAAATTATTATAGGGATTATTTACACATGGGCACACGAAACCGCGTGGTTATTACCTCGGACATTTTATGAGTTCTTTAAGCTTTGTTTTCCGTTACCGGGGAAGGTTTTCTCGGAAAACAAATGCATTTCGTGCATTGGATGTATTTATTGTTGATCTAACCATTTGACAGCCAATCAGATTCTATATCTTTATAATACTTTTCTACATTTCACTATATTATGTCGTACTAGGTTTCTCACATTTTATATTTATTTATTTTAGAATTATTATTCATTTTTCACCTAGCAGCCTTGCTAGCATAAAAGATGTTCAACTGGTATGAGTTCTTTTACTCTCGATCCAAATAATTTAACATAAGTATATATATATATATATATATATATATATATATATATATATATATATATATATATATATATATATACACATACATATATATGTGCATTGTGCATCCTTTCTTTCAGCATTTTAGAGCCAGAAGCCATAGCGAAACTAGTAGCATATTTTGAACCAAAGCAAACAGTGTTATCACTATACGACGCAATGTACTATGCTGGCATTATGGTTGGACTTAAATTGTTGCATTGTTTTTACTTCCAAAATTATGTGATATATCTTCAGCAGCTGGCAATTCAAATACGGACAGCGTTTTGCTCCTTAATTTATCGAAAATCTTTGAAGCTGTCACCTGCAGCCGTATCAAGCATAAGTTTAGGTAATTATTTTGTATGCCTTTATAATAATTGTTATAATTAGGTTAACTTATAGGTACCACCTATACTTATGTGTTTTCAAAGTTGAATATGCATTAAATAGGAATACCTCGACAATAGTTGTGTGTAAGAATTTAACCGTCTAATGATTAATTTCCTAAATTATTCACATAATATACAACTTCAGCAATTTGCATATTTATGTATAACAACTTAATGTTTGTATTTGATAATTAACTGAATAGTTATTTTCAATACTAAGAATATTTTATTTCGTTACTTCAGAATATCAAGGCTGATTATCTTCTTAATATGTTGTCGTGATTAAGGTATAAATACATAGTCAAAATTTAAGCTTATTGATGCCTGTTAGATATATGATGTCTGTGTTTTTAAAGTTGAATATGCATTACGTAGGAATACCTCGACAATAGTTGTGTGTAAGAATTTAACCGTCTAATGATTAATTTCCTAAATTATTCACATAATATACAATTTCAGCAATTTGCATATTTATGTATAACAAGTTAATGTTTGTATTTGATAATTAACTGAATAGTTATTTTCAATACCAACAATGTTTTATTTCGTTACTTCAGAATATCAAGGCTGATTATCTTCTTAATATGTTGTCGTGCTTAAGGTATAAGTACATAGTCAAAATTTAAGCCTATTGATGCCTGTTAGATATATGTATTATATGATTTTCTTTTTCATACTTAGGAAATATTATAACCATAATAACAAAGGATGTTCTTCAGTTTGAACAATCTATGTGGCTCTTCAATGATTTATGGATTGCTATCGTGCAGAGTATCGTCATTTGTTACTTAATTTATGCCAAAATTGGTTGGTCTTCCTCTGTTGGTGTAGGAATGCTGTTGTGTGTGATTCCAGTACAAAGCAAGTATATACATATTATATAACAAATTTTATATTTTGAATTAAATACTATCAAAAACATCTAAATTGATCCGAAAGATTTTAAGACCTTTGGTCAGGTTCAGCAAAAATTCAGTTATTTATATTCTGTTCATATATATTCAGTCTCATATAATTTTTTTCCGAAACCCCTTCCCCTCCAAGTTACAGCCTTCTAAAGTTGGGGTAAAAAAATTATTTTTATTTATTGCCGCTACAATGGAATAATTTAGAAGAATGAATTTTGGCAAACAACTTTTACTAATTAAATGACAGTTTGTGACCGTTTTAGTAACCCTGAGATATTATTACAAGCTAGTATAAACCAACCCTTCCAATATGTATTTCAAAAATTATGCAATTATTATAGCAATTATTTCAAACATTAGTAAGATATGAAAGAATATTATGAAAGAATATTCGGGAAATATATAAAAAAACGGGTAAAACCATTTTTAGATAAATATAACGCCAGAACCCCCAAACAATTTGGCTTTCAACAGAACTTCAGCATCCGATGCCTTCGCTGAGTTAAAACTTATGCATTAAGTCCATTCGACTGAAGAATGTTATGGATGTGTTAGTAAATATCATTAATTTCATTAGATCCCAGTTTAAAGCATTTTTAAACGAACTCTACAGAAAACTAAAATGCGAAAACTCTAAAATGCTAAAAAAGTTTTATGACCTTAGAAAAGAAATAGCTGATTTTATGGAAATGAAAGAGAAAACATTGCCGCAAATTTGTGATCCAACTTAGCTTTGTGAGTGTCCATCACAGGACACTTAAACGACCTGTACTTGAAAAACAATTGGTAAATCATCTGTTCAGCTTGAGCAATCAAAACAAAATTCGCTTGTGGGAAACACAAATGAGAATTAAAAACTGTTTTCATTTTTGTGTGAGAACCCCTATTAATTTTTGCTGAAATTCATCTCTAAAAAATTTTCTATCAATTTAGAAACGAATATATATATATATATATATATATATATATATATATATATATATATATATATATATATATATATATATATATATATATTAGCTTTGAAATTCTTTGCTATTCATATTTATTTTGTGAAAAGTAATCTTGGGTTTGTAGCATTTCATTACATAGAAATAAGCAACTAGACGAATAAGAAAGAAAACACACTTACCAGTACTATATCTGGACACACATACGGAAATGAATCACTATGCATATGAAAACGAACCACTTAGAAGTTGTACAAGTTCTTTCACCTTTCTTGAGGATCTTCAGAGCAGTATACGATTTATTTCATTGATCGTTCATACTTGAATTTAAATTACCAATACATCAACACTTGCAGTGACTAAGCAAGCAATTTCTGTATCACTCCCTCTTTGAATGCTTCAGAACTCTATTGTATATATAATTCAATATTTTCCCGCATATAGTTGGAAAAAGTAGTTGTTTTTCAATAGGTTCAACAAGATTTATGCATTTTAAAGTTTAACATCTTCTGGATAACTGTATGCCTAATGCTTTTATATATAATATGTTCAAATAGAACAAATATAAATAGTAGACTAGGTTTGTGTATTCTAAGAATGAGTTCCGTCAAAAACTAATGTCATAAAACGTCACTGCAAGTGTTGATGTATTGGTAATTTAAATTCAAGTATGAATGATCAATTAAATAAATCGTATACTGCTCTGAAGATCCTCAAGAAAGGTGAAAGAACTTGTACAACTTCTAAGTGGTTCGTTTTCATATGCATAGTGATTCATTTCCGTATGTGTGTCCAGATATAGTACTGGTAAGTGTGTTTTCTTTCTTATTCGTCTAGTTGCTTATTTCTATGTAATGAAATGCTACAAACCCAAGATTACTTTTCACAAAATATATATATATATATATATATATATATATATATATATATATATATATATATATATATATATATATATATATATATATATATATATATAGAATAGCAAAGAATTTCAAAGCTAATATATATATATATATATATATATATATATATATATATATATATATATATATATATATATATATATATATATATATATATATATATATATATATATATATATATATATATTAACGTATTACCTACCAAGTCTGTTACTACATTCATTGTACTATTAATGCGAACACGTTCAAGGTAAATCTTATTGTTGTTAGCTGTTAAAAATATTCAATATTTTTAGTGTATGTTGGCAAGGTCATTAAGTCCATGAGATTAAATATTAACAAAAGGACTGATGAACGGCTGCAAATTACCCAGGAGAGTTTATCAGCAATTAGGATAATAAAAATGTACACCTGGGAAAAATTCTTTGGAGAAAAAATTGATGAAGCTAGAAAGTAAGTAAACGTAACCAAAGTACAAACTTTTCTCTTGGTATTACCTTACTATTTATATTATCTATTAGATACCTACTTTAACAATATGTTATTTCCCTAATAACCAACAATATAAATACTCCATCAGTAGTTATAGCGTAAAAACATTTTAATTCGTTTCTAGTTTAATTTTGTTTCTTGTTGTTGACTATTCAAGCACTATTTTGTACAAAAATTTAATTTACGACGAGAATCATAACAAAATCCAGCTAAAACTAACCCCCTAAATAAGCCGTTTGGAAACAAACGGAATATTCATTCAATGTAAAGGAATTGCGTTCGTTTTCATACGAATGTGTGGGCTAAAATTGTGGCTTACCCAAAATGCACCGCAAACTAAAAATCTGTATTGATGACGTTTCATGTTATGGGACAGTCTTGTCTACCAGCTGATCGAGATTTTGGATGCATTCAAAAGATCAACATAAAACATGGTGTTATGAAAACCTATATAAATACTGGAAACAATATTCGCAAGTTGTTAGAAAACTCGGTAACAATGAGTCATTGAATACTATTAAAGCGTACTTCCTCTAAAATTCCTTCACATGGCCCTTAAATAAGGTTACAGAAATAAGTGAGGCTAAAATTGATCCGTATTGTTGCCAAACTTGTTAAAGTTTTTGCACGGACAATCACCTATCGAAAAATATGAAACCTTGTCAAAGCAAGGAAGAAACGAACTAGATTTAATTACCAGAACTTCTTCTGATCCAGCCTAGCAAATACTAAAAATTAAGAAGCATGCAAAAGCTACTTGAGTTGAGAATTTGTCTGGCACCAATTGGATGGATGACCAAGCGCTAAATTATCTTGAATCTATAATTTCAAGAAATCAGCAAACATACCATGTGTCTAATAAAAATAGACATCGATGCTACTGTGAAGATAAACGAGTTGGACATATTATAATATTTGTTTTAAGAGTAAATAATATAATTATTAATAATATTAGAATCCATATTAAAGTCAAATGAAGCTACCATCTTGTTTTAAATTATTTATTTATTTTTAAAATTAAATGTTTAATGATGAAATTTTGTTATTTTTTTGCAAACAATATAGATATATTAAAAAAGTTGATTTTATAAATTATTCAGTATTTTTGCAAAGTAAATCACATCCTAGAACGCCTAGCCACTAAATTATCTATTTATTTTTTTTTATTTCTGAAAATTTTACAAAAAGAGAAAACTACATTTAGAATATCAGCTCCTCATTTACATAAACAATTTATAAAGCCCAGTTGTATGTAATTTTATAATCTACAGTTTAAATAAGCATATTTTTAAAAAAATTAATAATAAACCAGCCCAAACCAACTCTTGCGCCACCGCCGTTGCTACAAGAGGTTCGAGGGTGATCTTTTTGTTGGATAATTACGAGTCCCCGAACATCTCTGAAAAAGCAGCTAGCCTTATTTGTTTTTATTCGAATGATAGCTTTACTGTAGGTATTGTTGATACTTTTAACATACATATCATACGTTTAGCCGACTTTTAGAACGATTTTCTTGAAAAGTGTTAATTTTTCGATGTTGAACCTAGGATCTTTTGATCAATTGATCGAATATGACGTCATATTAAAATTTTAGCAAATTCACAGGAAGCCATTTTTCATATACTCTGTGGTGGCCTGGTAGGGCAAATATTCTCGTCAATTCCTCTAATCAATTTTTTTTCATTTTCAGGAGAGAATTGAAAATAATGATGAAAACATTCTATCTCAAAATAATAATGGTTGTAACAAGTATACTATGTTCTAAAGTCGGATTTTACGCCCTTATAATGACTTACATCTGGTTAAATAACAATGTCAGCGCACCAATAATATTTTACTTAATGAGATGTTTCGGAACCTTGAGGCAAACGATTTCATTTTCAATTGCAATGGGCATGACACGTATAGCCGAACTGGTAGCATCTTTAAGTCGAATAAATATAGTATTAAATGCAGAAGAATTAGTAGAAACTATAGAAAAGCCTACGGATAATCCCAAAATAGGCCTGAATAAAGTGACTGTTACTCTTAAGGGCAAAAATATTCTGAACAATATCTCACTGAACATCCAAAGTGGCCTCACTGTTGTTACTGGACAACTGGGTAGTGGCAAAAGCTCTTTGATAAAAGTAATTTTGAGAGATTACCCGGTAGACGAAGGGGATTTAGTTACTATTGGTAGAAAAAGTTACGCTTCTCAAGATCCTTGGTTGTTCCCGTCCTCCATAAAGCAAAATATTTTGTTCGGCGAAACATATGATAAAGAAAGGTATAGAAAAGTAAGTAAATATATAATATAGCGATATATGAACACATAAATAAATTTATGACACTTGTTTAAGATAAAATCTTACGTCATTTGGTTGTATTTGCCACGATATCCTCTCGTAAAGCATTTAAGTACTTGCAAGGTTAATTAATACTTACCGTTTGTAAAGAAACATTTTGTATTGCTACCTTCAAGTGTATCTACCTATTTTTAAATGCATATAATCTGCGAATTAAGCATAAATCATATATATATATATATATATATATATATATATATATATATATATATATATATATATATATATATATATATATATATATATATATATATATATATTAAAATCATCCCTATATGCTTGTTTATGTGAACGAAGCAAAGCAAAAAGTCACTGACCACTCGATAATGAAATTAGTATGAACTAGTGGCCTATAGACATCTTTATAGTACTATTAACATGTCTATCTTCATTTTATCTCATCATATTATATTATAATGTACAACCTATGCTATGCTTTGTTACAACCTTATTTTTTAATTATCCGCATCCACATAACTAGTAATTATTTAAGATTTTGATAAATACGTGAAAAGAAGGTAAGTGATAACAAAGGTAAAAATAAGTAAGTAATAAATACCGAAAATCTCGTGAGTGTCGTTTATTTACGTTTTCAAAGTACATGGTATCAGCATAAAGGAAACTATTTATTATACTCTTTCCTCTGAGAGTTGAAGAGTTTATTGCATTTTATCGGGAAAAACGTCGTAATTGACTTTTATACATTCAGTGTCAACTTTCATGTCGTTAGAATGCCTGTAAAACCGTACTATCCGTTAGAATGCTTGTAAAACATTCAAAAAAATCGCGAGGACAAATAATTGCTAAAACAATTTGACTTTAAGAAATTTACGACGAGAAGTTGGAGTTGCATTTAATGGTTCACAACATGTTGCTTCGGTGGAGACCTACTTATTCTTAAATCCACTGTACTCTGTTACTTAATAATTCATACCCCATAATTATTATTGCTATTGCGCAAAAGTGTGATGTTATTTTTGTTCGTCGTTTGGCGAGTTTGGATGATCTTTTTTTTTGGAAATTAGTGAACTCATCAGGAATGTCATTATCTATATTAATTTTTAATACAAACTTTTCATTACCCGTTATAATTGTACCTATTTGTTCCCACTGTGGTGTACACCAACAAGAACAGCAAATTACTCTAGCTCTTAGCTAAATCTAACACCATATTTTACCCACCTTATTTTGTTGGGTTCACTTTATTATCCCTGTTCTCAGAGGAAATATACAGGATTTATAAAAAAAAAACATCAACATTACCTACAGATTTTTTGATTTTTTTTCAAAAATAAAATTCGGTTTATGTTTTATGTGTTTATGTGTAAATAATTTTCAGTACTGTGTATTCCTTCCTTATTCTAATTACAGCCTGTATTCGCCGATAGTCCTTCAAAGAGAAAGAGAAGTAAATCCAATCGTGCTGAACTGTTCATTCATACAACTATTTCCATTTCGCTAAAGTTCAATTGAAAATTACGCTTCTGACTCTGTACGAGTATTGAGAACAAAACCACTTATTATATGCATTATTCCACAAAAATTAGTTTTATTAAAAATTAGTTGACAGGAACATTGCTCAAAAAAATGTCATCCAGTTCCTAGAAAAACTTCATCAAACTTAAGAAAATGTTTTGTTGATAATTTTTCAAAATCTTGATTATTATTTTATGATATTTTGGCATTTATTTCCGCATTCTACTCTACTAGTCTGACAGACACGTCTTATAGACTAACATAAATATCTATGCATTTCAATCAGAACTTGTTTCTTATATTTCAGGTCACAAGGGTATGTGCCCTTGATTACGATTTCGGCCTTTTAGAGAAAGGCGATGAAACTATTGTCGCAGACAGAGGTCTAAATTTAAGCAAAGGTCAACAAGCGAGAATAAACTTAGCTAGATCTATCTACAAAGAGAGTGATATTTACCTCATCGATGACTCGTTAACCGCTCTAGACCCACGCGTCCAAGAGTTTATCTTCAATGAGTGTATAAGAGGATTCTTAAAAGACAAATTATGCATTTTGATTACTCACAACGCCAAACATATTGCTAACGCTGACAAAGTTATAGTTCTCAAGAATGGCACCGTGAACTTTGAAGGCAAAGAGAAGGATATATCCAAAGATCTGCTGACAGCAATCGAGGAAGAAGAGATCAATGAGAAAGATGTCGATGAAGAAGAAACTGAAGTCATCGATGAGGACACCAAGCTACTGAAAAGTGGCGCTAAAATTAAAAAGAGGCAGGTGTATCACGAAATAAAAAAACAAGGTTCCGTTAGTGGTGACGTGTATACGAGGTACTTCAGGTTCGGAGGAGGATATATTCTATTTGGTTTAGTTATAATTATGTACTTTGGATCACAATTCACAGAAAGTTATTCGTCCAAGGTGCTAACGAATTGGTAAGTCTCTAAATAGGTAAAAATATATCTATCTGTGAACAATAAGGTCAGTTATACTGTTCTTGGTTGATATCGCCAAAATATCTATACTTCGCAACAAAATTAACACACCAGTAAAAATTGGCTATAATATCAAAGTTGATTTTCTCGCCTACCGCCAAACTAATTTTGATGGTCTATTATAATTTTTGTGTTTATTCCTCGGTATCGATGCCTTTGTAGAAACTCTTTAAAATATACGTTTTGCATATATACAGGGCGCAAAAATAATGGCAAATCTTCCGGTTTGCCGGTTCGACTCTCTCCATTTTTAAATCTAAATTAATAAATATGTGGTCAGAATTATGGCAGAAGTTCTGCCACACCATTCCCTAAGATCTACCCTGATCTTCCCTTTAATTTATGACATGAAAACTATTCTCTACCAAGAAATATATTACGACAATAATACGTCTTAAATTCACCCATGTTTTCCAGCTCGTCTATTCAAAATAAAAGTTCTGCCATCCGAAAATTGTGATAATTACAATATTAAAAGTGACATGGATCATATCTTTTTTCAATCATCCAAATACAAAACAGCAAATAACAATATGTATGGCAACCCTACAAAATATAATAGCCAAACATCATTTAATTTTCTCTTCCTCCTTTCTCAGTTTGATTAATCAATTTTTGATTCCTTCATCAGTTTCTTGAGCCAAAATTGTTTGAACGAAGAATCAAAAATTCTATTATGATCGTGTGAGTGAATGTAGGTATAGGTTACCTTCGTATCCAATATTACCTCTCCTTTGTTTTATCCCTTAATCTCTAGAGGTCTTTGAAATGTATTTGTGTCAAAAATAAATGTCTTGACAGACCCGGCGAGAAGCATATATTATGTCCCCGTTTACCCCCTTAGTATATTATAATTTATCTTTGTAATATTAGTAGTTGGCTGAATGGCTTAATGCCTAATGCCAAAAAAAAGATAGGCATAATTGTCGTAATATAATAGTAGGTAATTATATTCTTGATTATAATGTCGAATAATTTACTTTGGCTGAAACATGGTGGCCTAATTAACTGAATGAAGGCAGGTTTATACAAGTAGATTATAATACAAACGTAAATGGAATTTTGTTTAATCAACAAAGAACAAAATTTATTTATTATTTAAAACAACTAACCAATAATCATTTCCTTCCTTCATACAGAATAAAAATATTTACAGACATGTGTTTTCCAGGGTCAATATACAGCAAAATATCACAAACATTAACAAGATAGACACAATAAAGACAATGGAGAAACTTGGAAACATTTCCGAACCTAGTTATAACGGATCACGTCTGCAAGAAAGCCCCAACTTCTCAAGTATAAATGAGACTCTAATGAATATACTGAAGCTAGAAGTACAATCAGGAAAGACTCTCAATATGTACTCGATTATGATTGTTTCTTCGACAGTATTGGAATTAATCAAACATTACCTCATTTTGAAATTTGCCAAAAACGCCTCAGTAAATCTGCACAGGAATATGATAGACAGTATTATATATTCTGTGATGTCGTTTTTCGACAATTATTTTATTGGGAATATTCTGAACAGATTTGTCCAGGATTTGACGCTTATTGATGAGCAGCTACCGTTTGTTTTAAATAGGCTCATTGGGGTATGTCCACTACCAACCTAGAAAACAAGGCTCCGGAACTCATATTAATATCACCAGCCGGCAGTGATTAGCTGAGGATTCGAAAGCTAATTACGCCGGTTGGACACCAGGGGTGACGTCACCCCTAAGAAGTGAGGCCTTGTTCCTTAGGTTAATAAACAGTACAATATCTTTCGTATAATTAAATCGGTAATAGATAATATTCTATGTATCATTTGTTCTGTATTTCAGAGTTGCTTTGCAGTTGGTGGTATAATAATTTTGATAGCAGTTGTGAACTGGAGATTCTTCGTTCCTTCCTTGGTATTTCTGGGGTATTTAGTCTTTTTACGAAGCTTTTATATGCCAACTGCCAGAAGCTTGAAACGTCTTGAATCGGCTAGTAAGTATAATCCTATTAGTTTATGCCATAGTTTTTATATTCGGATTTTATAAATAACTACCTGTAGTCAATATTAACGATAGTCCCTAATAATGCCACGAGGGAAGTGATTGAACTGTCTAGGGTAGTTGCTATCTAATTCGATCAGCTAGTGTCAATGAGGGCACGCTTACATCATAAATTATTTGTACTGCGGAAGGTCCAGGTGTAGGATGTTTAATGGACGATGATGGTCCAGCACATGCACGGAGTGGCAGGCTATGATGGCTGTTCTTTAACTGAAAGCAATGCCATCCAGTTATTATGTTATAAAATAAATTGCCTTCTGAAGTCTCACCTGCCTCTGATTACAGTGGTGCAGTAAACGGAGGGTCGTCTAAGTCGTCTCCTTGCTCATCGTGGTCGTTGCTCATCGAAGTGAGTTTAATGCAGTTTTCACAAAAGTTGGGAAAAATTGCCTTTAACGACTGACGATGGCAACCTTATAAATCGGTCTAATTTGGAAATTAGGGAGGTCATTCGACGCAGAATTTAATGCCTTTCAACTTTAAATATAGTGATATTTCTATACGATACATCATTTGCAACATATGAGCGGAGAACTTGAAAAGCTTCGATTTTTTTTGTGTTTTTCAGCAAACTTCAGATTCGTATTGAGCACCTCAAAAACATATAATTCCGTTGAAAAATCTTCTAGTGAACTCATGTTACCGTAACACCACCATTTGATCCGGCTATAATGGCAATCCGGATTTGTAACAGTCCGAAAATGTATTTGTTAATATTGGCACCTTCGCCAAAATTTACACAATAATATGTTCATTCGTTGTTGCTTTTTCTGTAAATTCTGGTTTGCGTTGTCTACGTGACAACGTCTGTCCGCCCGCCCTTTATGCATTGCAAGGGCTCCGTAGTCTTCATGCGAATAGGAGAGCACTGAGTGCGCTTTATGCAAGCTCTGGGGTCTTGTTAGCGTCTAGAAGTGTAGAAGCTAGCCGCGGCTGCGTGTCTTGATTAAACTATTTCTAGGTGTGAATATGGGACTCATATAAAGCGGCTTTGGGACATTCATGGCGCTTTCTCTGATTCGGCTGGTTTTAGCTGGATGTTTTAGCTGGATGGCGATCTACTTTTCTGTAAGTCCTACTGAGATTGCGTGGCTCCTGGGTGGCAAGGGGCTCCTGGTATGGTTGCGGATGGGAGATGTCTGCTCCAACAGCTGCATTACTTCTGCTGTATGCGATCTGGTTGATCCCTTTGTAGGACTGGCTCCTCTGTGGGGTCGCTGTTAATCAGGGCTGATATACGGCTACTTGGTACCTGATTGTCTGGTAAAATATTCATCATGATGAGGGTGAATGCTGATGGCTCAATCTACATAGCCCTGGAGAATGGAGAAATAATTTGATGTCTTGATAGCACCGTCTTAAGTAGAGATCTGCATAGACCTGCTGGAGCTGCCCATCTCAGTCACTGGTTTTACACCTGGGGAGGTCTTTCAGGGGTGATGTTCAGAGTCAACTAGATTTCCTAAGCGGCGCGACGTAGCCGGTCAGTTTCATAAGCTCGTAACGGCGTGCTTGTATCTACTGAAAAATATGACTTTATTCCGTTATTCTGGAGGAGGACATTTCAAGTTGCCGATTTTCAGGGCCTCGACTATCATGATTAGATTACTTGTTTAGCTGCATGATTGCCATTATACACGAGTACTGCTATGCTGAAGAATATTATCTTAGTGCTTGAAGATCTAATCTAGAAGAGGGTTGTGAATCTCGGACACGGCTGGACTGAAGAGGGACTGCTGCGGGTTGCTTAGGAATCGCCTGATTCCCCTGAAGATTTCCTACAAGTGACTTCTCCGTGTCGTAAAATTCCAGGCTGCACGTTGCGCTCCATGATCCCTAAGGCCTTGTTTTAAATATTTGGGGCCCGACAAATTATCGTTTCTTTATTTGTTATGGTTTATTGATGTTTTATTGTTATGATTTATATTGACTTTTATTGGAATTTATTGCCCATTCTTTATTTCCATTTAATTTTAATTACTGTTAATTAAATAAGCTAGTGATTATTATCTTTAGTTTATTATGTTTAGCTTTTATATTTTCCTGATAATTTATGTTTTTATTCCTCAGCTCGAAGTCCAATTATAGGCCATCTAAACGCATCCATGGAAGGACTGACGACGATTAGAGCTTATAAAGCCCAAAGTATCTTGAAGGACGAATTTGATAGGCATCAGGATGTATACACCTCAGCCCATTTTACATCATTTTGTGCCAAGAGGGCCTTTGCGTTTTATATGGATCTATCATCTGTGTTGTTCTTAGGCCTCATCATCGGGAGATTCTTGTTCTTTGACATGGGTAAGTTTGGATTGCAGTTTGGGGTTATCGTATTATCATGTTCCTGATTAATGTTGAATTGAATGCATGTTTATTGCTTCTTAAAACAATGAAATTGTGTATAATATGAGGCTTCCGACATAACAAATACATAACAGTAAATTTGAAAAATAAAAAATTACAGATTACAGTCTAATTTGTTTATATTGCATATTATTATATTATATAATATATATATATATATAGTGAACTGTCATCTGTCAACTGTCATCTGTCAACTGTCCGGCTCATTTTTTTAATGTCAAACATTAACATAGTGAAATTATCGGAATCTGAATTCTTATTTTATATATTTATGCTAGGATTTAATGCCAACAAAATAACAATAATAATTGTTGATATTAAATATGGTGTTATAATTATTGAAATTTTATATGAATTTCTGTTTTTATTCCAGGCACTGAGGCTGGTGATGTGGGCCTGGCTATAACTCAGGCGGCAGGTCTTGCCATGACCGTCCAGTGGGGTCTTATGCAGTGGGCCGAGGCCGAAAGTCTTATGACGTCGGTTGAAAGAGTTTTAGAGTACACTAATTTGGACAGAGAAACTATGTCAGGCATTGAAATCAAAGACTGGCCTAGTAAAGGGGAGATAAACTACGTAAACGTATCGCTTACATACTCAAACACTAACGAGAAGGTATTGAAAAACCTGTCGTTTACTGTAAAATCGAAACAAAAAATTGGAATAGTCGGACGAACGGGCGCGGGAAAATCTTCAATAATATCAACATTGTTCAGACTCTACAACTGCGAAGGACAAATATTTATAGATGACGTAGAGATAAAGACGCTGTCATTAGAGTTCCTCAGGCAACATATTTCTATAATCCCTCAGGATCCTATTATGTTTGCTGGTACAATAAGGAGTAATATAGATCCGTTGCGGAAGTACACCGATGAAGAAATTTGGAAAACAATTCACAAAATTCAACTAGAAAATATAATACCTAGTTTAGATTTTATAATAACAGATAATAACTCCAACTTTAGTACGGGGCAGAGACAACTGATTTGCTTAGCCAGGGCAATAATTAGGAAAAATAAAATAGTCGTTTTAGATGAGGCAACGGCTAATATGGACCCGGAGACTGAATTTCTAATACAGAAGGCGATTGTAGAAAACTTCTCTGCCTGTACAGTTTTTATAATAGCTCACAGGTTACAGTCGATTCTGGATTGCCATAAAGTTATTGTTATGGAAAAAGGAGAAATAGTGGAATATGAAGACCCTCTTACTTTAATGGAAGACAAGTACAGTATGTTTTCGAAGATGCTGAAAAACGCTGGTTTGACGCAGAGCTAGACTACACAAAAATAATGCCTGTACATACTTACATCCGGATTAAGTACTTATTTTTTAAATCCTCATTGTATTTAATTTTCGTGTAAAATACTTAATACATG
Organism: Tetropium fuscum; assembly: GCA_964058915.1. Taxonomy (NCBI): domain Eukaryota; kingdom Metazoa; phylum Arthropoda; class Insecta; order Coleoptera; family Cerambycidae; genus Tetropium; species Tetropium fuscum. The sequence goes on from CAXKVY010000920.1 coordinate 267,494, forward strand.
TAAATATTTTTCCTATGAGTTTCAATATAATATATAATTACGACTTCGCATGTGTAAGCACATTACTGAAATTCAAGGGGTATAAGAATGAAGCAACTGAACATGTGAATCTTCACTGACATTTCAGTCATTTGTATAGCTTGGTTTGTGTGATCAGTGATTGGTGAAAAAGTATAATGTACAAATCCTGCTGAAAAGTGCATATTTCACACTCTTATTCGCTATGTGTATGTATACGGGTGGCGCCCCCTTCAAAAAGCATTATTTGTATCCACTTTTATACATTGACATACATGATGAATATAGTAAAAAAATTGTGTTGTGTTGAATTGTCGTTAATTTCCTGAACTCTTTCGATATTTGAAAAGTGAACTCACTAGGTACGCTGGCGGCCATTTGAAAGTGCACGATTTTTTTTGATATTGTAATGTGATCTTTTTATATTTCCTTTTGACGCTTATTTGAAACTTCAAACAAATGTCAGTAATTAACTCCGTAATTTACAAACCACTTTATTAGTTTTCAAGTTTTAAAATGCCGCGGTTAACTGAACCTGAAAAAATGCGAGCTGTTACATTGCTCGAAAATGATTGGTCATTACAGGCAGTTGCAGATGAGCTAAATGTGAGTAAAAGTTGCATATTCAAACTCAAACAAAAATGGAATGCAGTAGGAAACGTTCGCTACGTCCATGGCGGAGGGCGTCCTAAAATAAGCACTGTGGAGCAAGACAACCTCTTCCTAGACCATCTTAGAACGAATCCCTTTGAAACAACAGTGACGGCCTGTTTCGAAACGGAGTTTCCTGGATCTGTGAGGTCTGCAAGGCGGCGGGTGAAGGGTTCAGAGTTACGAAATTATGCGGCAGCAAAGAAGGTATTTTTGGAGCCAAGGCATAAAGAACAACGTCTTAATTTTGCGAACCAGTTTGTCGGTAGGCCCGACGACTTTTGGAATAATGTCATATTTTCCGACGAAAAAGTTTTTCAGGCATGTAATGATGATTCCATCCGCGTCTACCTACCTCAGAATTCGAGGTATGAAGAGAGGTATATTAAACCTACCGACCGGAGTGTACGTTTTTGTCATAATGACACATCACATGAACATCAAATTTCAAAGTCAGTTTTACAAAGATCAAATATAACGAAATCTGATATAAGAGTCGTGCACTTTCAAATGGCCACCAGAGTACCATACGTTACATATTTTTTAAACAGTTTATGAAAATTAAAATTTATATTTGGAAAAATAGTATGTTTCCTAACTAGTGCTGGAAAATTTCTCCCTCACGCAAATTTTGCTAATTCTTGAAAACTTGAAAAACGCTCTCATCCGGTCTGCTATAGGCGGCGTTGCCGCTTTTAACTATAAAAATAAATATTTACGGAATTGCCATATGAAAGTAGACGAGAATAAATGTAAAATGGCTAACATCTTGACCTATGCTATATTATTGTATGCATAATAATTCTTTTATGACATTCATAAATAATACATACAACTTTTATGTAGTATTATGGAATTTGATATTTTATTTGAAAATTGAGAAATTTGAGAATGACAGCATTGTACATGTGGCAATAGCATTTGTTTCTTTAGGCGATCAGTCCACTTCCTATATCTCTTAGAACTACTGTAAGAAGAAACATTTGTACTATAAATTTGATTTTATGACTTGATTTTTTCATTTGCAACGCTGTCTGCTCGTATAAGCAAATTTCATTGACTTTCGTTCTCCTATTAATGTTTAATAGTCTCGTTTATTGAATAGAGTTCGCCTGTTCTATTCTACAAACGTTCCTGTTCCAATCGCTACTTGCTTTAGCATACACTATACATTACTATACGCATTTTACTTCGCTTCGTTTATTCATTCAACTAATTTGTTCCTGTTCCTATCGCTGCTCTGCTGTACGCAGATCCTGTTACACTCAGTTTTTATAAACAAAACTCGTTATTGTTTCCATCCCAATTGCTGCTTCCAACAGGTAACGTAATTAAATGTCAAATACCATGTATGTTCACTCTTCCGAGAACCACAAACCTCTCAGAAGATCCCATTGCCGACCTAGGCGCCTCTTCGTACCAAGTCTACGGCCAACCCGGAAGCCAACCTCCGAGCTCAAGTCGAATGCGACGAGACACTGGACGAGACATTGGACACTGTCTAGCCCGCTAAAAGAGTCTTCAGATTGCCAGTCAGAATCCCTATTATTTTAATACAATTTCCAAGTGGTCCAGGTAACGTCCCTAAGACACTTGACTCTACGCCAACCTTAGACGCTTCGTTGTAGATTTCCCTAATTACTAGCCACAAAAGTAATAGCTACGAGAATATATTTCCAAGAAGGACGAAAACCACATATTAGCTACTGACGCCTCGTTGAAGACTCTGCAAATGGCGCTCACATCTCTAGCTACAAAAGTAATTCCTACGAGCATATATTTCCAAAGCAGGAAGAAAAACCACATAATCAGCCACACCTCGTCAGAAAACTCTGGGCAAACGGCGCTTCTATCAACAAATTGTAGTCCAGAGCCAATCTATCCGGAGGGAGGAATCCAACTAAAGAGGCCTGTTTAGTACAACACTCCATTTAATTTTTACTGAAAACTTACCTCTTAAAATCCTTCGCATCAATGTAGAAATGCCCCGTATATTACGGATATTATAGGCGAAGTCGACTCCTTATTTAGTTCTAACATGTTTGAGTTTTAACATTTGTCGTTTAATGTGTTCTTGCAGTGAGTCTATTTTCTCGAAATGTTTTCTGGTTATTTTCAGATTCGGGTGGTCCCTTTTCCTACTGAAGACTATGACCTACATCTTTGTCTCGTTAACTCGTAGCCCCCAGTTTTTGTAATAGTTTACGATTGTCTTCGTGTGCTGTTGCATGAGTCTTTGTAATAGTGGTAAACTTCGTGTCGTCGCAATTGTCGCAGTATCGTCATCGTACAATGCAACAGTAGTAGTAGTCCTATGGTCTGTTGGGTTAGGTATGTCGTGGGTGTAAAGATCAAAAAGTGTGGCTCCCAGGGACGAACCCTGCGGGAGTCCAGAAAACACTGGGCGGGGTAGGGAGGAATCCTTTCTGACTGTTACTACGAAATGGCGGTTAGAAATGTATGATTGTATTATTTTAATAATACGTATCGGATAGTTCGCGACTTGTAGTTTATATAACAGTCAAGGATGCCAGACTTTGTCGAATGCCTTTCGAGGTCTAGGGAGACAACCCTTGTGAATTGACCTCGATTCAGGTTGGTGGTAATGATCTCACAGATGCGGAACAGCTGTTGGTCGGTTGAGTGGTAGGGCTGGAATCCGTATTGGAATTCGTTCATAACATTATTTGCTCAACATATTTTCCAACACTCGGGATTGGACGAGGCTATCGAATTACTTGCTTATGGACGGTAAAAGGTTGATTGGGCGATAGCAAGTTGGAGCGGTGTGGGAGTTTTAGGTTTATATATAGGGACGACCGTGGCTGTTTTCAAATATGTAGGATAGTGGGTGAATCGCAAACAGGAATTAAAAAAGTTAATAAGGAACATTACTGCATGGAGCGGACCTTTCTTAAGGGCATAGCTAGGAATATTGTGAAGACCGGATGTTTTTCTCTTTTGTGTGGCTTTGATGGTCCCATATATGCTTTGAGTCTTGTTTAGTGTCTCTATGAGTTTTAATGTTTTGTTACTGTTTGTTATTTGTTATTTCTATTAGGTTTGGTGTAAATTGATTAGCAAATTGTTGAGAAACGCACTCGGCCTTCTCCAAACACGACAGTGACTACTGTTGGTATGGGTGGGCGAGTTTTCATGGCCATTCTGGGGAAGAATGGTCATGGGGATCGGGGTGGGCTTCTATAGTTTCTTTCAACTTTTGGTCGCGGAATTCCGCGATTTTGTTTTTAATGGTATAAGCTTGTTTATGTGAACTTGCGTTCGTTCCTTGATCAAGTTTATAATGGACGTGGTACGGGATGGGTGATCAAGTAATTTCCCAATGTTTTCTGCTGGATGTCAGTGCAGTCTGTATAGTCTCGGTTATTTTTCGTGCCACCCCTTCGATGTCCTCAACGCTTGCACACTTGGGGTTGGCTGTTATATTACAGTTAATATAATGTGATGTCTCGTTGGGTGTTCTTATTGTTTTTGTTGGAATTGGCTTTAAATTTATCACTATCTGTGTTGCAGTGTGATCGCTTCTTATGTCTGGTATATCTCTTAGATTTCTTGTTCTGTTGATATTATTTGTTATTATTACGTCTAATTATGTTATTAGACATTTGTCTAGTCGGCCATGTCGGCGGTATTAATTTTAAATTAGGATGTTCTTGCAGGTTTTTATATAGTTTCTTTCCTCCAGGGTTCTCTGAGTTATTGATCATGTTCCAGCTTTTGTGCAAGCAGTTGAGATTGCCGAACAGTAGGTATTTGTCGTTTGTTTCTCCTAATTTGTCTATGACTAGCGCTAAGTTAGGTGGTTTATATGCTGATATTATTGATATGTCCTCATCTTTGGTATTCAGCGTTACTGCTGCCACTGCTTCGAGGGTGTTTAATTGGGGAAGGGATGTCCCTATTGCCAGGAGCACCTAATTTATGAATAGGCACATAATATCTAGCAGATCTAACTACGACTATACGTAGTTTACTATCATCGAAGATAAATATTTGTAAAGTATATATTCATTGCATTATTGTGATACTGTATCACATCACACGTGATAACTACAGCGCTTATTTTGAGGGTACCTAATTTGCTAGTAAACTGATATTAATTTTAACTGAATTGGCGCACTTTTAAAACAATGTAGGTACTCCTTGAGCCAAAGTATAAATCTTATACTTTGGTACTTAATAAATAAAATAGGTATTAATATTATATCATCTCATGGATACGTAATACAACGCGAAATACGTTGCTTGAATTAAAAAAAAGTATAATATTTGATTTCTTAAGCTGTCTTATCTACATATGCATGTTCATTCACATGTCAAAACGGATTGTTGTGATAGTTATATACTAGCAGATTTATTACTACATTTATGGTAGGATTTGTAGCTACTTATATATTATATAAAATTAAGACTGTAAAACAGGTAGTTTGCCATATTCCTGCAGTGATTTTGGTTAGTTTATAAGTTTCAGGTTTCTGTATTGTTCAAAATGGATCACTGTGGAAAGGTCGAACGGAAGGCAAATCCCAGGGAGAAAGCAAATGTGTTGTCTTTGCTGACATTTTTGTAAGTATGATACACTTTCATAAAAGCGAAATACATTGGTTATATTATACTTTTTAATGAACTAGCTAATATTTTTATAAATATTCGGAAATAAAATAAGACCAATTAAGTTTCTTATCAATAATTAATACATTTTAAAGTGTAATAATTATTAATAAAAACACTAAAATAGAAAGTGAAAAATCTTTTCTTTAAATTAACAACAAATTTATAGCTATATCTAAAATTATCCTTGGGTAATGTGACGACTCATTTAAATGAATAAATACATTTTATACCAAGATGCGCTAGCAATAAAAGCAAATATTACAGGGAACTGTGAGGCAGGCAAGGATCCCAGAAAAACAGAAAGAAGTTTAACTCTCGTAAAACACACAGTGGCTGTTGCAGATTTTGCATTAGAATTAAATATTAATATTTTATTGCAGAGCCATTCATTCCCTTAACACTATGCAATCTTGTTGGCATATACAAGAGTATCACTTCTAAATAAACAGCTTTAGATTAGCATTAAGGTTAATGATTAGATAATTTGTCTGGGTGCACTATACGCGTGTTCCTAGCTTGACGCAGTCTTGAGTTTTTGGAAAATACATTGGTAACTTTTAAAACCGATTTTGATATTATTTTATTCAGGGGTGATCTAAATGTTGATATGCTAAACAGTAATAGATTGTCCTATAAACAGCTTGTTGGATTTTTTAGCAAATATTTTTCAAATGAATTAGTATGTCACTAAAAGTTAAAATACTTAGGTATTTCTGATCATCGTTTAGTTAAAATTTCAAAAACCTAATAAATAAATGTTATCGTAATCAAAGGTTTCCTGATATTTTATCAGTTTGTATTTAACCCTGTTTCTGCCGACAATGTGCAACGTATTTTAAATACAATTAAATCAAATGCAACAGGTGCTGACCACAAGGATTTAAAAATGACGACTAGTACACTTAATTAATTATATTACCTACATTTTACTAAATGTCTCGTTGCAGGTACTTTTCCAAAATTAATTAGGCAAAATATCATTTTGCCTACTATTTCACAAAATATGGTTATAGTAAAATAAAATAAAAAGCCTTCACACGTTCGCAATTGGGTTTATATCTGGAATTTTTGCTGAAGGCAAAATATCTTGATATTCGTCAACTCCCTTACTAATGGTGCTATATTTTAGCATTCTCATAAATCTGGTTAACTGAAAATATAGAAACTTTTGAAATATTAGAATGATAAATTCAACATCTTTAGGTCTGATCGTAACTTGAGAGCTACAAATTGTACAAAAACGGTAGGGTTATGTTAGCTATTAATCCTGGCATACTCGCGGTAGATTTAAAAATTAGGCAATACAGATTTTAAATTTATAGCATCTCTCGATATCATTGGTTATCAAATATCAATAAACCCCTATATTTATTTACTATTTATATTCTTCGTAATCCTGATAGCTCTGTTGATATTTATAAATATTTGTTTGACGCCTTCAGTTCTCTTAATTACTTACTTCATTCTGATATTCTTCTTCTTGGGGAATATAATATTCCAGACTATTACTGTGGCTGTGATTAACTTATTTTGTATAACAAAATTTTTAACTGATGCTATTGATGGTGGTCAGATGTAATTGTCACGAATTTACACGACATTTTGTAAAATAGCTTTGACAAAATCGACCATGGTATCCTATTAAACAAATTGACTGCGTACGGTTTTACTCAAAACAACATTTCTTGAATCTTACTGTTCGAATTCAGCGTGTAGCTTGTCATGGCTGCAACCAGTCGAAGTGTCTGCCAGGTCAGGTGTTCCTCAAGGATCCATTTTGGGTCTCCTTTTCTTTGTTCTGTTCATAAATGACATTGTTGCAAATTTCAGAAAAAATTAATTGCTATAAATAATTTTTGAAAAAAAATTATATTTAAATGTTAGTAAATGTAACGCAATGTCTTTTTCCATGAAAAAGTCTTTGTCATCTTTCGGTTACCGAATTGATAGTAATGTACTTGCAATAGTCATGTCTTTCAATAATGCTACCATGCTACCTCAAAAGTCGTACCGTTTTATGTCAAAGGCCTACACACCTCTTTGATTTATCATTAGAAAGAGCCGTGGCTTCGAAGATACTCAAAGATATACTACCTCTGTCCGCTCTAAGACTGAATATTCCTCGACGGTTTGGTGTCTCAATTACGCCACTGGTGTTGCTAATTTGGAAGGGATTCAACGCATATTCTTAATATATACAATGTTTAAAGCCGATGGAGTATATCCTACTATTATTCCACAGACGTAGAAAAACATATTTACTTTTCTTATATAAAGTAATCCACAATAATGTAAACTGTGATAAAATTTTAGGTATGTTAAATTTTCACATTCCCATATCTGGAGTAAGACAGTCAAATGTTTTCTATTTGCCTAATTCCCGAACCAATATTAAAAAAATATCTCGTTTACATAATATGTGCAATATTTATAACAACATAACATGTGAAATCGACATTATGGTCTGTAATATCTCTTCAATTAAAAGACTTACTTAATATTCACTTTTATTACTATGGGTTTTTTCAATAGGGGTATCTGTTTCAAAAATATGTGGTCTTGAAATGTCGCAAAATGTAAGTTTTCACCGAATGATAAATTTTTCCGGTTTCTAACTTTTGATTTAGGTTATGCAACTGAACCAAATTTGAAGTTCATTCTACGCAGAATTTAACCCTCTCTCTCTGATATAGAACGGAATGACATTTTCCGTCCGATGCACCGTTTTCCAGCTACAAGCAACGCTGGACAAATGTTCAAAAATTTCGCTGTTTTTAGCTCCCAAAAGGGGTGATGCAAACTCAGATTATACGCGCTTAGGACCAAAGGAAGGTACTATAACGATTTCCAGGTTACTATAAATTAATTCCACGGTAGATTCTAATTTGACTTTCTAAGCTGTACCAATTTTTCTATTTTTTGTGATTTCCTATTCTGTAATTGGGTCCTGCAACCTGTTGAATAGTGAAAACAAAGTCATTACTATAATATTTTATTATACACTGACAAGTGTATCATTTCTTATATGTTGAAATTAAATTTACCTTCACATTCAGCGAAGATGTCATAAAAAATGTGAAGAAAACGGCATCAGTTTGATTGCTTTATTCGTAACCCATCTGTGCCAGCCCTTAGACGTTGGATTTTTAGACATTTAAAATCTGCGTAGGGAACTATTTGTACTGAGTGGAGACCGTAAAACAAGACATAATATAGCTTACGTCATTTATTACTAGGTACATCTTCATTCAAAATATTTTATATTGTATATAACAAATCACATGAAACTCATAAATTAAAGAACAAATGACACAGCAAATAAAATAGGTATGTGAATATTGTGAATGGAGTGAACTTAACTTTAGTAGAAACATACTTGTGTAAAACAAATGCTTAATCATTTTATAAATAATAGAGGTTGATAAATGATATCTAGAATATTATTTTAATTTAATTATGTAACAACTTTATTAGCTGAAATTAAATGTTTATTAATATTTATGATTTTACTTTTTATCATCACTCCCATAGCCTACTGTTTCTGCCAGTTTCAAAAAAAGACGTCATTTATTACAAAAGTTAAACGAGTTACAAAATACATTTGTTGAGGAATGTAGTATCATTGGATTCAGAATATTATGCATAATTCAAAAATGCAATAACATACAGATCTATTTGATCTATTGAGAAGAGTATGTGATCTATTTAGAAATCGAAAGTTAGTGTTCCGGTGAAAGTGAACAAAAATCACTTATATGTCAAAAACTGCTGCTTATTATGTGTATAGAATTTCTCCAATTTTAATCAAATATCTTAAAAACTAAAGGAGGAAAGGAGGTAGTACCATGATCCTGTTACACCCGGTATTAAGTTACGAGATACGTTCTACGAGATATTGTTCTGTACGAAATATTATTAGGAATATTAATATTATTTACTTTTTTTCTGAATTTTCTGTTACTTTGAAAAGGGAAACCGTCTTATAAAGGCAGTAATGAGTTGAATTTTCTCCTGGAAAAGGTAAATTATCATAATTTACGTGATGCGTTTTATTTCGTTGCGGGAACCTATTGAAATTTGGTAGCGGGACTGATGGCCTTTGTTGGTTAAAATTCTGATTCGCCCTATTTTGTGAAGTATTCTGGTTCGGCTGAAATAGTTTCTGAAAGTTAGGACCAGGTGAATTTCTTTGTGGATAGCTGGGATTTTGTCTTTGTTAGAAATTTTGTCATGTGCGACATGCACTAATAATATGAGAGTTGAAATTCTCTCCTGACTCAGTAGCTGAAAGCATATCTTTCGGATTGCCAGCTCTAATTATTTGCCCAAGTCTAGGTTCTAGACCGGCAAAAAGCCTGTTAAGCGTCATCCTTTCAAGCTAGATCAGCTAGCGCCGTTTTTTGTTCGTGTAACAAAGCTTATTTCTGAATGCATGAATGCATTTTTGCATGAGTATTTGTAGACGCGAGATAAAAGTTAATGCTGATGCATTTGGCAATTGGTATATAAGTTACAGATCTTAAATAAGAGACGTAAGGTCTCGCGAATCACCAAAGTACGTTGTCAACAAATGTTTTATCTCACTCCACGTTGCTGGATTTACTGAATTTCTTAGTTCGGCGACTCTGCCACGTAATTTATTTTTCACATCGACAGTTAAAAGTAACTTGTGGACAACAATGGCTATGCTGAAGGCGGTGTTGCAAGGATTGAGAAACTTTTGTAAAAAGATCTGATTACCATCGTAATCAGGAATGATTGAAAAGATTTCAAATAACCTGTAGGATTAGACGCTGTTATAGTAGCCTAGATTTTATTTATTTTCCAAATATTCTTTGAAATGTTTAAAAATTAGTGACATACGATTAAAAATTTATGTTTAATTCAAAGACCTTGACGATATATTTTTTTGTTTCAGATACACAGGAAAGCTATTTACAAAGGCATTTAAAAAGGACCTGGAAGAAGATGATTTGTATGAAGTAATAAAATGCTGCCGTGCAAAACAATGTGGCGACAAGTTAGAAAAGCAATATCATATAGAAAAAAAGAAAACGAAGCCGTCTACGGTTACACTATTATGGAAATGCTACGGCACTAACTATGTATTGCTAGGATTAATACATTTGGCTTTTAGACTTCTTAACATGTATGTATAAAACGTGGTAAATTTTCAGCAAGAATTAAGGGTCTTTCATATTTTGTAACCGTCTCTGTAACATTTTTGCTTTTGAGATGTTACAAGGGGCTAAAAAACAAACCCCAATAATATTTTTCATCAGAACTTTAAACACGTCGACATTTCTTTATTTAAAATTTATAGTCAATATTTATATTCGTTATGCAAAGGCAGCCTCAACCTGCAACGTTTTTATCTATTGAGTTTTCCTCAGAACATTTGTAGTTTTCTCACAAAAAAATTTTATTATACACACACCCTTTCAAACAAATTTACTGGAGTTATTATTCGGGGAAACAGTCAAGTAGGCTGCTGGCAAATAAAGTCATGACCCCAAGTCAATACTTGTCATTATCAGAAAAATAATTTTCTTTTCTTTTCATTCCCCATACACCTTCATGTATACCTTACCGGTTTCGAGATATGATGTTGAGAAGTAACATTTTTCAGATCGCATGAATGGCCTCGGTCGGTGTGCAGCTGTTCCATGTTGTAGAGTGTAGACCCTTATCTGTTTCCGCAAACTTGGCAGCATCATATCTAGAAAAAGAATTTATTTATAAAAACATAATTATATAGGCTTTGCCGTTTGCGCAGTAGGAAGAGAAAAAAATGCGGAGATACAAGTTGCATACCTAAATTTGGCTATTTTTGCATTTTTACACATATTCAGCTGCATATCTCAAGAACAGTTGTTAAGCATATTTACGTCACATATTTTTTCCCAACTCAATTTTGCGAAGAAAATTGAGAGACAAAAAAGGTCAAAGTAGTTCAGTTAGCTGCAAAATTTCAGTAATTCCTAAAGTATAACAATTTAGGTGTAGGTTTTATCTATTCCATTATGATAGATACTCTATGGACAAATGGTAGCAAAAAAATTTACATTTCGTCTGATTAATTTCCGTAATTTTATTGGATATTATTTATTTTTAGCATCTTGGAGCCCGAGGCAATTGGAAAACTGGTATCGTACTTTAGGCCGCATCAAACAGTGTTAACATTACACGATGCCATGTACTATGCAGGGATTATGATAGGACTCAAATTGCTACATTGCTTTTATTTTCAAAATTACTTAATTTATCTGCAACAGCTGGCAATCCAAATCCGAACGGCATTTTGTTCTATAATTTATAGGAAAGCTCTCAAATTGACACCGGCTGCATTGATGGAGATAAGTTTAGGTAATTATTAACCGATTTTGTATAATATACTTTATTTAAATTGGTAATACTTTGTTCATATATGTTTTAAATTTATTTTTATTAATATAATAAACGTCATAACGATTATTCATTGTAGACGAACTTTAATGTGGATCAGTGTCCGCGTATGATTTAAAATTTATCCTAAAACTACTATTTATATCTAAATTACGGTCACGGTCCGATGCAGTGGAACATTTATTTGGATTAATTTTCCCTGTGCACATTTTAAATAACAAAATTGTGTATCTAGCGCAATCAATTTGATAATTTTTTAGCATTTTATAGACCTAAATAAGAGCTTTGTTTTTTATCTGTCATACACTCACAGCCAAAAGTATATAAGAGCGCTTTTGTCTAAATATTTCCTGATGATTTAATATTAAAATGTAAAATACAAAAATTTATTGTTTCGAAATATAGGCGACTGAAGAATGATAAAAGTATAAGATTTTAAAAGACAACAATCAATAAATACACTTAAACTATGATTAGGAAGGGTCATGCCATTATCTAACACATTAAATCAAGTGCAAATGAAATATGAATATATAAAATTGCAACAATCTTATCATAATAGCTGCTACTGCAAGTTCACTACAAGAAATAAAGATGAAAGCACCTAATAATCATTATTCAAACACAGAATATTTTTACGTTATGTCGTCGATAAAGTGACTTGTGATTTTCACATATTTTCGTTATTATTCTGCGACCTCTATATGCCTTCCATGACTATAGATCTGTATTTTTAATGCATGGAAAGTGATAAAAAGGGTAGGGTTTCTCTTATTTATGAATAATCAATACTATTAAAAGTATAGAAGTGTTTTGCAAATGTCATTCTTGCACATTCTATTAATCATTCCATTGTCTCTCTGATTTTCGAAATTGCACTTATCGTCCTACCAAATTTGATTAAATAACTTAACCCTCCTTTGCGAGGGTGGATTGAAAATTACGTACACGGGTGAGAGCTTTCAAGATCATAGCTGTTATATAATATAAAAACATTTTTTTTTATTTAAAAAATGCGATGGGCTATTTTTTAGAGTACCTCTTGTCTTTTATATAGATTTTGGAACAGATTTTGAAGGATTGGAAGGCTTTTGATAAAAAAAATTGTGTGTGTATTCATGGGCGATGAACCGGGAGTCCTGATCCGATATTATAACTTCTGGAAAACGAACTATGGAGTTCTAGCAGTCATCGGGGCAGCTTCTTGCTGCCGGTGGGTTTTGACTACCGCATAGACGCGACACCTTTTCACGTATTGCCGGAAGTAACTTGCCGTGGTCGCAACTTTCTCCAGTGGAAGTATTGAACGATTTTTCCGACAATTTGGGTTACCTCGGGATGGTATTCTTCGTGATTATCTTGATAGGCGTATTCTACGTTTGGTTGGAGTTTTATGGGCACGACTAGCCGTTTTTCCTAGTTAGAGCGAAAATAGAGGACGTCTTCCACTACATAATCTCTAAGGAGTTTGACCTCCTTAGCGCTTAATTCGTTTCTCGCGATTTTCCTGAGTATTTTCCTGAGTTAGTCAGGTGACTGCGTTTCACCTTCTGGAACACATTCCCCATGTTTAAAAGGTTCACAGGTAACGTCATATCCATATTATGACGCTTATTCCAGAGTCCTTGAAAATATCTGACAGTATGGTCCAAACCTTGGGTCATTCTAGCAAGTCTAAGCCGCAACCAATCCGCGGGAGGGTAACTGTGCTATTTCTCGTTCAGATGCTGCTTCAAGCGTAACAGGGACGACCTTAAGGCCTAATACGTGGGTTTATGGTGGCTGAGTTATTTGGCCACGAGGTAGTAGATTTCTTGGTCTTCCGTGGTCAATAAACATGACTCTCCTATTTCTGGTTTCTGGAGTCTTAGTTCTGGTATTCTTCCGAACCAAGACTTGAATTCCTTTGCGATGCCCTTGTTCATTATTAGGTCTGCCCATTCAGAGGGGGTTGAGAGGGATTTCTGCTCGTTAGGTTCGTTAGGTTCCATAAAAGAAGGGGGGTCAGTCTCGTTCCTTTCGGTTCATGGTTTTCCGAACGTAATGTATTCCGACTCACGAAATCAGATAGTATTCCTGCAGGAACAGGGACCATCTGGTTAACTTGGCGTTTGCATTTTGGTATTTTCCTGAAACGGTTATCGGTTCTAAGTCGGGTTCAGTATCACTAATTCAATATTTTCATTAATTTTTATCCTCCACCTCCTCTCCACCTCCAAAAGCCACCCTCGCCTCCATGTGGTCTCCTTGCAAGTAAGCAAGAGCGCCGATTTTCCTTCTATTCCTTCAAGATTTTCCTTTAAAGACATGTAGTGGTAATTTGGTTCCTCCACCAACAATTCTTTACTCCTGCAAGCAAGGAATATGTTAAAGTGTTCAGAATGCATGAATTGTTCGAAAGCAAGTTCACTTTAATTGAAGTCTCTCATAATACCTCTCATAATATTTCTAGATTACTATCATCTAGAGTAACTCAGATTTGGGTCACTTTTAATGCAACCCTGTATTTTGAATTTTTGTCTTGAGTCGATTATCATACTCGCGTCTTCCTAAATGAAGCTTTCGCCTCAACAACTTTTTCGCTTCGCTTTTTTTCGCTAACGAGTGAAAAAATTATCACGGCAAGACCAAAAATTTATAGGCATTTTTGCGGCCACAGTTTAGGTATATGCAATCTTCTGAAAAGCAACTCAGTATATTCCCACGGGTGCAAATTGTCGATATCTGATAATAAATCACGAAAAGGCACAGCATAATTTGTCATTATGTAAATGCAAATTCATCTATCTATGTAAATCATATCCATAAACAATCACACGTGCTATCATTTTAAGTTTGTACACACATTCACGTTTATATGTACTCATATATTGTGAAATATGCTATTTTCATAAAGTAAATCCAACAGACTTTTTATAACAATGGAATTATAGTTGTTTTCAAAGGGATTTTGATAATACTTTCAGGGATCTTATAAAAAATGCATCATAAGAATAGGATATATTAAGTAGATATCTACTTTTACCTGTACTATAAAAACCTGATTTATGGTTTTACATAGAGCTCCTCATGAGTACTTTTTCGACTTAGCTCACAATGAATTCAATTCCTGTCAATAATAAATAAGAATATTAAAATGGCAAGCATTGTAGCATATTGATTAATATACAAAAAAGAAGGGAGAAATTGTGTAAAGGGTTTTTATGGTTTCATCGGTTTACTGGTCCCCTAAATAACATACATCAATACGAAAGTGTGCATATTCAGAATTTTGTCCATTCTGAATATGCACTGACCAATGACGAACATGACAGTATTGAAAACGAATTAAACCGAATTATTAGGTATAAGAATACCAAAATCTAATAACAAACCCTCGGAGATTGAGTCTTGAAACTGATGGGAACTTTACATGGATTAACCTGGGAACACAGACCCAGGTAGGGATGAGATTGAATGCTGTCTTCTCAAGAACCTACCAAGGAATGGCATTGTACAGCTCATTTACATTGTTAACGAGCTATTCTTCGATTACAGCACTGGCCACGAGAGTGGAAAAGTGATGTGGTAGTACCCACATCACTTGAACATGAATGCTCAAATGGCTAGCAGCTATTGTCCCATATCCTTGCAACTATTGTCCCATACTGGAGAAAATCATTCTAAAATGTATTGGTAATATATAAAAGGATATGGGCGTAGTTAGAGACGAGCGTCAGTTCGGCTTCAGGAAGGGTAAAACAATACCCAACAAATCGCACGAATAGTTAGCGATGTAAAGGTGCAGTACAACTATATCTTGCAATACTTCTTGATATCGAGAAGGCATTCGACACCGTCTGGATCTTGTAGTAATAATTAGCAAATTAGAAAAGTGTAAGGATTGGAAACTACTTCTCAAAATAATATGATATATCTTTAGGGGTGGGTGCCGCAAAGGTCGGTATTTGGGCCATTATTTATATTTTGTATGTACATGATCACTACCCCGTCAATTTATATCTATAAATGTCTTGCTTTTCAAAAAAAGAAATTTAGATTTTTTAAAACAATCATAATTACAGCAAAAAGAGTAATTTGAAAAATCAGCAACATACGCATGTATCACATTATTCAATTATTTGCCATAAGCTTAAAAACCACACATAGAAAATTTAATTTCATTTAAATCAAAAGTAGGAAATATATGTTAGTAGATGGTACCTACTTTTTATAGTATTAACGCATTTGTCAATAGGTAGATATGTTTGTGTTATTTGTATGTAGGTTCAGTGTTTTGAATTAGTTTGTTTGTTATTTACATCTATTTTTTTTAAATTTATTATACATATTGAATACGAATGATATAATTATTGCTTTTTAGGAAATATTATTACATTAATAACCAAGGATGTAATACAGTTTGAGAGTGCCATTTGGCTTTTCAACGATATGTGGATTGCCATTATACAAACTGTAGTCATTTGTTACTTGCTTTATGTGAAGGTAGGGCCTGCATCTGCGGTTGGTATAGCAATATTAATAGCAGTAATTCCATTACAAGGTGAGCAACGTTGATAAATAAGAATCAATCAACTAAGTGTTTACTGAAATAAATAAACATTTAATATAATCATGTATATATGCTGATAATTTTTAGCGCATTGCGCAGTTTGAAATCAAAAACTGTTATTTTAATTTTTTTAGTGTATCTCGGAAAAGTAATAAAATCTATGAGATTAGGTATTAACAAAAAGACCGACGAACGCTTGCAAATTACCCAAGAAACTTTATCAGCGATTAAGATAATTAAAATGTATACATGGGAGAAGTTCTTTGGAGAAAAAATAGACGTGGCCAGGAAGTAAGATTTGGTTATACCTACTTTTACAGCTCAAGCTCTGCCTCGGCTGCATCAAACAATAACAGTAAATGAGTTATTAATTGAGAAAAAAAAAATTTTAAAAATAGCCTGTTACTGTATTTTTATTGGCGGCAGCGGAGCTATCTAGATTATATATAGCTATATAGATGTCACACCATTATTTAATTGTTTCTTATAAATTTTAGGAGGGAGATGAAGCAAATGATAAAAACATTTTACCTAAAAGTAGTAATGATCGTAATAACACTTCTGTCGTCTAAAATTGGATTTTACGCACTTATTATCACTTATATCTGGCTGATTGATAGTGCTAGTGCCGAAGTCATATTTTATGTGATGAAGTGTTTTGAGACGCTAAGGCACACAATTGCTATTTCAATATCTATTGGCATGGCAAGAATAGCTGAACTCTCAGCATCCCTAAACAGAATAGATGTAGTGCTACAAGCAGAAGAACTCACTGAAGAAATCGAAAAACCTACTGATAAGCCTACTGTGCATATGAAAGACGTAACAGTTTGCATGAATGATAAAACTATACTGCACCAGATTTCATTAAGCTTAGAAAAAGGGCTTACAGTTGTAACTGGCCAATTGGGTTGTGGCAAGAGTTCTCTGGTAAAGTCCATACTGGGAGATTTTCCGTTGCGCGGGGGAATTGTCGAGACTCATGGTAGAAAAAGTTACGCGTCACAGGATCCTTGGCTGTTCCCTTCATCTATCAAACAGAACATTTTATTTGGGGATGCTTATGATGAGGGCAGATATAGGAAGGCAAGTATTTATATTAAAAAAAGTGATTTGGGGAAATTACTAGCAGAAGCAAAATTAAATTAATATACAATATACAATTTTAAAAAAACTATTCTAACATGATAGGCCACGCTTTAGTTGGTGCTAATCACTAAAAAAATAATAATAAGAAGAATAGTAATTATTTATATTTCGGTTATTATTACTGTAGTTCGTAGGCTTTCACGGCCCAGATCAAGTGTGACCGAAGCCAACATTGTGGAGGCAAATCGGCGCATAATTCTATGGGAAATCGTTGCCAAACTGAACATCAGTTACGGGAGTGTTCACCGGATCGTAACAGATGACTTGAATATGCGCCGATTTCCCTCCACAAAATTTCGGACAACCTCAATGTTGACTTCGTGGCGCGCGTGGCTTTCATTCTCAAACTTTTCACGGCTTCCAGAAAATTCTTTGTGCCACGCAAACACACGGGTTCTGGACAGAGTGTTGTCCCCAAACTGTGCCTATAACCGCCTCAAAATTTCAGTCGGATTCGCCCCCTCCTTGGCCAAAAACTTAATGATTATCAGTTGCTTCACGGAGATATGCACTTTCGTCTCACTCATGGTTCTGTTTCATACTGAAACGACTCGAGCGAATTGCAGTTAGTTCTCCCCTTTCCATAACAGTACAGGCCAGTGGCGCATCAACTCCTTTTGAGTCTTGACCCCTCAGTGATTAAAAAAAATCAGTTTCGTTTATATTTGATACACCTACTTATTTTTCCAATGTGTTTTTTATATAGATAGTCAATATTTTATATCAGTTCTTCGTGTTCCCATATTATCTCTAACATTTTCTATATTTGCTAGCTTAACTAATTTCAGCGGTATTTAAATAGTTTCTATCTCAAATTTTCACTTTCTGGACTCCTTGACTTATTTCCTCCTGGATTATTTTTCAGTTTTGAAATTATTTTATTAATATCACCATCTAACTATCTTCTTTATACTGGTTATGTGTTAAAGGGATATATAACGTCCTCATAGAGTAAATAGACGTAATCTGCACCATCTGGAGAGGAACTATTTATAAGATTAAACTATATGACCCCACTATACTATGCATGCTAAACTATACTCTTTTTGTTTCTATAGGTAGTGAAGGTCTGTGCATTACAGTACGATTTCGATCTACTACCGCATGGCGATGAGACCATCGTAGCAGACAAAGGTTTGAATTTGAGTAAAGGACAACAAGCACGGATAAACTTAGCCAGGGCAGTTTATAAAGAAAGTGAAATATATTTTATCGATGACTCATTAACTGCTCTAGACCCTCAAGTCCAGGATTTTATTTTCAACGAATGTATCAGAGGTTACTTGAAAGATAAGTTGTGCGTTTTGGTTACTCACAACAAAAAACATATAAGCAGTGCTGATAAGGTAATAATCCTCGATAGTGGGGCAGTGAAATTCCATGGGAAAAATCAGAATTTGTCGAATGACATTTTGTCTGCAATCGAGGAAGTTGAAGTCAATGATAAAGACGAAGGGGAAGAGAAGGAAATTGAGGCCGATCCTACCGAGACCACTAAACTTTTGGAAAGCGCTGCTCCTGTGAAAAGAAGAAGGGTCTATCATGAAATTAAGAAAGAGGGTAGCGTTAGTGCTCTAGTTTATGCTAAATACTTTCAATTTGGTGGCGGTGTCTTTTTCTTTAGTGTGATTTTGTTAACGTACATAATCTCACAGTTCACTGAAAGTTATACTTCCAAACTGCTGACCAATTGGTAAGTGACATACTTACTTTATTATGCTATGATACGTACTATATAACTTTAGAAATATGTATATCGATGGTTTAGCGCACACATATGTTAAGTGTACGTTTTGGTCAAACTGCCACCGCAACATAAAATAAATATTTTCGAAGTCTATGCAAAAAATCTAAACGCCCTATCGAATTTTAAACATTTTCAAATCTACCGCCCGCACTGCGTCGCCAACCCTCCTAAATCTGATATGGATGGGCCTAATCGGATCCGAAATCGGGTGCCATAATTATGCTATTGGCGTACCCGATTTTTTCACTCACCGCGATCTTTTAGAGTATTTTTCCCGAACCTATGCGAAAGGTATATGCAAAAAATAGATGATAGGTGGAACTAATTCCCACAAAGACGGGGATTGATTTTTTTAGTTCGTTGTTGGTATCTTTTTGACATACTAAAAGTCTAGAAAATGTGAATATGCTAATTGAAAAAATCTTTAGGCATCTATATTTTAATGATTTTAATTATAGGCATCTATAATTATGATTATAAACATGTATTGATTTCATTGACTTCAGGTAAATTTCAAAAAAGTAGTATCAAGTCTTTGAACTAATTCGTCTATATCAGTACTTAATGGCATAAATTATGTACTATTTCAATTATTAATTATAAAAAGTAAAAGGTATATATGTACAAGTTTTAATTTCCTTCGAAGAACACGAAACAAATTATTCACAGGAAATTAATGGGAAAAATGTTTAAGGAAACCAAAAATGTTCGACTTACTGTTAATAGTTGCTAGATTTGTTTTCTTCGCTTTGCGGATGGATCCTTCTTCGGATTGGTTTCTTCGCGTTTTCTTAACCTAATGCCACTAGAAGTCGGTCAACGTTGTACGTCTTCCCTGTACTCCCTAAAACTAGCTGGTTTGGCGATGTGGTCATCTACCCATGGGTGTTGAATTCGGCAATGTTGTCCTTGTCCAATGGTTTCCAGTTATATTTTTCGTTGCACTTTTCCTCTTTTCTCCTCTTTTTTTATTCTTTCATTAATAAACTGTCAAAACAGACCGGAATTTGTGATTTTTGGCACTCTGTTTAGTCATCCTACCGACTGCACCCCTTAAATATTCGAATGAGGGTTAATTTTTTTAGAAAAATATAAACTTGTCGAATGTGAATTTATTAAAGCCTGTGAAATGCACAGGCGAAAAAATGTGAAATGCACAAGAGCTAGTAATAAACTGAATATAATAATGAAATAAACTGCAGAATGTTTTAAGGAATGTACATAGTGTTTTACCTTTAATTATTGACTTTTAACTTTGATTTAGGCGTATTTCAAAACTACATTTAGCACATGTGTCCGCTAAACCATCGATGTTGTGACGCGGTTCTTTTCTTCTTGGTTCGGTGCTTAGTTTTTGTTCCGGGCGCCAATATCTGGTTGTAGTGTAGATAAACCACGTTTCCCTACAGGTAGCACTGCAGGGGCCTCGAATAGTTATGAGTGGAGACCGGCTGAATTCCAGGGGTTACGCGTGCCACAGATAGGCCTTTTATTGCCGTATCTTAAAGAATACACAGATAAATATGGTTATAACAGGTTTATTATCATTCCTCGTTCAACAAGACATCTACCATTAGTTCAATATCATATTATATACATCTATATACAGGTGGTTCAGTTTGAATATTGTCAGGCTGGAGTAAAGCGGTATTTTATAAGCGTTACGACCTACGTCTTAGTGATCTACGATGGCTCTAGTTACTACGGGGACCCAAAATGGCGCCGAGTTAAATAAAAGCGGCGTTATTGCAGCGTGCATAGATAAAAAGCAATACTATCTATAGTAATACAGTTTACAGCTTATAGTGCTTAACCTCCCTGGTCGAAGTGCAAACAAATTGCGCGGCCAGAATAAAGGATAGAAGGGATGGGAAGGGTGATCGCCTCTGTGCCCGAAGTGCAAACGAATTGCGCGAGCAGAAAGGGAGGCCGAAATTAACTTAATAAAGGGGGAAATTATTATCACTTCAATTACAATAAAATTCAAATTGACCATCAACTAGTTTGTACTCGCAAAGTAAATGAACACAAATTAACACAATTATCCTTATTATGTTTTCAATGTACATCGTTTAACATCGTTTTTCTGTTTTAGGGTCAATATAGAACAAAACATTACAAATTACCGAGAACTAAATTTCACAGATATCATCGGAAGAATAGGAAACGTATCTGAACCCTTCCCACCGATTGTCTCAAATAAGTTTGATATGAATCTTACCAGCGAAGCAAACAATTCTTATATCGACAACATTACCATTACCATTGAGAAACTTCACATCAAATCTGGAAAAACCCTTAATATGTATTCTTTAATGATTCTATCGTTCGTAGTCTTCGAGCTATTGAAGAACTACCTGATTTTAGTATTTGCTAAAAATGCTTCAGTTAAACTACACAGGACTATGATTGATGGTATTATATTATCAGTAATGTCGTTTTTTGACAATTATTTTATTGGAAATATATTGAACAGATTTGCCCAGGATCTTAATGTGGTTGACGAACGTTTGCCTTTTATTTTGAGTATGCTCGTTAGGGTAAGTATTGTCAATAACAGACTAGGTACTTACCTAATACAAAATTTTTTGGGGGTATTGAATAACACTTGGTAGTTACGCCAGGATACACCTGGAGGGTTTCCAAAAAACCACGTCGAATAGTCGCGGAAACCGTGGATTCGCGATTGACTCAATTTTATGGCTCAAACGGAAGCAACACCTATTATTAAAGTTGTACATCTGTAAATTCTCTCTTTTAAAGTTTTGGAGATATGACGAAGACTAAGTGAAAAATGCATTTAGTTCCGCCAAATCTCTTTGGCACCACATATTTCGCAATCATGCTTTGCTATGTCACATAATGAAAATTAAATATTGCTGTTACAGAGCTCGGTGATCTTTATTCTCTACCAGAATGTCTTATACATTTTATTTACAGTGAATAAATCAAAAATATTATTACTGTTATGTCCTAATACATCATGTTTTATTTTAAAATAAAATCATCTTTTGAAAAAGGCCCAAAAGGGACCGAATCTTTAAGATTTCAGTCATAAGGTAATCAGTCATTTTATTGCTACCATCTCACGAGAAACCATAATCATATTTCACACCTATGTAATTTTTTTCAGACTTTGTTTTCAGTTGGTGGTATAGTAATTTTAATAGCTGTCGTAAATTGGAGGTTCTTTATTCCATCCTTAGTATTTCTTGGATTATTAGTTCTATTGAGGGCAGGTTATATGCCTGCTGCAAGAAGTTTAAAAAGGCTTGAATCTGCTAGTAAGTAAGACTTAATTTTTAATTCTTATATCAATAAGTGAAATTTATAGAAGCTGAAACATACTCTGATAAATTTATATAGTCATATTGAATTTTTTTTTAATGTAAATATAATGTAATTAAAAAAAATCAAATTTTCTATGTTACCTTATACTTTACGTATTTTTTCAGCTCGAAGTCCTATTGTTGGTCATTTGAATGCGACTGTAGAAGGATTAACTACAGTAAGAGCTTACAGAGCTCAGGAAATTTTGATCTATGAATTTGATAAACACCAAGATTTGTATACTTCTGCCCATTACGTTTCGTATTGCATCAGAGGAGCATTTGGGTTCTTCATGGAATTATCTTCGGTAATGTTTTTGAGTCTCATTGTTGGAAGGTTCTTATTCTTCGACTTAGGTATGTAATTTACTTTTACAACACCGGGCACAGAAAAGGATTTTAAAAACTGTTAAAAAATTGCTACAAAAGTATTGCAATATTATTTTTATTGTCAATTAGCTAAGAATCACTAGCAACCCTAAACTAAGCAGAAAAACCGCAAACAAATGTTATTGATCTCATTCAAAATATCTTCTGACGAAGACTTGAAGACGTTGGTCTCTATTATTGTGGACTCGTAGGTAACTCTATAATAGAGCCACCCATGTGGCTTATTGTGTTAGGTCTTGTTGTATAAGATCAATCTTGTTTCACAACATCATAAATAATATTATTATTATTATCAAACACATTCAGCTCATATTCTGAACTGAAATATATAAATTATCCCGTTTTGTATGGAATCTTTACAAAAAAAATGATCTATATTTGCAGATACAGCTGCAGGGGATGTAGGTCTTGCCATCACCCAAGCTTCAAGTCTCTCCATGATGGTCCAAATGGGCCTTATGCAATGGGCTGAGTTAGAGAACCTCATGACATCAGTAGAGAGAGTTTTGGAATACACCCATCTAGAAAAAGAAAAACCGTCGGGAAATGAAATTGCCAACTGGCCAACTAAAGCAGAACTGAAGTACGTGAATGTCTCTCTGACATATTCGAACACCAACGAAAGAGTTCTAAAGAATATCAATTTCTCTGTAAGATCAAAGGAGAAGATAGGAATTGTAGGGCGCACGGGTGCAGGAAAGTCTTCTATAATATCCACATTGTTTAGGCTCTATAATTATGATGGAGAAATTTTCATAGATAACGTAGAAATCAAGACGCTATCATTGGATTTCCTCAGGAATCATATATCCATCATTCCTCAAGACCCGGTTATGTTCGCTGGTACGATACGTAGCAATATAGATCCACTGAAAAAATACAGCGATGAAGAGATCTGGAAAACCATTCACAAAATACAACTGGAGAATATAATACCTAGCTTGGACTTCATGATCACCGATAACAACTCGAACTTCAGTACAGGCCAAAGGCAACTGATTTGCTTGGCCAGAGCAATTATTAGGAAAAATAAAATGGTTATCCTAGACGAAGCTACGGCTAATATGGACCCAGAAACAGATTTATTGATACAAAAGGCCATAACAGAAAACTTCTCGTCATGTACAGTAATTATTATAGCTCACAGGTTGCAGTCAATTTTGGATTGCGATAAAGTCATGGTTATGGAAAAGGGAAACATTATGGAATATGATAGCCCTATCACTTTAATGAATGACAGAGCCAGTATGTTCTTTAAAATGTTAGAAAATTCTGGTCTATCCGAAAGATGAACAGTATTAAATGTAGGGTTGACTATAAATATTTTTATTATAATAATAAAAGTAATAATTTATACATAAAATCACTCGATTTAGTAAACTCTCTTAAAAACACAAAACTTGAGAAGCTAAAGTAAACTACTAGTCCGGCGGATTGGAACCTAACTTCAGTAACTTCATAAGAATTATGCCAAAGCGGTTGAAAGCGATTTCTCTTTTCCGTCGTGTCAGTAGGGACCTAAGGAACATATTCCGAATGGGAATAATATTTGTTATTCTAAATTATCCCCATGCCAAACATATAGTTTGTAATTCTCAAATACTCTTGTTATCAATAAATTACTTCATAATTTAGTACTGTTTTTCAATATCTGAAAGATTACCACCTTTCCCACACCTAAGAGATTTTCCAACAAAAAAATTATAAACTCACCACCAGCCCGAAAAACGGAGCAGTAGAATATTTTAAAACAAACTTAAAATTTTACGTTTTGTGATTGTTTGTGACTTTACACTCTTCGTACATAAACCTTGAATTGGGCACACGCAAAAATAAATATTATGTCGATATACAAGAATGATATTGTCACAATTATAAGTAAATATAAAAATAAACATATTTTGGCAACAAATTAGAAAACACACTGTATAGTAAATTAATGCATAATAATTATACATTTTACAAAGTCAAATAAGTTCCATGTTAATAATGAATAAATTCCGGATGCTATAAATGATGTAAGGTATCTTATATCATTTATTGGCATTAGATAGTAAGTACAGTTTATTTTCTGAGTAAAGATATTTCGAATGGAACTTTAAAGGAAGTTGAAAACATTGAACTTGTTGAATGGTGAATCTGCTAGACTCGCTTTTATCAGATAGCAAGCTGGGAAGAGTTAGTGGGTTTGCAGAATTGTGATAGACAAGTTGACACATCTCCTGAAGCCATGGGGGTAGATTTAGTGAAAGGAATAATGTAAGTAATATTAATTTGTTAAATAGTGATATGTTTCTCAAAGGTGTCAAAGTATGAATAAATAAATAAGTTAGTTGTAGTGAGAGAATGTGATTTTATTAAAACTAACCCTAGCCCAAAAGGTTACGAGAAACGTAACAATATACTTGATTTAATATCGTAGGCCAAGTTATTTATTTTATTAAACAATACACAATATACTTGATACACTTATTTATTACACTTTGCATTTACATACATTTATCATAAAATATTGTGAGCACACTGTTCACCCTAGTCCTAGTCACCCTATGGCGGTTAGACAAGTAGGTACTAGTTCTTGGTTCACATTCCGACGGGAACCAAAGCGATATGCAAGCTACAATGCTGCCAACTATATAAGACAATCAGGCATTCAGGGACAAACTAAATATAACAAGCAACATAACAAAAATGAAATATAATACTCGGTAACGGTGATGTTTTATTTTTATTATATCATAATCACAAACACAACAGTAATATCTAACAACAATTTAATCTTTAGGTAATTGAAAAGAGAAACTGTTTCCTTTCAATAATCCGGTCAAAATTGACATTCAAGGTTACAATAATTTGTATAAGGCTAAAAATTGGTATCAATTTTGGGAACACCATTATAAATGATATGTAAAAAGTCCCCATCGATCTCAAATGTGCAAAAAAATTTTTTCATGGTTTGCAAATATGGGTTTCTGGCATTTTTCAGACAAACGGCAAAACGGCAAAAGTTTTATCACAAAAATAGGACAAAAAATTGTAGATCATGCAATTATCTACATGAATTGTTTTTACACTTTGTTTCCTAAGAATCACAATTTCTGAGATATACCGTAAAACGGGGCCACTTCGACAGGTTTTTGGTATATTTGGTACTATGGAGGGGAAACTATGACCTTCAGAATCTTAATTCATGTACCATCGTAACAATTGAGGCCTTGGCTATCGATTGGCGAAAAAATTAATCCCCCCACCCGTTCTCCACCCTTTTTTTTATTTTTAGTTGGTGATGAAGTTATCCGACTTGGGGGTAACTTCGGCAACTGCGTATTTACGTATAACATCGATGTACGTATTACGTCGTATGTAATCGTATTACGTATTACATCGATGTACGATTTACGTAACTGCGTATTTACGTATAAAATCGATGTTAAACTATACCAAGGTTACTTCGACACCAAAAAAAAACTAAAAATTGTTATAAATAATCAATCAGAAGTAATAATAAGCAGTCTTAGAGGCCTAAATAATAAGGAAATATAAAAAAATAATTGCATAAACTCGATTATTTATTTCCTTTGTTAGGAAATATTAATATAAACTAAAAATACATTCTTTTACATAAACTCTTTAAACAATTTATAATAAATAAAAAATATTAAAAAACACTAAGAACTAACAACACCAGTTGGAACACATTTGTAATATTATCTCTCTTAATCTGTAATCTTAATCTCTCTTGTCTTAAAAACAGCGCACTGGCTTGTTTTAAGGCATAATTTGGCATTAAACTAAAATAATTTCTTTTAAACAAACAAAACAAATAAACAATGTGACACAAATAGATCATATTAAAAAACACCGAGAAGATAGGAACAAACTTTTGAGCACACTTTTAATTGTCATGAGGCACATGATTTTAATGAGGCACTCTCGTAGCTCGCTTGCTTGGATATCCTTTGCAATATCCACAAAGCCATTGCAATGTACCAAACAAACTTAAAAAAAATTTAAAAAAATAATAATAAGAATACCATAAAATATAAACAATAACAATGGATAATCTAAACAGGGAGAAAAAACGAACCCAATCTAAAATAATTAATAAAAGGGATAAAAAACAAAACAAAAAGGATAATAATAGTAATAATAATATCATAAAATATAACAAACAAACAATAACAATAATAAAAAACCAATGGATAACTAAAGAAGCATTTTTTATGCAAAAAATAGGCATCAAAATAGGCGTGTCGAAGATAGCCCCGCTGTCGAAGTAGCCCCGTTTTACTGTAGCGATTCAAAAAGTTGGAAAAGTTGTGTTCTCAATAATAATTATGCACATTGCACACGTTTCCACGACACCGGTGAGGTAACTTGGCGCATTTCTTTAACGTGGTTCTGATGGTGATTCAACATTGGAGCACGACTGGCCTTGACAACTAGTACATGCTAATGAACGAAACAATCCACCTTACAGCCGCACTTGGCATTACACCCCTTTTTGCAACTCCAAAAAATTGTATTATGGAGTTTTTCTGGTGCAGGTTCGAGTAAAGTCTGGATTACTTCCAATGTAGGTATTGTCAATTACATTCCATCCCCAGTCTTCTGGGTCCAGTTGATTACGAAGCCACACTTGAACATGATTATATACCCGAAATAGATGTTGAAATAGATGATGAGCAGAAGCAGAGGTTGGGGGAAGACAAGCTAATTGCACTCGCAATGGTTCTCGGTTTGGTGTCATCTTCACTTAAAGCTCCGACCCGAAAGGCCAAGGTCCTGAGAAGAACATGGAACTTTTAATGACTGCTGGATAGACGCAGCAATCATTTCAGGAACATTTTCACCATGATTTTCTTGGAATCCTTTAAATCTCAAGGTGTTTCGATCACAAAATTTTTACACGTTTCATCCAGTTTTGAGTCTACAAACCCACGAACAAGGTCTAACCTCGTGCCATACTCTAATGTTTTCATATGATGTATTTTTTGTACTAGTGCAAAAAGTAAAACTTGGCACTGTAAAAAGTGTTAAAAGTATTCACTTTTTGTATTTTTGAGACCTTCCAGTTTCTTGGTCAAATAAATGTGGAAATATAAATGGTAAGCAAAAATAAAAATCTAGGTTTACGTAAATAAATATATTTTATAACATCTTAGCCCACATATATCTTAATAGTTGGTCAATATAATATATTCCATGTTTACATCTGCCCAAAATTATTTCAACATTTAAGATTATTTTATATAAAGCCTAAATATGACAAAATAGAGTCTAATTTAACAATTTTCATGTTTGTTTCAAAAGCAGTAAGCTGAAGAAAATACATTTACCTATAGTCGTCTCACTAAATTTTATGTATTATTAAAAAAACATTATGGTCAATCACTAATGTAAAATGAGAAACGGCATTTAATATCTACCTAACGAAATATAGGTAATGATAATGGATAACCACATTCCTAGATGAACAAACTCCTTGTAACGCGATAATAGGTTTAATCAAATTGTTATGTATTATATTATATTTAAAATATGAATTGACTTCGGCTTAAATTGCTTTAATAAACATACATAATACAAGTGAATGACGATGATTGAACAAATGAAATCAAGTTATATTAACAATATCGACATCAAATATAATATGCTACAGTTCTTGTAAATTCGAGACATATAAAAACATTGTGACTGTTTTGAAAGAAGTGGAAATTCCTTTATATATAGTTAGAAAACAACACGTTTCTCAAAAAAAGGGTTACTGTAAGATATTTATACCCAAAAAAGTGAATAGATATGACATATAATGTAAACTAAGTGTTACTTGTAATATAGAAACGAAAAACGAAAAATAAACCTGTCCCAGAAATTATTCTAGACTAGGAACTGCAGACTTTTAAGTAAACATGACTTCTTAAATATATTTTTGTCTTAATGCTTTTTTCTTTCCCATGCTTCGGATTTTCCAGAGTTGTTTCTAGTCGTAAATAATTTTTGTAGTTAAAAATACCTTAAATATAAATTATACTATTATCAAAAGTATACAAAATACATCAAATTCTAACATCAATATTAATGAAAAACAAATTAGTCAAATCTGATACAACAGAATTTAATGCCTGCTTAACTTAACTTGACACATTACATATAGGTATATTTCATATTAGGCACCAAGGTTTTTATTTCGACGTGTGAAAAAAATATATTACATAAGAAAAGAAAGAATGATAATAATTCAAAAAAATCTTTATAATAAATAAATATATCTGATATTTCTAGGGCATATTTTCATAAATTATATAATTTCGATATTATCGAGAAATATGTACCTTGGTACCTAATTTTTACATCAATAAGAAGCGTATTTTAATTTCAGATTGTACTCGTACAGTGTACTCAATCCACTAAGGCAATATTCTAGTTCAAGAAATGAAGGATTTGACAAAACAAAAAGACAGTTTTGGAAACTGGTATACATGCTCCCGAAGAGCTCCTGTCAAACATCCTAAATGTATGCGGTGGTGGGTGATGGGAGGAACCCGTCTCGCCAACTTGTTTTTAGGTCTCCTTTGTCAATTATAAATATCTCAAAAACTAGCAGGCTGTCAAGAAATATTACGTTATACCAAAGTACATAAAGTTCTCTACAAAAATGTTTTACTTATTTTTGTTGTAGCTGTAATAGTTACCGACCGAGATAAGCGGCCTAAAAGTTCGTAAATAATTAAAATCTGCTGCTCAGAGACAGTGACACACTTCTTATTCATTTAAAAGTTTTATTGTGTATTTATACAATTTATGGACATGTCATTTATGTCTCTTTCTATGAACTGGGAAGAAGTATGGAATGGCGAAGGGGAGAGGGGGGAGTCAACAGATGGCACACGTGTGTAATCAGATAAATCAGTTTTATTTATATTAAAATAAATTAAATTAAATCATATAAAACTTACATTCTTTCATATTACATAACAGAATAATTATATTGCGTTTCAATAAAAGTAGTTCCGATGTGGAGATATGTACTCATCATAGTTGGTAGTCCTCATTATTGTATTGTATCAGGTAGTCTTCTTCATCAGACTGCTCGTCTTCGGTGGTCCGTGAGAATCCATTAAGATAGCCACTTTGACAGTTCCCACATACGATGCTATAATTTACTCCAAGTTTCCACGTCCTATTGTGCATGTGCAAAACATCATGGTCAGAATGGAGCTGCCGATATTTTCTCATCCCCAAAGTTCAGGTGGAAGTTGTCTCACTAATCATTATTGTACCTACCTTGTGGTACACCCAATGTTGTGAAACAATGGAACTATGCAGAATCTTCAGTTGGAGGGAGGGAAGCATTTTCGTGGCTGAACTCTGAAAACATATGAACCTCTTCTCATATAGATAAATTGTGTTTGAGGTTCCTGCATGCACTTGCTTGCCTCAACCACCTGTTCAGAAGTTGCAAAATAATTGGTGAAGACCTATGAAATATGTCTCAGCTCTTGATGTTGCGGTAGAAACTTGTTGAATTTCATTTTCCCCTTATTTTAGGTACCACACTGTGGTACCTTATTTTAGGTACCACAGACACCACATCGGCATGTGGTGTCGCACCCGGAGAACATTTGGAGGAACATGATTTGATCTTTAGGCTCATGTGTTTTGCACTTCTTGTGAACAAATATTTTAGTTTATACTTTGCCAACGCTTCACAAAAAAACATTCTTCTGCTGTAGAGTCAAGGCTGTTAGCAACACAAGAAGATCAACATCCTCACCATTGATCACGACGTTGTCCTAAGTTAATGATTTCTCTGTGTTATTGATGACTCAGTGTCATCATCACCATCACATTGGCGAAATTCTATACAAGCCCTTTCGAAGTAAACTGAAATAATGTTCATCAGTATAGTCATGTTACTACAATCATACTAGAAGTTCTCTTGCGATCCATGAATATATCTCACTACATCGGAGTAACCTACTTTTAAACATGGATGATGACGTTTTGTATGATATTATTTCATTATAAATATAAGACAAAGTTATCTGATTACACACATACGCCATCTGAAACCCCTCCCCCTCTCCGCAATTCTAACCTTCTTCCTAGTTCACAGAAATGCATAAAAATGTCCACTAATTGTATAAATACACACTAAAAGCTATGTGTAATAAGAAGTATGTCGATGTCTCCCTAAGCAGCAGATTTTATTAATTTAGTAACTTTGAGGTCGCTTATCTCTATAAATATTACAGCTACAATAAAAAACGAATAAACCTTTTTTGTAGAGAATATTATGTTCTTCAATTTGGTATTAAATATTATTTTTTGGAAAACCTGATACTTTTTGAGATATTTATAAAAAACCGAAAAAAGATACCGAAAAACCAAGATGGCGACTCCAGCACCCCTCGTCCCACTCGTACTTTTAGTGTACAGGAGCTCTTCATGAACACGTACATCAATTTTCAAAACTACATGTTTCTCTGTTTCTTTCAAGTCTCTCTTTTGGACCTTCGCTGCTAGGACTATTATGAAATTTTGAGAACATATTTTAACTTATGTTTTTTAACAGTATCTTGCATTTAATATCCAGCGTAGTTTTTAAGACATACTTAAAATACATACATCAAAAATGTCTAAGGAACACAAAGTATTTTCCTCGTTTATACATCATTTTTAATTGGATTTTAAAAAGTGACATACCAGCCTGAGTAGCCAGCAATGAATTCATCTTAATTTAGAGATATGCTCCAGAGACGGATCGCTTCTCATATGCATAATGTTCATACTCGCTAAGATCTTACACAAGAATTGCCC
Source organism: Tetropium fuscum (assembly GCA_964058915.1). Lineage (NCBI taxonomy): Eukaryota > Metazoa > Arthropoda > Insecta > Coleoptera > Cerambycidae > Tetropium > Tetropium fuscum. The sequence goes on from CAXKVY010000920.1 coordinate 299,193, forward strand.
TTATTGCCTCAAAACGAAATTGATAATTTAATTTTAAACTTTTGTTTAAAATTAAACACTTTTTAACATTACTTCTTCAAAGAGAAAACATATTACACTGAAATTAAGATGATTTCATTGCTGACTAATCAGGCATCATAACGGTATGTCATTTTTTTAAATCTAATTAAAATTGATGTATATATAGGAAAAACCTTTGTGTTCTTTTAGGCACTTCTGATGTTTGTATATTAACATCAACCCAAAATGTGATAGAGACACAGCCTTGGAGCGTGACGCACACTGTACTTTAAGCGTAGGGAGTTAACACGTAGGTATATTTTCCTTACTTTAATTACTTTAGGTACAACAGTAAGTATCTGTTATTGAGAAAGAAAATTTAATATGTTATAGCTCTATATGTTATACTATCACTATCTTTTGTTTGAAAATTTATGTAATGCAAATTGTAACGTATTTTCAAACATTATTTTCCCAAAAAATTATATTAAACTTTCGGACGTTGGTTTATTTAGTTGTTTAAATTAGAACTTAAATGAACTATGTACATAGGTATGTATTTATTTACCAAAAAAATGTCTTAAACGTCGTTAAATTATGGTACCTAAATAATAGTCCCGAGTACAACGTCCTTTTTTGAAAATCATTACAAAAGTGGTAAAAATGGTCTTAGCGACTTCGTTTTAATGAGTCTATAGTTTGTATAATGAATTTTTGCGTGTGTATGAAATTAGCTGGGACATACGTGAGATTGCTAAACGCATTATATAGGCAAGCTATGTGGTTACGTATGTCATCGAGCCGCTAAGACACGCGATCGATACGGTCGAATAAATTGAAACGGAATTAAAAAGAGACGTCTATATGAATAGTAGTCGTAGCGTTTGTCAATATTACTCTGACAGTTTAATTCAGTAGTGTTCACAAAACATCTTGTTTTGGGGTATAGTGTTGTCGTATTTTTGCTTTTTTCGTTCTCTTTTGATTTATTTGTGGTGTTATTAGACAAGTTGTAAAGTGTATATCGCGGATATAATTGTTTCCTTTTATTATTCTTTTTCTCAGAGACTTACAAGTAAGAGTGAAAACAAAATCAGTTCTTTTAAGAACTATAACCTAAAAATGCCTGGAAAAAGGTTAAATTCGCAAGCAAGGGGACTTGTTGAAAAAAATCAACACTTAGGTGTACCTTCTGAATTAGTTGTCAAGCATACATTACGATTAACAAACTACATGTACATTGATCGTCACTAAAGTTTCGTAAAGTAATTTCACTCATGTCTTGTGTCTTGCTCACTAGATTTTATACCGGGTTCAAAGAATATGTTTTTACAGCTAGACGGCTACGGGCTACGGGAAGGCTGAAATCGCCTATATTTTCAACTTTCAAGATAATTATAACCTCACTCGAGTGTCAAATCACAGCTGTTTAGTAAGAAACGTGTTGCCAACATCATATATACAAAAATATTGCAGGCTATGGTAAATTATTTTATGAAAATAGATTTCTGATCTTAATTGTATAACCATGATCAGTGGTAAATAATAATAACTATTATTATTTTACGTAAAGTAAATTGTCACTTCATGAGTATTTACGAAGTCAACATTTTTTCTAATTTTTAATTGGTTGTCCGGTGATGAGTGAAAATAAAAACACATTTTCATTTTATTCCCGCCGTCACTGAAATTAATGACCTTGAACTGATTGATTCATACGGTTGTTGTGACGCACACGCAAAGATTCATTATACAAACTATATCACACTGTGAAATTTTCAGAGTACTGAATGGTCGCTTTTCCGCATGCGCACGTAATACCTAAACCTGTCCTTCTAGCTCGGTTACGATTTTTGATTACAAAACTCAAATTTTTTTTATTTGAATTGAAATATTATGCGTCAATACAAAAGAATTTTTTTTTGAAAAAAAAGAAGGCGGTAAGTGATTTGTTATTGCACAACAACAAATGTTGGATTGCAATTGCTTACAATTGGCTAAACAAGATAGTCCATAACTTATACAAATTTTTAGCCCTATTTTTCAGTCCGACAACCTGAATAAGTCAGTTATGACAGGTGATGTTTTGCGATTGCAAAATTTCCGACAAAAATTACACGTGATAGATGTTACGTTTTTGAACTAAATATTGCACTGTCCGACAAAAATAGTCATATTACCAGTCCGACAAAAAAGAGGTTAATAGGATGCATCCTTAATCGATTTTTTATTTTCTTGTATAATTAAATCATAACTGACATATTCCGGTTGTCGGACTTAAAAAACGAGGCTGAAAATTTTTGCTGAAAAATTAGGTGTGACAAAAAAGTTGTGTGTTGACAAAATTAGTTGTTGACAATCTCTTAACTAAAATTAAAAAAATTAGTTTTGTAATAAAAATCGTAACCACGCTAGGAAAAGCCACTCCACGCCCATCCCGTCGGTTTTTAGCACTTTTATAATAATTTTTATTAAGTCGATTAATTGTATAATAAGTTTTAAATAAGTTATTTCATATTAATCAATGAAACTATATACTTACGTTAGTATTGATATATAACAAATTAAATTTTATTGATCAAGAACTCCTTTATATTATTTCACTGATACAGCTACCTACTTTATTTAAAATGACTATAAATACAAAAACACGATCAAAAGTGGATCAAAAAACAAACAACAAATTCTTAAGACCCGTTTACGGAAATCATATGCGAAGGCGTCGCAAAGCTATTGATATGGATACCTATATAAAACAACTGAACTTGATTTTATTGATCCACTCGGTATATATACAAATTCTATTTAACTTAGGAACCACTGCTGCGTCACAAATAAGGTAAGTAATTGGGCGTTAGGAAACATTTATGGATATTCGTGGGATTTTAAATTTTGACCTTAAGGTTACGAGGTTAAGACGTTACAATAACTTAAAAGTACAGGGTGTCCCAAAGTAATATATTCGTAATGTCTAAAAGCACTATGGTTTGTACGTATACTGAGGCTCAAAAAACACATTTATGACGTTCATTGCAACGCGAGAGATTTATTTTCAATTATTTAAATAGTTAAAAAAATGATTTAAAAAATAAATACTTAAAAATTAAATATTTTAATTACTAGGTAGGTCAGTATATACACTTAGCCGCAAAAATGATCCAAATTTATACGCAACTAAAAATTTCAAAGTTAATTTTCTCGCGAACCGATAAATCGAATCTGATTATTTTTTTTGTATATTTTGTGTATTGTAACTGTGTAGATATTTCATTGTTAATGCAGATATCAGAGAAATTTAAAAAACAAAATATTCAGAAAATATGAGGCTACAGTATGACTTCATTATGTATCCGTTGTTGTTGCTCATGCTCCCTACAGGGTGTCTCAAATTTAACGCAAAAAAAACTATTCTCATTTTTGCACCCTAAAGGTATAAGCCTTAAACTGAAATATGAATAAAAAATTCTATCACAGTGCTATCTATTACCAAAGAAAAAAGCTACAGTTAAAAAAATTATCGAAATTCATTTATCGGTTCACGAGAAAATCAATTTTTAAATTGAGCATAAGTGTTGGTTGCGCGTTATTTTTGCGCCTATTATAAGTGTACTTTATTTACTTTGAAAAAGTATTTGAAAGAGGCGCTGATGAGCAAAAGAATATGGATTTCAAAGTGGCGCCATATATTATTAAGCGCATCCATTAATATATTATATCCAACAATATATTAATTAAACTATTATTTTTTATTCATTTGCTGGAATCAATATATGAATAATATTAGGTAAATACATACAAATAGAATTTATTTCAGATTATTTTTGTATGTTCACATATGTGTCAATCAGTTAATCAGATACATATGATCGGTGTTTTGTTATACAGGGAGTTTTGTTAAAAACTCCCAAATGTGTGCCAAGGAGAATCATATAATTTTGTACGTATCTATCAAAATAAGATGCCTTTGTAGATCACCTAATAGGTGATCATTGGCAATCATAATTTAAAATATACTGCGTAAATGATATAGCTTAAATATTGACATTTCATGTAAATGTGTTTCTTAATAAGTCTCATTAGTTTCAGTTATATATTTAAAATAACAGCACCCTGAAAAGTGATATGATTAGTTGAACAATAATATCATCATGCAGTTAGTTCTATTTTCTATCCGATGGTACGTGAAATTTACTCTGATAGAAAAAAATATGTACCTCCTTACTTATAAGATGCATTATATTTCTATTTAGATATAATAATTTATTGTACATAATATAACCTTATTCGCGTTAATAACTGCATGAAAATATTAAAATATATTTACTACATACGGAATCCATTGTGATGTGCACGATTGGTATATGATTGAGGTATTAAAAAAATTAATAAAAACGGATTGTCTTAAATTATTGAATGATTATTGGAGCGGATACTTTATACCCGTTGACATCATAAAGGTTGGAGAAATTGCCTATTTTTTAAGGAAAGGGTACGTATTATTTAGTTAATAAAAATGCCCACAACCTACAGGCGAACAGAACCTATTCCAGGCTTTATGAAAATAAACCATGACTTCGAGAACGTTCATTGAGGTCGGAAATTATTAAGTGAGGTGCATTTGTTTTGGCAATGGCATGTTATTTAATACTCTACTATATAAAGTTTAGGTACCTACATCCGTGTCTTAACAATGCTGCTACAGGGTGTTTGTTGGTTTCCAAATATGAACATTTAGTTAATTTTGCTTTATTATATTAAAAAATATTGACTTTTCATCAAATAAGAATTTTAAGTGATAAAGTTGCAGACTATATACTTATTATTTACGTCTTCTATTCCTAAGCAATGTGTTCAAGTCATTATGTACCATTACGTACGAACTGAAGTCTAATTTTCTATCCAGGTAGGAAACCCCAGGGAAATAAGATTATTTAGTTGTCCAAAATGCACCTCGATTTTCTCAGGATTATAAAAACTAAGTTTTACATCAAATTTGACAAGAGTCTAGGCTTAATTATTAATCTTTATTAATATAAGGAACAGCTTAATAATTGACGTTTTTATGGATGACATAATCAACAGATTTAGGTGTTAGCCCTTGGTGTTAGCATATTATGTTAACACCAGGTACAGAAACACCCTTAAAACGTATCCTTTCCTTAATTTGAGCTAACAACTCATCCTTACTCCTTAGGAGTAACTTTCTTGAGCACTATGGTAAAAGTGAAGGAGTGGGCAGGAGAAGATTGCGGAGTGGAGGAGGGTGAGGTCGAGGAAACGGTGACGGTGGGCGTGTGTTTCGGATAGTGTTTGGGGGAGGGGGAGACAGATATAGGGGGCGGTTGATGAGACGCAGCAGTGGCCTTATGTTAGTTGGAAGAATGCTTGCCATCTGAAGAAGCTAGCTCGCTAGATGCGCTGCTGCTGAGAGTGGTGTTCGATCCATAGGGGTCCAGGGAGCTCTGAACTGACATGGATCGTCCTTGCGCCTGTCTTCTTACCCGATTTGGTGACAGTTTTCCGGGGTCGATACTTGCCGGGTCTGCCTGCAACATGGAGTGCTTGACCATCTAGGCGAGGGCTTTGATAGCTACGAGAGCCACAGAAAAATAACCATGCAGAATGTGTCAGTTGCAGTTAGGCAATAATTATGAACGTTCACAAATCTATATTTTTCAAAATTTCTTCTTGATTTGAACATTTTGAAATATACAGATATACTTATGAATCAAATGTCCCGTTGTGGTTATAGTGAGTGATTGTGGTAGTGTCATAACATAGTAATGTTTTGAGTATAGCATCGCACGAGATATGTACCGATATTTTAAATTATATAGCAACTTTATGTTATATACATCGATCACATGACACCGTTTAGTATATTATACACTTCCCCAAGAAATTAACGCACCGTAAAAAAATAATCAAAAATGTTAAGTTAATTTTTGTCTAGACCTCTTGTCCGATTTCGATGATTTTTTTGTATGATACTTGTATTTTGTATGATTTTTTTGTATGAAGAATGTGAATGATTTATTGTTTTATCAAAAAAAATATTTTTTCATTACAGGGTGTAAGAATTGCGACGTGCTTTTTCCATTAAATTTTGTAACACCCTGTGGAGTTCAACAGTTACACTAGCAAATTAGAATTCAAATCGTACTCTAGCCTTATATGTTCGTAACATTGTCTTTTTTGATTCAGTTTATCTTTATTAGTATCAGAAATACACAATTTTATAGCATGACATGTTTTTATTCATTTCATTTTGGAAAAAGCAGAAGTAGTAGCATGCTATGGAAAAAATGAGACATGTGGAATAAATGTCAAAAAGCATTTGGAGGAGAGTATTGTGGTAACACCCGTATTTTTTCCAATATTTTTGTCAATATGGAACGTGACGTCGTAAGTAATCTAGTGGTAAAGTAATTAGTGGTAAAAAATGTGCTCTACCATATATACAGTATTGGTTGAACTAGGTTGGAGTTATAGAATAATTATTTCGAAGAGCGTCCTCGTTTGGTGTCACACGCAGTGTCCAAATCGGGACGCATTGATCGACTCAACATGTGCGTAAAAAACGTATTTGAATCATGAACTCAAGGAGACGTCCACCCATTTCTTGCGAGATTTAATAAATAATAAATATTTTTGGCACCATAATAAATATTTGTCACCAAACGAAATCCTCTGATTATGAAATGCACATGAACTTTGTGAGATAAGTTGATGACAGATCTCATTCCTTGAATATTTTCTACTTAGGAACAAAACATGATTGTGCTGTATTTAGTTTATTTGTTTACTACTTTACTACTTAAAGGGGGCACCTTTAGGTTTATCCATTGTTTTATTTCTGGCAGAATGCCGCTATGCTGCTAAGCTGCTATAATATCGATATATTTTATTTTAAGTGTCAGAAAATGAATTTGAAAATATTACACTTTTTTTACATATTTTGTTTTAATAACTCTCCCAATTTTTATGTGGCGGAAATGGCAGCTACGGGAATAAATTACTGACATTACGTACGGGAATCAATTACTGACATTTTTTTTCGAATTAAAAAAATAACTATGACCATTATTAGGAGCCGAGATATTTTTTTTACAAAAAATCTGAAAGGTGCAATAAACGTTGTAAGATGCAAAATGTAAGTTGCATAATGTTAAATTTGAAACTAAAATAGCAGAAGAAGATATATCAGGACATGTAATACTTGTTGGTACTTTATTAGTCTTTTGGCGTAAGGTTGGATCTGATTTCTGCTGCAGTTCTTTGTGCACAATAGAACCTCTGTAGTTTGCCAGATATTTCTCATTACAGTTGATACATTTAACATGGTTGCTTCTCTCTTTTCTTGTGTAATCTGCGCTAAGATGGCCCATGGCTCCCTTTACATTTCACATTTTACGCATAGTGAACATTTGTAATAGAACTGTTTCTTGCGTCCAACCATATATTTGGTGCTTAGTCATCGTACATAAATGTATATCTTTAACTTTTCGATTGTATTTAAGAACTAACGACTGTATTCTTGAACAATTTTATATTACACATGCCTCCATTATTTTCCTTAAAAATATTTGGTATTTTATTTGATACATGATTTTCTGTCAATGCAGTGCATTGAATGCACTACGTATAATGTAAACGATTGTGGCCAATGCAGGATCTATGCTGTAGACTAATATCAAGTCTATGCAATAAGTACCTATAGTACGTTATGAGGATTGGGGAGGTTGGTAAGAAAACAAGAAAGGATATGCTTACAGTATTTTCTGTCCCCCCGACTATGCGATTAAGTTTATTACTAGAATTATTATTGTTACACGTTTTTTTAAAAATAAAAATTTATGTTTTTATAATATCTATATACAGGTATATATATATATATATATATATATATATATATATATATATATATATATATATATATATATATATATATATATATATATATATATATATGTTATGTTATGATTTAAAGAGAAAATATTGTGTTCCCTAGAGTACCGTGAATCATTTATATAAATAATTATATGCGTCTATGCAGATGTCATTAATGGCCATATTAGGTACCTGGTCTGCATCGAAAATATGGCCTTTTGCTGCTAAAATATGTATACATAATTTCTCTCAGATTTTGTCAATGCAGGTCGTTGTCCATTTTTTCTTAGTTTCTTATAACTAAGGAAGCGAGTAAAAAATTTAAAATGAGACGCCAACTTTCTGGAATCATAGAAATTTCTGATTTTATATGGCTTTTCTCCTCCTCTATGAAAACACTAGATATTAACGTCTACAGCAATATCTGTAATTATAAATATATTTTTTTGTTAACTTAACTTGCGTAATTATATTCCAGTTAATTATGAAATGTCATGAGCGAAAGCAGAGGTTAGTAATGAGTAAAATACTAAATAAGTAGGTTTAAAATTTGATTATTGCCATGCAAGCTTCCTCTTCATGTTCTTTTTATTTGTACTTTGAGGAACTCCGTAGATTAGATAAAAGCATTTCCACCATTTATAGCGTCAAGTTCCACATCTGAATATAAAATGTTAAGATTAAGATGCTATTTATAGTTGTTTGTTTACAAGTCTCGGCCACCTGCGACTTATAAAAACTGAGTTGGCATCCCAGTTACTCTTTGCCGCCTTAGCCTGAATTATTGTGACACTCGGAAATCTAAAACTGCACTCCACTATACCTGGGTTGTTCTTAGTTAAACTTGCTAGTAAGGTAACAATATTATATCCTTTTTAACCCGGTCCGTCTTCACTGCAGTTGGCATGCCGCTGCCTCTACTTACAAATTTTAAGCGTACCTATGTGTTGTAAGTGTAAGCCCTTTGGTGTGAATCAGGCCATCATATAGGTATAGTATTAATTTGGCAAGCCACACCCTTACCACCCGGGACCCGGTCTCGGCCTACATATATATTAGGGATAAAGACCGATGATATCGGTCGATGCCCTCTTATCGAGGTCGCATAACTAGCCAAGAATATTGGCGCCAGTAATTATCCCCGATATACAGACTTTACAGTAAATAAACTTTACAGCAGGTATTTTTAATTAGGAATAGTCCGTCTAGTTTTAGTAATTCCAACAGCCGCGCCGCGTCGTTAATATATTTTGCAACCGATGATGATGAGATATGAGTAAATCAGTCTAAAGTTTTAATGCAAAATATCTAAGCTACTATTAAAGTACCTACCTAAACCTACGTACTCAAAAAAAGCATGCATCATAGGCCATGCTACAGAGGTTTTTTAGGGCTTTAAAAAATAATAAGTTACGATCGGTGCAGTTTTAAAGTATAATACATAGATGAAACCGTATATAAATTAAACAGACACTTGTTGTTTATAATTGTTAATAGTTTTTTGAGTTTCTAGCAACAACTACAAGTGCAATCATTTTGATTATAATACAAAAGTTGTAGAGAATTGAAAACCCTACAAAATTGGCTTTACTAGAGAGTTCCTGCTCTAGATGCATTTTCAGCGGAGAAAAACGGGAAAACCTGCGAAAAATCAGCTTTTACAATTTTTAAGCTACTGCGTCCGTGTTGCGCGTAAGAGTAACTTTAAATATGTAAATTATTTGTGCAAAAACCTGGATCTACCGGCAAGATATTTTGCTACAATTGCCAATTAAAATTTTTTTGCCCTTTATGCAGGTAATTAACCTGGCTCGTACGGTGGTCCGATAGTAATTTTTATAACGGTTTTGAAAATTGTGAAAGTTACGAATTTTCAATAAAACGCTCATTTTTTGCGGAATTACCCGTTTTCTCAGCTGAAAATGCAGCTAAAGAGTTCCGGTATAGCTCATTTTGTAGGGTCTTAAACTCTCTACAACTTTTATATTATATTCAAAAACCCCTCTGGGTTCGGGGCCACAATTGTAGAATAGACCCAGGGTGCCTCCTACCTGTCGTAAGAGGCGACTAAGGTGACTGAATGGAACCGCCTAGCCGCTTAGACTTGAGTGACCGTTGGTGGCACTTGGATGGGTGACCTAGGCAGGCTTGGGCCCGGACTGTGGCGTCTGCCCGAGACCTGGGAACACTCAACAGAGCTGCCGCGGACGCGTGGTCCCAGATAAATGGTAATGAGGACCAGAGTAATTAATCTCGGTAACTCAGAACCATACTATCATACATACAAATTGTACAGACTTTGCCACCAGGCCACCCGTAATAAATAGGATGGTTTGAAGAAAAGTACTCAAGTAAAAAGGAGGAATGCACAAAGGGCCTGATGAGGCCTAAGTGCTGTGGAATGGGAGTGTAACACTACCTTCCACTACATTCCGACCCATATACATACATACATACATTATATTCAAAACTATTTCAATATATTTTTATCAATCAATGCGAAATTTATCAAAAAAATGTTACCACAAAATAAAAAATTTAAAAAATTGATTACTAATGTACCAATAAATGTTCCTCGGAGGGTCGTTGACATTGTGAAAAATCACTCGTCACACTCTTTTGATAAAGAAGAACTTGACCTTCTAAACAAGGGTTTAAACTTTGCTATAGCCCCTTCTGATAAGATTTTGGATGATGTCGTGGCAGGGATTGAAAGTTCAATTCAATATCTGCTTGATTCATCCAAGGGTCTCGTCAGAGTGGCCTGTAGGAACCAAATTACTAAAAATATAATGACTAACGTAGGCAATAGAAAGTCATGCTCAAAGAATCCTAGAAAGACTATCAAAAGATTGCGCGAAAAAGACTGTTTTTATTTAAAAGCAGATAAAGGTAATAAGGTTGTTATTTTAGATAAAGAGGACTATTATGAAGGGGTAAACGACCTAATTAGTAATGGTCCTTATAAAGAACTTACTAGAAACCCTTTACCAAGAATGACCACTGAAATAAAAAATCTCCTCAAATCATGTAACAACCTTATTACTCCACCTGTTAAGAATGGGTTACGTGTGTCTAACCCTACTGTACCTAGATTGTATTGTCTACCAAAAATTCATAAGCCAGGGAAGTCGGTGCGTCCAATAGTATCGTCTATTGGATCTCCGACTTACCACTTATCAAAATGGTTGACTAAGGAATTTGAAAGTTTGCCCATTGCACAGCCTAGTTTTTCAGTTAAAAATCGAATGATTTCATTGATAAGGTCAAGAATATTCAATTGCAAGAGGGTGAAATTTTGATTTCCTTTGATGTTTGTTCATTATTTCCTAGTGTACCAATTCCACAGACCTTGGACTATCTTGAGGATTTACTCGAATTAAACAACTATAGAAGAGAAGTAATAGAAGAATATATAAACCTTACAAAACTTTGTATGAAACAAAATTGCTTCCGTTTCAATGACAAGTTTTATGAACAACATGAAGGAACCGCAATGGGTAACTGTTTATCGCCTTTCATTGCTAATGTCTTCATGAGTCGTTTTGAAACTGAAGCAAAAGAAGAATTCGAGTATTTTCCTAGGATTTGGCTTAGGTATGTGGATGACATTTTTGCCGTGTTTCAAACTAAGATTGCGGATGTAGAAAACTTCATTTCCAAATTAAATAGTCGTTTCACTTCTGTAAAGTTTACATATGAACTAGGAAATAATGGAAAACTTTCATTTTTAGATGTATTAGTAATTAAAAATAGTGATAATAGGTTAGAATTTGATATATATAGAAAAGATACCAGTACAATCAGATATATCCCTAATGACTCTCACCACTGCTATCAACATAAAATGGCAAGTTTCAATTTTCTTGTCCATCGTTTGCTAAGTTTCCCTCTCAGTAATGAGAGATTTGAAAAAGAAAAAGTATTAATTAAAGATATAGCTGTGAGTAATGGTTATCCTAGAGATATAGTTGAAAAACTAATTAGGAAGCGTAAATTTAAGGACACACTTCGTAATTCTACGACCTTTCAAAAGGATATAGAGGCTACAAAATATGTATCCATCCCGTACGAACCCCGGTTTACTCATGGTTTGAGTAAGGTTTTCAAAAACGTGGGTATAACAGCGATTCATTCGTCGAGCAACAAATTACAACAACTTTTAGACAATCCAAAGGATAAAATTGTTCCAAATGAAAGGTCTGGGATTTACGAAATTAGTTGTAATGATTGTGATCGAAAATATATTGGACAAACGAGACGGTCAATTAACACCAGATTTAAAGAACATATGGCTCATCTAAAATATGGAAGAACAGATAAGTCTAGTGTTGCACAACATGCTTTTGACAACAATCATAGAATAGATATTAGTAATTTAAGATTAGTTAGAAATGTGACCAATAATAGACAGTTTGATGCATTTGAGAGCATAGAAATTGTAAAGTGTAATAGTGGTATGAATAGCGACAAGGGACCTATCCCGTATAGCCCGCTTTACGCGTTGCTTAGCAACCGATGATTGAAGCGTGATTAGTCACGCGTAAATTTGACGGTGATATCATACCGTAGCCCGCTTTACGCGTTGCTTAGCAACCGATCATTGAAGCGTGATTAGTCACGCGTAAATTTCACGGTGATATCATTAGTGACGTCACCGGAAAAATAGTATAAATATGGTAGAATTTGTAATTTAAGATTAGTTTTAATCGTCTCCGGATGATGCCAACTTGGTAGGCGAAACGCGCGTCGAGCGAAGTGAAAGTGTTTTGGTGTTTGTGGAAACTACTCCGAGTGTTAAAACTATTTCACCTGTAGTTATTCCTACAAACTCAAAACACTTTTGTGTTGCATTTTTTTACGGTTTTCCGGGCGCTATTTTGTTATAAAGAACAATTGGCTGTTTAATTTATATGGTGTCATTTATGTATTATACTTTAAAACCCTGCACAGTTCGTTACCTATAATTTGTTATGCCCTAAAAAACCTCTGTAGCTTGGCCTATTACGATAGGCAAGTAGACTGACTAATGGATTATGTACATTATTTCTACAAAAGCTTGATGAAACTAGTCTAACTTCAAACCTGCATTTGGTACTTATTAGAGACAGCTTGATTTGGACACTTCCATGGGTAGAATCAATATAGACAGTTGTGCAACAATTGCCTTTTCTGTGCGGGATCCATAATGGCACCAAGACGTCTGAACGAACAGTACGAGAATTATGTAATCTGCTCTTTTATAATGATTAGTTATTTTCTTTTTTCGGTTTGTAATATTTCGTATAGTTTCAGATTTATTCATTATATACTGGCATCTAATATTAGTAATATTCCATCATTCATACGACATCAAAATTAATCTAAACGAGCAATTAATAAATTTAATATTGCATCGTCAAAAACGTACCTAACAGTTTTAATAAACATTATTATTTGTTTCTGAAAAAAACTACAGTCTAGTTGCCTATGTCATGATTTCCATTCATAGAGGCGTTTCTAATATCTCAAGCACTAGCAAATTGCGATTAAGAAAGCTCTAGTCCGAAGCAAAACTATTACAGTTTATTGTTATTATTATTTATTTTTGTGTTATATTTTGTAACTGTCATAGCAAAAGCATATTATGCGGTAAAATAAAATGATCATTTACTAATAAAGCATTAACTACTGCACCTGGTACGCTAAGGCATTCATAATAATACTGTAGGGCACCAATCCTAGCGGGTGGATCTCCCTCATGAGGACATTAGCGGGTATTTTGTGAAATTGGATGTATTCTAGGAAGTTACCTATCACGTCCTTTATGCTTGTACTTGGATTGTTGTCGCAGTACTTCTTACCTATGAATAAAATTTTTGAAGTTAAAGTATTTTTTCATTTTCCAAAATACACTAGGTACTTAAAAAATTTAAATAGGTAGTCACTTTTTTTAACTTCTGGTGCTAATATTTTCTCCAATATCTCGTCTGGAGCTAATATTTGTATCATATTTTGAGTAGGTAATTTAAATCAAACTCGAAATATGTATTGACCCATCATTTATTCCATAATTTCTGACCGTTTAAAAGCAAAAAAAACATTTTGACTACCTACTAGGCACCTATGACTTCTTACGTACTATAATGCCCAAAACTAAAGTGTTTGAGATCAAATCAAAAGAAACAAAAGTCTGCTTAACTAATTTTTAAGAATTTCGAACTTAATACCTGATATTTCTTCCTATTGCATGTAGGTAAAACTGCTGTGCAGTGTCGTGGCATGTTCCGGAAAAACCTTCGTAATGGTTGGTGTGGGTGATTATCCCACTCTTCAATTGGAACCTGTGTCAACTCTTCAGTGTAATTGTGAGATTTTGACGTCGCCGTCGTAGAATACTACTCCTTAATTGATCTCAAAACATGTTCAATGGGATTATAATCTGGGCTTTATGCAAATTCTTGTGATATTCGAACATTTGGGACTATTAGTTAAAATTATAACAGAGCATTCGCGCAAAATTTTCTAAATAATAAATAGGTAATTGATAGTTCGTGTATTTAAAGTCAATTAGGTAAATTCGGTGCATCAAAATATGATAAAAATATTGAAATTCAAAAAAGTGACTACATTAATTTGAAGGTATGAAGGTATATATTATGAATATATTATGGATTATGAAGGCATATATGCGTTTCGAAATAAATATAAATAAGTGAAAGTATAATATATATTCTCCACAAATTCTCTTATTGACGTTCAGTTGTTAATATCATAATGTCACCAGATAGACCTGGAAACGAAGACGGAAAATCCCCCAAATCGGAAATAAATAGTGCTTAGCGGATTATTGTTTTAAGTTGTAGGGTTGCCCCTTAGGATTAACCTACCAGAAGTCCTTACCAGAACATACCAGAAGTGCGCTTATGTTTCGAGATAATAACGAAAAACCTACAAACCGGCCCTTTCCACCCCCCTCTCGCCTATCGTACAAGGTCCCTGGCTAGGGAGTTTTGATATATTACTCTTAAGGGCCTTACAACTTAAAACAATAATCCGTTTAGCACTATTTAATTCCGATTCATGTCGTTTCCTGGCCTAAGAACTTAGCTTGACTACTTGTTAAGTCACAGTTATACACTAACATATTATGAGAGATATGAATATCAATGTGACTATAGGGACAAGTTTTCCTTTTTTTATCTATAGTCAGATTTTAAATTTAACGAATTTATATAATAATCTATATAATAATCTATAATAATCATTTTTAATATGCCAGTAATATATGCGTTAATATAAAAACATACACTTACGTAATTATTTTATTAAACCATTATTCTTACCCCACATTAAAGCAGCTTGGAATTTTGTAAATTCATCAGCTTGAAGTTCATCTCTGGCTAAAATTAACCTTACCACATGCTGCGGCAATAGTGTAAAGGACCCCAGATTTAGAACTTCATTTCCATGCTCATCAACGAACTCCAAGACCTGAAACCATTATCCGAATCAAACATAGAGTTGTGTTCAGTAATGATAGACCGGGTCATTAAGAAAATTGTGAATTAAAATACATTTATTCTTATTATAGTTTTTTTATTTATTGTCCCAGAGGCCAACCAACCGCTACCCAATGACCGCCTGGGTATAGTCTGCGGAGTTCAGAGATTATTTCGATATTTTCTCCGTTTCTTCACCTGTTACAGGAGGATGTTCCTTTTGGCCGGAACACTCTGAGAGAGAGCTCAATACTCAATAACTTATAATATATAAGTATCATGCATAATATAAAAAGTAAGATTGTCAATAGAAATAGTGCATGCGCTGGTGTTATGACCCAATCTCCATAACGTCATAAACTAACTATAATATTACTTATTAACTATTACATTACACGGGGTTTAGTGACAAGTCTTAAGCAGTAGATGGTCCAGTTTGATTTTCGGCCTATAAGGTAAAGCAGCATAACAAGATACCCCTTTCAAATGCCCCTTTCTTATGCAATATATCTTATTCACCTTTTGAACCAATGATTTGGTGCATTTATATTGGATGTAGCGTTCAGCGGAAGCCAGCAAAGCACAAACTGTGTCAACGTTTATGCAGCATTGCACAAATCCGGCACAAGCCCGGCGAAGTTCATCGAGGCCGTAGTAATCTGCAGCATTCATAACACCTAGAACGAAACCAAAACAAAAAAGTTAACAGATTGCTTTCTGTAGAGGATTTTCAAATGTTTATATTTTTACCTAAAAGTGTTCTTGGTTGTAGGGTGACGCATCCTGTATGAATATACTCTATCAGTTGGCGAAAGACGTCAGGTTCAAATTCCTCAATGATAAGGGTTTGATGTTGTTGTGAGGAAGGCTGTACAAAATTTGATGTTAGTCTTATAAAAAATTAGAAGAGATCTTAAACTTAATTACATGCAGTTATTTTGAAACTCATGAGAATAAGATATATAGTTAGTTAGTAGGTAGGAATAAATAAAAGATAAATAGTAAGTATATATACAAAACAAAGAAGAAAACTTTTGCCTGGTGCAAGTACGGACAAAAGCTAATGTTATTATGTAATTATGTTATTTTTGTTAAAGCTGTGGTAGGTTCAAATATATTACTATTTCATTATTGCGATATATATAAATTTTAAGTTAATACAACTTGAGGAAAAATGTTGCTGAAAATGTATGCTGGTAATAAGTATTACCGATTCAAAGTGCCTTCCACTAAAGCGAAAACAATTCGATGGTGAATTATTCCAACCCACATCATAACTTGTAGGCCACCATATAGACAAACACTCTGTACATGTTTGTCTCTCTTGTCGATCAGGCCCTCTCCAGACTCTCAGTCTTCTTAAAGCAAGGTTGAGATAAAACCTAGATACATCTGTGAACACAGAACTCCTTTCCAGTAAGGCCTAAGTTATGATGTGGGCCTGTCTTGTAAGCCCCATGTTATGACGAAGAATTGGTTTGATAATGAGGATATTACCCTTCTACCGTGGCCGGCACAGTCGCCAGACCTTAATCCCATTGAGTACGTATAAGATGTGCTCCAAAGACAGATCGCTCCTCATCTGCATAATGTTCATACTCGCAAGATCTTACAAAAGAATGGACCTTATTACCTCTAAAGTTTAGAGGTAATAAGAGACTAATAAGTTTAGAGCTAATAGAGAGAAAATTAAATTATAATTTCGTTTAGAGTCTAAACGAAATTCTAATTTAATTTTAAGATGGTATCAAGCTGTAATTAATGCTGTTGGACGATATACAGATTATTAGGAACATTTTTTGTTAACATTTTAATATTTTACATTTATTTTTATGTTAAGAATTTCAATTAAATTGGTACACTTTTTAACTTTCGTTTTATTATTTCATCAACGAGAAAAACTGAAATTAAGATGTATTAATTGCCGATTAAAGTTACAGCCTATAAACCCGCGTATAAATATACCACAGATGACTAATTTGCATGCAAAATATGCTCTATATTCACAAGTTAAGGTGTCACAAACTACCCACTACCTATATATACTAGTGTGTAAATATATATATATATATACCTAAAAGCATGAAAAATATCGTTTTATTCTTTAGTGCACCATGCCACAAGGTCCCCTTATAGATACAGGTTTATTCCGTATTTGAGGGACATGTAACCTAGATTAATTACAGTGTAAAGCAGTTAAGTACCTACGCCTTTATCCAGTCGGGAATCCGCAGCCAGAGGTTCCGTCATAAGGTGTACACTCGAAAATATAGTTTTGAGAGAATGCGTACATTATCTAGAATGATCTAATGGGGGCACTAAATTAGAGGCCGTATTTACCTTTTTAATATATTATGATTTTCCAAAAATTTCGTCCGACCGGCGACTCCGGCATTTATTAGCATAGAGACTCGGATCTTAAATATTAATTTTATTCTGTTTTTTAGTATTTGTTATTATAGCGACAGCAGAAATACGTCATCTGTCAAGACTTCAACTGTCTAGCTATCACGTTACATGAGATACACAGCCTGGTGACAGACGGACGTTTATAATATAGGAGAGATTGTTAATTCACTTGCAGTAAGCTTTTCTCTCTTAATTTATTATTTGTACCTGGTACAAATATTTGCTTAGTGGTTGGATAAATTAATTTTATAGCAATACTTTAATTCTTAAGATTATCTACATTTATATACCTAATTCAATGTTTATCTTACTATTCTATTATTGAAGAGGCTTGTATTATTATTAATTGTAATAATATTATGAATAATGGTAACAAGGTGACTTTTATTTCTTAAAAACGGCTTTATTTTAGCTTATAACATAGTCATTATTAATTAAATAATGGTTTCATTGATTCTTTACTTAAGTAGGTATCGAATTTTCCCTATCAAAATTGTTAACAGGAGTTGAATACTCCACCTTTTCCGTTAGTTGAAGCAACTAGGAAGTTGCACAAGCCAGTTTTTAAAATTGTGTCCTAAAACCTCAGTAAGCATTAGGGGGCGCTGCGCTCGCGTTTTGTATATTACCCACCGTAGAAGCCTTTCTTGTTGTCTCAGTTAAGTTTGCCATTCCTTGCTATGATCACATTGACATTTTATTTGTTAAATTTACATGTTTAGTGAATTTGAGTAATTTATGTATAGGGTCCGCCAATAAGCGCGCTCGATCTTTAAAATGAAATAAAGCAAGTTGTGTGAGAGGTATAAATGAAATTTATTTTTTGTTTGAAAGAGTATTCGAAGGCATAATGTATGGAAAATAATATCGGTCAAATGTCCACCTCGGCTTCGCTGGGTGGCGCGCATACGAGAAGTCCAATTTTCAATGACTCTGGCGCACAAATCGGGCTGTATTTCATCGATGGCGTGGCGTATGTTGACTTTGAGGGCATCAGTGTTTTGTGGTTGGTTTGCGTAGACCTGTGATTTAAGAAAACCCCACAAGAAATAGTCTAGTGGGGTTAAATCGCACGATCTCGGTGGCCAGTTGATGTCGCCTCCGCGCGAGATAACCATTCCTCCGAAGCGCTCGTGCAGAAGATCCATTGTGGCGCGCGCTGTGTGGCTCGTAGCGCCGTCCTGCTGAAACCACATATCCTCGACATCCATATTGTCGATTTCATGCCAGAAAAAGTTCGTTATCATGGATCTGTATCGTTCGCCGTTTACCGTGATGGACACACCATCGTCGTTCTCGAAGAAATACGGCCCGATGATGCCTCCGGCCCAAAATCCACACCAAACAGTTACCTTTGCTGAGTGCATTGCGACCTGGTGGACCTCCTGTGGATTGTTCTCGGCCCAATAATGGCAATTCTGCTTGTTGACATTCCCATTTAACCAAAAATGTGCCTCATCGCTGAAGATGATTTTGCGACCAAAATCGGGGTCGACTTCCAACTGCTCTAAAGCCCAATCAGCGAAGATACGGCGCTGTCTATGGTCGTTTATTTTGAGCTCTTGTGTCAGCTGGATCTTGTACGGATGCATGCCCAAATCCAGATGCAAGATTCGGCGAAGTGATGTTTCCGAAAGGCGGAGTTCCTGTGCGCGACGTGAAATTGACTGTCGCGGATTTTCACGCACACTATCGCGCACAGCGGCGACATTCTGGGCAGATCGGACGTTTCGACGACGCGTCGGTGTTGGCTGATTGTTCACCGAACCGGTTGCCTCGAATTTGTTAATCAAACGACGGATAGTCGACTCAGCAGGACGATCAATTGCACCGTAAAATTGGCGGAGCGCGCGGAACGTTGCTCGAACCGATGAATGATTTTCGTAATAAGTTTTAACGATTTGCACATGTTGCTCGCGGCTGAATTGGTTCATGGTGATTTGTGAAGATACACTGAATAATAACAACTACGTTTGCCAACTCTACCACAAACAACATGGCCGCCATGAGCTGTCAAAGATCGAGCGTCCCTATTGGCGGACCCTTTAGATGTACTACTCTAAGATATTTAACATTGTCTTTAGTCTTTATTTTTGTCTGTGTATTGTGAATTATGATTGTTGTACAAACTTTGGTGTGGTGAGGTGATAAGTAGATAAAATCCTTTTCGCTTCTGGGTCCTCGAAGGACGCTTTATAATTATATAAGCAGAAACTAGTATTATGTATCAAAAAAAACTTGTATCAAGAGAACTATATTTTCGGGTGATGGGTGTAACATTATGGAAGCATATTTTGAGGAGCTAGATTCCCGACTATTTTTGTGCGTCTAAACTACTAAAATTTGGCTACAACAGCTTTCTTGCAATAAATACTTGATAGTATTTTTCTGCAACTGAAACTAATGTAATTGGTAACTATAGCAAATTTGCTGATTGTATCATAAATAAGTGGATGTAGGGGAACGGCGGGCTTTACGGCACATGCGGGTGGATACACGCCAGATTTTCGATAAGGCCATGAGACCAATGAGTGGTCTTTATGATTCATTTTTTTCTGAAACGTAATCTGAAATATTATGAATTCCATTGGTCTATCTAGGAGCACCAGTTGGTTTCCCAAGAATATATTTAGATTGTTACGTTACAGGAATTTTATAAAAGCGCCGACGACTGACCAAATAATATAGATACATGGCATAAGGTCATATTTATTAACGTCATATCTATTAACGACATTTTACTACACTAGCGAGTAACATTAGTTTTAGTTCAGCGGTTGCCTTAAACTAGTTATATGCAGAGAAATTAATTGCGCTATAATTATTATATAATTGTTAATCAGCAAATAAACTTATCGTTTGGTAGTGACTTTATGCTTTTACTGTTTTAAGTGTGTTGTAACCAAATTATGAAGTCAAATAAGTGAACTTTGGAGTATAGAAAAGGCAGGCGCACAGGCAATAAGACGGACAGTTGTGGAGAAGGAATATCTTGTGGATTACCTCTTGGATAGGAGCCAGCTGCTGGGTGAAGCCTCTCTATGTATATAATATACCATATCATCATAAACATTAATATCTAGGTTTGAATTTTAGTCTAATATTTAATGCTTTTTACAAATTTCTTGGAACCAGAAAAGTTTGTGACTATTGAAGCATAGTGCCCAATATTTTTTCATCTTTAGAAACCTTTCTTCACCCCCAAAAGCCACCTTTAACGCACCTCGCGGTGGTTTCTGCGATTTTACTTGCTCCCGCTGAAAATTTCACACTCATTTAATATGTCTCTTGTAAAGTTTTCTACAAGAACTGTAATTTCCATTACTATAGGCATAATGGCTTTCGAGCAGTGAACGATCAGGCCAGGGTGTTGAGTAATACGAGTACAGCAAGGTGCGCGCTCCGCTTTATATCGAATCCACTTTTGCAAAAGGAGCGCTGCGTTATCTTTCGCGACATGAGTTCGTTTTCGCACCACCCCTTGAGGTAGAACTAACTCTTGGCACTTTTTTAATAGTTTATACTTGAAACAAATTTTATAAGGAATATATTAAATAATCGTGCAATTTTCTGTGAGGCCAACCGTTTCGTAGAAAAAAGGCAAAAACCACCGCGAGGTGCGTAAGGGATGGCTTGTGGGGGTGAAGCAGCCATGTGCGCCATTGGTACTCTTTTGTTTCTTTAACGACGCACCATGGCGTATAATCCCCAAGTGGCAAAATATTCTGTTTTTTTCCTCTTTACCCCTATTCCATATCTTTTCTCGAATTAAATCCTCAAAAATGTTGCATTGCATTTTAATTTCCATTATAATGTGAATCACGGGCAAATCTAGGAGCAACTATGGCGCTGCAGCCCTCCAGATACTGAGAATATCTATTTTTGAAAAATCACGACACTTGTTTCTCCTTCATTTATTTTCATTTTATAATATTTGGCAACATTGCTTTGTGGCTTGACATGAACGAACTTACTGCTTTCGGTTTCCGTACATTAAGACTTTCCGCTTCTACTCGTACTTGATGTTGACATTGTTGACGGAGTTGAGGAATTTTTTTAACCATATATACTTATAGTTTACTAATATTACTATTATATTATGCCCTTGACTATTATATGCTAATAAAATAGATAGTTTTACTGTAGAAAGTGTATAATCCAAAAAAGAATCTGCATATTTATAGCTAATCGTGAAATATAAATTTGTTTAGCTAAACTTTATTTCCATTTTAAACTGAACTTTTTTTCAAGCTTTCTGGTTACAAGAAATAGCCTAACTGGGTCAATAGCTAAGATAAAAATGATATGTCGTGAACTTACTTGTTGGGAGGCGTTCTGTAAGTTTAGCAGGGGTTCTGATGATCTTTTCAAGAAGAGACGAAGTTTATTTTCACGGGGAGGTGGATCCTTCTTCCGTTGTGGACTGGGTGCCTGCAATCAACATAACTTTATTAGAAATCGTTTCCAAAGTAGTAACTTATCCAGTAACTTCATAAGTGTACAGCTCAGAGTATAAATCTATATATTATTATATATTATTATACATTATTATATATTATTATTATATATTATACCAATGTATTATATGATTAATTTGTGTAGGCGACACTTACTTCACGCTGCTATGTGTATGTAAAGATTAATGGTATAGGCAAACCTTATTATACAGTGGTCTTTTACTGGTTTTCTATACAACTTTTTAAAAAGAATTTACTAGATATAAGTTAAAAATGGCCGCTTTAAAATGTTTTATGTTCAATATTATAGATTATATGGCGGTTATTAATATATGGAGCTGATATTTGCAGTAAATTATCTATGGTAAGTACTTTGTAGAAAGTTTAGTGTACTTGGCATTTTACGAATTCGGTATATTTTTAATAAGTTAACTTTATTAAAGTGAAATGGTACCTTTCGTTACGTTGTTTTGCGTTTGTAGTACTTCCCAACCCCAACCCTTTTGGAGGTGCTTTATGGATGCTGGAACTGGTTAGTCCGTAACAAATCTGAAACTACTCGTACAAAACTTCTTAACTCTTCTTGACCTCTCGTAAGTAATTAAATTCAAACATCCGATTTTAAATACTAATTTTACATAGAAAAGTTCGTTCTAAATTTCAGCATGCTGTCTTTGTAGTTTACTTGTTGCTGATCAATAGATTGTTTTTCAATCAAGATTCATTGTTCTCTACCTGGGTTCTAGATAATATATCAGAATATTTCTGTAGGTATATAGGTACCTGGTAGGTACCTTTTATATGGCTGATCAGACATTTCTTGGCCATACTATTACGTTACATGTTAATGGAGGATAATGCCAGACCTCACATTGCACGAGTTGTGCAAAATTACATGGCAGAAGTTGGAATCGACACCATGGCATGGCCAGCTAATAGCCCGGACTTAAATCCAATGGAAAATCATACAAAGTATTATTCAAAAAAAAATCATGGCAATCGGATAAGAGAGGTCTAGACAAAAATTAACATCAAACTTTTGGTTATTCTTTGGTGGTGCGTTAATTTCTCGGAGAAGTATATATACGAGTATAAACGGAATAGAATAGAGAAGTATTATTTTGAAGAAGAAAACATGTATCATCTAGACATATAGTCGTTACTCACCTGATATAGCATTTTGTGAAACACTCTGGATCGTGCGGCGAGGACGGCTTTGACAGCACATACGGGTTCTCGGGTATCTCCTACGAGGAATGTGACGTCACAAAGTTCCGGCATGGAGGCCAAGAACTTCATATCTTCCGCCAGGCCGGATTTGTTTTCGAATGTGCTTAGGTCGGGTTCGGCTTCCGCCATCACGATATAGCTCGCGGGAAGTAACAGACTGTCCGGCATCTAAAAGAAAAAGGGATTCGTATTAATCAATAAGAGCCATACATCTACCCAATACCTTATCGCATTAGGTGTATCTATTAAAAAAATACAAAACATTTTTTTTGCGCTTTTACATCTACGTTACATCTATTATTGTATGCCGAGATTTTAAATAATTTCTTTTAATTTTAAAAGTACCGCGCACATTTTTTTATACGGAACGCCTTAATGAATAAACGGTCGCCCTGAAAATCCGTAACTGTAATCTGGTCTTAACGTGGGAACCCGTTGGTTAATCAAAAAACTTCTATTGGCATTGGAAATGAAAGATCGATATTGCTATTCTGTTATCGCCTTAATCCTGCCTGCAAAAGAGCGTAAATAAATCAGCTGGCTATTTTGTGGTTGTTTTTAAAATTTTCGCATCAAGACGTAGCCTACTAACAGATCTGGCCGTGACACCGCGCCAGTGACGACAAAATTGTAGGTGTACTAGTGGAGCGGAGAGATGTCTGAAACTCATATTTAAGGAGACTATTTTTTTCGGAGTAGAAAGATATGGGATCATAACCATCTTGTTCAGAAATGTTCAACGTATCAGAATCCCTTTTGACGAAAATTTTGGGTGGTACTGCATAAAAAAATGAGCCACTACACGCAATCTTTAAAAGCCTGTTGAGATATATTGTCATGAGTACTGATATAGCAAGAAGTGGAGGATTCTTCCACGATGCATATCTTCACAATTGTACTTTTA
The DNA here is from genome assembly GCA_964058915.1 of Tetropium fuscum. Lineage (NCBI taxonomy): Eukaryota > Metazoa > Arthropoda > Insecta > Coleoptera > Cerambycidae > Tetropium > Tetropium fuscum. The sequence continues at coordinate 323,564 of CAXKVY010000920.1, forward strand.
TTATAAATAGAAACAACAAATATTTAAAAAAATTATCATTATTCAAATTGAATTGATATTACTTTAATGTGTTTATACGCTTAAGAGTATTAAGTATTAATACTCCTCGCCATATAAATGACACTTAATATTATTGAGTAATGTCACATAAGTTGTCATTTATACGACGTTTGAAGAAAAAAATACTTACCAAGTACCAAAAGCAGTTCCTATCCTAACTGTACTGACTACACAGTAAAGCGTGATGAGTGTTTTATTGTGTAATTCATTATTATTATTTAAATGTTATTTATATATCATTAAACTGGCTTGAGAAAATTGGCTACGTATATTAGGTATTTTTATTTATTGACTATATGTTGACTATTTCTTTAAACTATTGATAATTAATTTGCGATTTAAATTTGATATTACCATTATATTAATTCAAATCAAATCAAATTCATCAAATACCAAATCAATTAACAAATACAACAAGTATCCAAAATTAGAAAAGACGAGGTAAAATGTCAAAGCAACCATAATTTTCTAAAGACAGTTTGTTTCTATATGCTGCCCTTCCCTTTAATAAATTGGATTGGATTTTGAACTGGACTGAAATAAGGGCACGAGACATGTAATTAAGTAGGCATACAAAAATATAGTGGTTTTATATTCAATATTTACCTGGCCCAAATTAAAAATTCACTCAATAAACTGCTGCATCCGTTCACATTTTAGAGATGCTCATAAACTTTAAATTAAATGAGTTATAAATATCACTTGTTTATTTGTCTTTCACTACTTCGCTAAAACTAGTAGAAACCATGTGAGTAATCACACACCTAACTTTAAAAATGAATTAATATAGACTTCACCGTCTTTACCAATACTGGTGTCATCAGGAAATGCAACCACATCCTTTATTGTGACAGAAAAAATATCATAAAAGTTATGACGCATAGATGATTATATTTATTTGTTTGCAAATCGCATCTGCAGTAATAAATATATTCTAATGTAATGGCACGTTCCCGTCCTTAATGACAATTATATTTGCTTAATTTACTTTTCATTATTTTCAGACGTTTTGTCAGAAATCATAAGTTTTACAGTTCAACAGACAGCAGACAATAATTCAAAATTGATGTAAGTACACTATATATCTCGGATAAATAAGAAATAAAATAAACCTTTTTAGTTTCCGCCACACGCTTCGACTGCAAAACCGCTACTCCTTTGAACATCTAGAAGGTCAAGCACAGGACCGTATTGCCGTATTTATACTAATTTGTTGTTATACTAATGTGTTGTTGATTTAAAATCATTTAATTTTTTTATATTTTATGTTTTGTTGCTTGTTACTGCTTTTAATTTTTTATGATTTTGTTATGTTCGTTTTTTAATGGGTAGTCGGCCCACAGGGCCGTATATAACGGCATAACTACGCAGTACGCCACTGATGAACCAAATCATGTTATCTAATGACCATTAGATCCTAAAGGATCCAAATTATGTCTAAATGACTTACGTCTAATGGATGCCCTTATGGATGTCTCGTATGGGTGTCCATAATATGACATCTCACTCATTCCACCTTTAAGATGCCTTTTAAATGTCATTAGATGTTTAGGATATCGTGTGCTATTTGGGTATGGCTTAATAGCTTATATAGACATATATACATTATAACTAAAGCCGCATGTTTAGTTAAGTGTAATTCCCAGTTTTTTTAATATTGTTCATCAATACAAGTTCATTAAACACTAACAACGAGCAACAAGACCTATAGTATCACCATTACAACGCCACAACATGCATTTCCTAAATCCACTTGTAGCTGAAAAATCAATAGGTACATAGATATCTTACCTGTTGATTAGATTCTAACACTTTCTAAACAAAAGAATAACTCAAAACCCGAATATTACAAACTGTAATACCTATATATAGCCAATTTTATAGGCGGAGCTTGTTTAAGCCCTGTGGTTTAAGACGCGTAGCAAACATTATGGCGAGATTTTTCTGACATTTTGAATTGTTTCGCGTCTCGATACGCGACCTGAAATGCAATGGAAATGTGGAAAAACAAGGGAAATCTGTGGTATGGACGCACGCGTAAGAATAACGATCCAGTCGTTAATATAGGTTGATAGTTGATAGGCTACCTGCACAAGCTAATAAATTCAAAAAGTATATTGGGTATATTATACATGACATGATATACAACGCCACCACACATATATATGTATATGTGTATATATATATATATATATATATATATATATATATATATATATATATATATATAGAGAGAGAGAGAGAGAGACTATAGAGACTTAGATATTAGTTCCACATGCGGCCACCAGAGGTCATATCTTGAAATCTAGAGACCCTTTAATGAGAGTCTGGCCAAGGCGTTGCCACTTTCTGATTGGTGCCGCCATTTTAGTTCAGAATTGAGTGAGTCACTCAGATTTTGACATTTGTAGGTTGTTTATATTCGCAAAATTGTGACATGCAAAGTAAATCTACCATTCTTGATTGTGAAAAACTCAAAGGTGAGCCACAAATATTTGTGCATATGTAGAAATCAGAATATTAAATAGGCAAAATAGTAAAAATGGAGGTTGTGTTGATTGTTGTGTTATTGGCTTTGTGTCTAAAGAAAAATGAACTGAAAACGTTATTTATAGGAGGTAATAGGACTTAATAACTTAAAATGACGGGTTGTTCTGTACCTGAGTGTCACAATTCCACCAGGAAGGGGCTGGGATGAGGGCATTTCCCCGTGATCCAAATAGGAGAAGAGAATGATCAACAAAGACTGGTAGGGAAAATTAGTGGACACCTAAAGACAGTTGAATTAGAATATATTTCTCGAAAATATAAGGAAAACTTAAAAAATAGAGACGAAACTAACAATCCACACCAATTTTTATTGGGCAAGTTCATGGTGGTTGAAGCTCCTCACATTCTGAACTGTCCAAATGTCCAAACTGTCCTCACATTCTGAACTATGTTAAAAGAAGTTTTTCATAAAATAACCTGAGGTCACAACTTACGGAAAGTTGTGACTCCTCAGGTCCTACATGATTTAAGGACCCTCTGTATTTTTTCAACTGAAGTAAAACAAACTTATAAAAATACCTATGTTATTAAAAATTATATGTCCTTGTTATATGACTTATCTTATTTGCATAGAACTTTGAAGACTTTACGTTGTTTCTTGACCAACGTTGATGTTACATAAATTAAAATAATCCACTTCACACCAAACTTGATAGAAAATAAATAGGTTTCGGAAATAAGCCCAAATTACTTAGCGAAAACACCGCCTTTGCATTTTACTTAGAATAGACACGGCATCTGCAGGCTATGACAAGTATATGCAATGTTTCTCCTAATAGTTGCGAGGTTCTTCTTCAGTTTAGCAAATCTTTTTGTAGATGCTAGGTTTAGAATGCTATTAAAAATATATATTTGTGGTTGTAAATACGGCGTTTTTCTTATGTAAATATGTAACGTAAGCTGTCTAGAACTGATTATTTCCTAAGGACGGCAGTATAGAACCAGGGTAGGTGCAACTACACAACACAATCTCACACCCACACACCCCTTGTGTTAAAAGTAGCAAAGTATGACAGCGATTTAATACTAAATGATTTTTTTGTATATATATATATAAGTATATTATGTAATTATATACTAATATATATTGTATATAATATCCCATATGAGTGCCCTCTTTACAGTCCTTACCTCTACCTTGATGAGAGTCCTTATCAATGATAAGAAGTAGGAACTTACCTCTAGCAATGATTTATGAAGGTATATGAATCATAGATAAGTGATATGAATTAACCAAACGCCAAAAAACAGTCAAAAAATATCTGATAATCTTGTGGCTGAGAAATGGAAAATGCCAGGTAACCTGCTAGAGCCACCCAGCGGTGAATGTCCAAAGGTCCTGCTAAGCTCCCGCATTGTGATAGAAGATAGAAGTGATGGGTGTTGGCATTTATATTCCAAGTGGCAACCTGGTGGCTCCATCCCTGGTCTGACCGCTGCGAATTAATGTAACCACTTCGGCAATATTAGTTACCGCAGTATGCTGCCACTGGAGCCGACAGTAGTTTTACCACAGTATAAGTAAATAGTATATTGTGGTTTTAGTTTTACCGTCACAGTCTCCAAGTAGTGGCGTATGTAACCAAATGTAGTTTACACCAGAGATATTCCATATCTCTGGTTTACACACAGCGGTTTTTCTTGTGTTTTGCGAGCTGTTTTGTTTGTGAGTAAAATGTCTGTGGTAAAATCTTGACGATGAGCTTTGTTTTGTGAGCGGCGATGGTCAATGTCTGCGGCGGAAAAATCCCCTGTGTGTGTAACCGGCGGTACCGCCGTGTAAAAGCTAAATAGATTTAAATCGGCGCGGTCCGTGGTGGACAAAATCCTCCGTGTGTGTAACACGCGCTCAGCGTAAGAGATGTCAGCATGCGAGAATAAATCGATGCCTACATTTTCACTAGTAGGTAGTAGGTAATGTAGGTATCTTCATATGGCGGAAGAAAATATTAATAAGATTATTTATTACTTGTATAAATATTTCAAGTTTTTATTTACTTTATTGATAATAACGTTCATGTATGTTCTGTTCTACTTCACGTCGTCAGTAATTGCTGTCGATAGTGTATTAGTAGTCACAAAATACTCACTGTGGTAGTGTTAATAAAATAAATATCAATCACGACATGGCTGATAGAGGGCAGCGCCCGAAACGATTACAACAATAATTTCTAACTTCTAACAGCTACATGCAACTACCAACCAGAAAATCCTGCCACTGACGTTCTGAAGTAAAATATTATATATTATTGAAAATTTAAATGTGATAGCATTTTGTGATAAATCCAGTACCTAGTGAAATGTTTAAAAATAGATTCTTCACAGTGCAGCGGAAATAAGTGACTCAACGAACGATTGGAACCACAGCCTCAAAAACCATGATGTGACAGCATTACAAAAATTAAAACCTTTTTCTTTTATTTATAGGTAACTTTCTCAGATCCTTATCTTAACCGTTCTTTCATCAATAATCAAGCCACTTTTTTAGTTTAAATGCTGCTGATAACTCATTTTTGCCACAAATTTAGTGTTCTAGGTTAATGATAGCTTGCTTATTTTCCTTATCTACAGAAATGCATTACATTAGATACAAATGTGTTATAGATAACTAAATAGATATACTTTTTTATCATTCAGGTGAATTTTGCTATCATATACCACATATTGACTGAAAAAATCTGTTGATTAGTCACATAATCCTTGTTTCTAGCATGACGGTTAATCTACGGGAGTTATATGGTGAGAATGATCGAAAGTGTTTCAAAGAGAGCTTTTAGTGGTTCTAGTGGTACTTATAATGTTCACGCTTTAGAACTGGCTGCAGCAAGGGAACGTAAATTAAAAGGTCTCAATGTAACTGTGAGATTTTTGGACGATACCGAGCACGTTTTTCATATTGAAAAGCGTGCTAAGGGTGTTGTCCTCTTAGAACAAGTCTACCATCATTTGGAATTAGTAGAAAAGGATTATTTTGGTTTACAATATTCTGATGGTGGAAGTTCACTGAGTAATAGATGTTCAGAGTGGATGGTGAGTGATTTTTACTTGGATATATTATATGCATTTTCATTTGTGATAAAAAAATCTAACAAAAATATATTCAAATTTCATACATAGATATGGTATTTTATGAAGATAATAATTTTTAATTTATATACCTAGTTAGGTAGTTTTTAGAATTTGCTGAATATTTCCTACAAATAGATATATTTATAGATTATAGATTAAATGTGTCACAGATTACATTATTTATCAGTTATTTGTACATTGAAGATAAATATTTAAATATTATGGTCCTTGCCAAAAAGAAATTGTTTACCTACTTACCTCGTAGAGGGTTAATGACATTCTTAAATAAATAATGATTTTGCTTGTTAACATTTTTTAACATAATTTATTTTCTTAATTTATTTAGATATCTTGCAACCTGCAATATAAAAATATAAATATCTGTATTGAGTTATCAATACATAATATAATATGCCTTGTCAGATCCACTGTTATTCCACAGGATGCTAATGAAAATTAAATAAGCAATAACTGCCTTTATATATGTAGGTTGGAAATGTAACACAAATGTAAAATTTTCTTATAAAAAATGTTTATTAAAGGAAGTAAAACAAAGTATTAAGTATTTAGTTTTAAATAAGTGCTTACTGAGGACTCTACGGTTTCCATGGCAGGGGAACTTAAAGTGGGATTTATATAAACAGGATTCTTTGTCATGTCGCCCTTCTAGATTGCCTTAACGCCCCCTATTTTTCTCTTAGCCTTCTGCTGCACCCCTGAAATCCTCCAGTGCCCGCAAGGGAGCGTTGGGTATTGCTCATTTTGAGAAAGACAGAAATGGAACCGTGTAAATTTTGGTATACTTTGTTAGATATTATCAAGCAACATAAGATGTCAGATAAATAAAAAGCTCGATAAAAAGTAAAAGTGGATACCTACATAGTTTTACCTACATAGTTGTGTCTTATACCTCCTCTATTCTTTCAATCAGAACTGTTTTACTATAATAATATACTTACTAAACCTAATAATATATCTAACTCAAGTACCTATTTGGTTGGCATAGGTTTGTCAAAATCCATAGTCAAAATCGAGATAGTAGTATTTATCTGGAAATATTGAAGTGAGAAAGAGCTGAAGAATCGGATGGAGAAAGTGTCAGTATTTTTGTATCTTTCAAGGTCAAGTCCAGTATATGGGTATCCATTGAGAATTTACAGGACATCCTGTTTTCCATATGAGATATTGTGAAAGCTAAAATTAAATGATGACCATAACTATTTCATACTGCCTTAGGAATCGGCATATCCTTCCTTATTTACAATTTTTGGTAAACATCCCTTTTCAGGCTGTGCTATCTATATACATTTCTTTTATTAAGATCAACTACTGCTGATATATTCTACTATTCTGGTACTATTTTTTTATAAAACTGGCCATTATAGCAAGTAAAATTTTGTTACATTTAAAAAAAAATTATAAAACTGTTGTTCTAGAACCTAAACAGATGTCTAGATACAAAATGAAAATTAAGTAATTAACAGCTTTGGTGTAAATTATCACGAAGAACACAGACAAAGTAAAAATAAAATGTTTACGTACAAAACGTTAACATTTTAGAGTTTTATACCGTCGAAATATCAAATTTTAATGTTAAGATGGATTAGTTAATAATAGTTGTTTAATGCAACTAGGTAATAGTTTAATGGATTGATTATTTTTCCAGCGTTGGTTAGATCCGTCCAAATCAATAAAGAAACAGCTAGGTAACTGCCAGTACCCCTTATATTTTAGAGTAAAATTTTATGTATCTGATCCCAGTAAGCTACAAGAAGAATACACAAGATATCAGTTCTACTTACAATTACGGCGGGATATTCTGGAAGGAAGATTACACTTGCCCCCAAGCACTGCCATACTTCTAGCAAGTTATACTGTACAAGGTAAATTTCCTGCTTCGTGCTATTTATTAAGTACTTAAAAATATTATTGCGCCAGTAAATATTATTTCCCTAGTGCCTATTCATGACTGTTGATAATTTTATTGCATGTGTTTGTGTTGCTTTAAGCAACAAACGCTCATTGTTTTGCTTAAAATGTCGATATGGAACGAAATACAAATTATGTACCTATAATTAGTCCGGTAGATAAACCAGGAAGAACGTTTTTTATTCGCTTTGGACTGTAATCTGTATAATCCCATTATTCAGAAAAATTGTGTTGACCATATCCTAAGCGTGTGCTTCAATTGTTATTAAACAAATAGTAAAAACAACTAATTTTTTCTTATCTTTCGCTTACATCTTTTTTCCCAGTAGTCAGATTGCAAAAACAGTCAATGATAATGGGGTATTTTCGCATTTTTTTTTTAACAATGGGAGCATAAAGTAAATGGAAAAAGAAGATACCCGTATTTTTTATTTTTTTGTTTAGCTCTAAAACAAGCTGTAAAATAAATAAATAAAATCATGTGACGACATTCAAGCTGCAATTAAACACGTATTTCTGAATATTGCGCATTATTTCTTATGTCAAAAATTATGGAACAAAATGTACTTGTTGAATATGCAATTGCCCATTTTTGTTTCGATTGAGCGAAAATACCCCATTTAATCGTTATTTAATTTCCTATCAATTTACGCGATTTATTTTTCATGTTATAGTGCAAAAAAGGCGTATTATTTACAGATATACTAATTCATGTTTTAGAAATATATTATCAAAAATAATAAAATATTTGTTGAA